>VWZL01004439.1:14316-149658 GCA_013396915.1 Stercorarius parasiticus | reverse complement strand
AAAAAAAAAATTAAAAAAAAGCCCCTTCCCGGACTGCCTTGGGGAAGGCAGCACCACACTGCCTCTCAGCCCGCTTTGACAGCAAATGTGCTGCCGGAGCTCTCTCAGAGAAAGGCAGCAGAGCTGGCGACGGCAAAGCAGCGATTCAGCCACCAGCGGTGAGCGCTGCCCACTAAGAAATCCCTGAAATGGGCCCCAGCAGTGAGCGTGGGCTGAGCCTGGGCTGGGGACATGCCGGGTTACACAGCTCCCGGCTCCATCACCGGCCAGGGTTGAGCTCATCGGGCACCCACATCTCCACCATCCTGTGGAGACATCCCCCAAGACTTGCAAAGGCTGTACTTCAAATCCCTTAAAGATCTCTACGCTTTCGTTTTGCTCCATTCAACAGGAACAAAACCACCTGGAAGTGAGGAGGGTTCACCTGAACCAGACATTGCCACAACAAACCTGCTGCAGAGACATTGCTGTCAGCAGCATCAACATGAGCCACCTGTACCGCCTGGATTTAGGTGTAGGCATCAGGCTCTGATCCTCTTGTCTTCAGCGTCACTGTAGAAAACCCTCTCCAAGGCATACTTTTTTTCTGTTCTCACCTCCTTTATGCATGATGCTAGGCCCACTAAAGATTAGCTCTTATGAGCTTAATGGTCAAGGCAGCATCTCCTGAAGCCAACAGAAAGTCAGAGTTCTACTACCAAACCCACTTATCTTTTCATCCAAAATATTCTATATTTTTAGAATGAATGGCCAAAAAAAAAAAAAAATCATTTTACCGTTTTGTCCCCGTTTTAAAAGCCAAAGAAATTTAAGAATAACAATAACCACTTACAAAGAGAAGGAAAAAAGCTTTAGTTGACTCCAAACCCACCAATCGTTTGCTTTTCTAATCAAAGCAAAACCCAGCGTTTAACATCATGCTGCCGATACACTGAGGTTTTTCTTCTGCATATTGACAATGTCCTACTGCATGGATGCTTGCACTAGAAAAGAGTAAATGGTATTGAACACTTCAAAATAAGCATATGACAAGTGTTGTTATTTAAAAAGAAAGGATTTTATTCATCACACTGGATGTTTTGCAGAGCCCCATTATTAGATGGGGCTCCTTCGAGTCTTCTCCAGCCCTTGAAACCTACACACAGCTTCTCTCAAAGTCCCACAGAGGGGAAACGGGGACAACTGGAAAGGAGCTATTGCAGCCCTGCGGATCATGCACTTCTCTCCATCTGCCATTCCGTCATGCAGGAGTGCCTCACCATGTAACACAATACAAACATAAGAGTTTAAACCTCTATTTGCCTCCTCTGAATTTGTCCTGTATCTGCCCCTGGATCTCAAAGAATGGCTTTACAGCAACGAACGTCTATACGCAAAACCCAGGAGATAAAGTGCACACAGGGAGAAATGCACAAGCAGTGAGGGAAGCAAAATCTCCTTTCCACCAGAGATTATTCCAGCTTCTTTGTAGGTTGTCCAAAGCAATTGAGAGGTAGACATTGAGTGCGTTCATCCACCTGTGTGGCCTGGCGCAAGGCTATGCCCAGTTGCCAGCTCAAGCGGAGCTGCCAACATGATGCTTGGTCTCTCATGGGGCAGAGCAGCCCTGGAGCTGGACCGAATGCAAGAGGCAGCAACTAGGGAGAGCTGACTTTGTGGAGATTGAGTTCAGTTCCACGAAGTGCAGGAAACTGAGCAAAGCAGTGAAAAATAAAAGATGACAAAGATGGAAGGGGAAAGTATGGTGGGGGAAAAAAAAAAAAAAAGAGTGGGACCAATAAGCAGTATTGGACAGATAAAACTTTGAATATTGATTAAAAAGTTACTAACCTTTAAGCACAAGTAGCAGGAAGGACACTGAATCCAAGTGGAAAATGTTCAGCTTATTTTATTCTTAAAGGTAATTTGCAAATTAAGATCAGGCTAACTGCCCTCATTTGCTTCTGAGAACCAAAGGGAGACTTTTAGAGAAATGAAAATCAGGAACTGGCATCAGAAAAAAGAAGATATAAAACTAGTTCATTTGAATGAGACTAGAAAAAAGACTGAGGCAACAGCCCTCTGCATGTAGGCCAGTGGACCTGAAGGGCAACCAAAATCTTGCATATCAACTTCTTGAGGGATCACTACATTTTCTTGCCTGTTGGCTCACTAGGAGATTTCCAAGGCCACAAGTGACATCTCAGAGCCACAGCCAACTGGGAAGCATGTTGGCACACTAACTGTTTGCAAACACATGAAATGCATCTCTCTGAATCCACACTTCCGAAAATGTGTCCCCTAAGACAGAGATTTTGTAAGAGCAAATCAGCTATCAGTTAGATGCCCATATGCTACCACCTTGCAATGATTTATAGCTGCCATTTATGATTTCAGACAGGTCCATTTTTATGAATACCCTGACATAAGACATGCAGTGACAACTTAAGAGAATGAAAACAGCAAACAATCTTTTTCCTTCACATATAGTCCACTTCCACATAAATGCAGCCCGCTAGTCTAATGCCACTTGTTCCAGAAGTTCTCCCCCATGTATTTACCATTTTTAAATTTTGAAAGCAGCATTTCTCAGTTCACTAGCTCCCACCTGACAGAGAATTATTCCCTCACTTCCTAACACATAACTAAGGAAAACCAAAAAGTGAGCTCAACTTACCATCAAGCAACATAACTGCTAGCTTCGCATTCCTTTCTCAGATAGAAAATGACACACCCGGATTTAAGTCCTATTCCCTCACCTCTGTCTTTGCTATACAGCCTTTCACAGAGGGAGAGATCACAGAGGCATAACATACTTGCATGGCACAGCCAACTTGAGGAAGTTAAGAAAATCACCTGAATCTTGCTGAGCTTCTTCCTACAGCTATCGACTTACTGCTGGAGAAAAAGGTAACCTCTATAAATACACAACATACTTGGCATAGGGCACCGCTGGAAATCAAGGCAGAGATAAGCAATGCCTGAAAAGACCTTATTTTCCTTAGCCACAGCCAGTTGGCTCTCGTAGGAGACTGTTAACCGGGAAAAAAATCCTGTGAGACTGAAAGGGACAGAATGGGGAAGAAAACACGAGTGGAGAGAATGACAAGAAAAGAATCCGGGGAAGCCTCCAGCAGATAGCACCACACTAGCAACCTGCAACCTGAGAGAAGATGGAGGAGTTTCCTAAGATGCAGAATCAAGGCAGGCTGAGATAGTGAGAAGTACTGAATATCTCACTAGAGACATGAGAAAAAGGCAGATGAAACTTTGGGGAAGCAAAGGGACGCTGGTGTAAAGTAAACAATAAAACAGAAAAGAAGAGCTTACAGAAAGATGAAAATCAATGTGAGACCATATGAAATTAACTGAAAGTCATCTAGAAAGCAAAACAGTTATGATTTCCCCTAAGGGATTAATATCTCTGTTTCTCTTGATACAAGTTCACATGCAAAGGCTATTTATTATTGTTGCCTAAAAATTCCAGCAAAGTACAAGTATTCTCAAGTCTAAAGCATCCATGGGAAATTTCTCTTCCTGACAGCTAAAATAATCTGAATTTATACTGTTCAAATATCATAACATGACGAAAAAGAACAGCATGAAGTGGCTCAGGTATTTTTTTTCCATCACTTCTATTCTACCATCAAAGCCATGTAAAATGACTGAAAAACATTCTCTGAAAAACAACCGAGTTAAGAATTTTGTTGGGCCCCGCAGGGATTCCCAGCAACTCAGAGCTGTGTGTGGAATGCAGCTGCCCTGGGAGGCTCCATCTCTTCGCCAAGCAGGAGCAAAGGGATCCCATCAGATACTAGCTGTCCATAGATAATGTTACCTGCAATAAGATCAATCAGAAAATGATCTCCTGAGCAAAGTATCATGCCATTAATTTGAGTGAATCTGCATGTTATCGTACATTACAAAGTATGAAACGTCTACGGAACTTAAAAACCTAGGGCTTGAAGTCCACTTAGCTCCCTGTAAACTGATCAAGTCCTTGATTAATGAAGAGAGAGGAATGATTTTGAAGGCCTCTAAGGAATGAATCACTCCCCTGCAGCTGAGAAAGAGAGCAGCCCAGAGTTACAGCAAACACTAAGAGCCCAACTGAACATACTGCTTTGATAGAGGCCATTAATAGACCTTGACTACAAGGTCAGCCACGCTCCTGGTTCCTCCCATCATAGGGGTTCCCCTCCCAAACCTTCCCCAACCACGTGGGCAGCCCAGAAGTCATCGATGGTCCACGTAAGTGCAACATCTCTATGAAGAGAACCACTGGTATGGTCAGGGCCATGGCAATTTCTAGACACAGGCTCTTATTCCACATTATTTAGTCTCTTAATTTCATGTCTGTGCAATGAGAGTTATTTTAGGCCCAAGTGAGCTTCTCCTTAAGTTAACGGACATGCACATCAAAAAGCACACCTGCTATTTTCATCAGATCACTTTTTCTCTCACGTCTGACTACGCAAAGCATGAACTCGGACCAAGTTAAGCATGGCACCGGCGAAAAACAATTGTAATGGTAAAGACTAAATGGAGTGGGCAGAAGATATCAGAAACATGAAGAACAAGGAGGAGGGGAGGAAGGAAGGGGAAACTCACACCTCTAGGTGGAATTCCCCCAACCCTGGTGAATGCCAAGAGGTACGGACCAAGCTCCTCTTGACCGTGTTTTGCAGAGACAGGTAAGGTACTTGCTGCCTTCCTGAGCAGCCCAGGATGGACTACTTAAAGGATGTCTTCCTTTATCCTGTTCCACAGATACTCAGGCAAGATAAACCTGACGGCGCTCAAGCACTCACATAAAATAAAATGAGACAAGTCTTCTAGAGAAGAAACAGGGAAAGAGGAAAAGTTAGTTGACATTACAACCCACAAACAGAGGGAGACAGGTAAATTATTATCTTCATTCCTCCTCAGCGCAGGACAAGACGTGTCTAATAAGACTCCCACTTGGTTATCAAATTTTTTCCTCTTCTGAACTGTAATAGATGCGTTCTGTGCCTCACTGAGCTCTCCTAATAAACACAGACCGCTCTCCCCAGAATACGGATAAATTATCTCAATAATGTTTCTGGCTTGGTGTAATACGCTAATCTATAATGATAACAGAAATGTACCTATCACTGTCATCTTCAAAGCACTGCACAAATAATAATTAACTGATCAATGAACACCGCACTGGGGAGTGTTAACGTGGGATTAATATGTTCATAGCTTACGTAGGTGGCTAATGTTTATGGTCAGCCTTTAATTTATGTGCCTGATTTCACCCTCCAAGAAAGGTTGCTCCCTTAAGGCAGGTCAGCCGTCTGCCTGCAAGGGAAGGGTGAGAACCAGGAAACAGTGGCTGACCCGGCGCCAGACCCCGCCTGACAGTGGAAAAAGCCACTTCAGAAAAACCTGGAATGGTCCCAAAACCTCCCTGCCTCCTGAGCCAAGTGAAGGGAGAGAGAAAACTTTACAACTTCGGCGGGATAACACCGGGGGTGGCTGACATTTCAAGGAATAGCAGACTAAATTAGAAAAGTAAAAACTTGTGACACAAAAGCAGGTATGAGGCAACTCTGTGACGGTGGTGCTTAAAGTCTATTTTGCACCACTTTTGCACAAGTATCTTGCAAGCGCCCAGAGGAAGAGTGGAGACCAGCAGGAGCACACCCAAGCATTCCTTTCCCAAGCCATCCACATTTAGATTGGATACTAGGAGAAATATCCTCCCTGAAAGAGTTGTCAAGCATTGGAACAGGCTGCCCAGGGAAGTGGTTGAGTCACCATCCCTGGAGGTATGTAAAAGACATGCAGATGTGGTGCTGAGGGACATGGTTTAGTGGTGGACTTGGCAGAGTTAGGTTAACAGTTAGACTTGATGATCTTAAAGTTCTTTTCCAACCTAAACAATTCTATGTTTCTAGGATCCTGTGTGTTCAGGATGTCAGCGCCAAGGAAATCTATGCCACCACCTCAGCCAACGTGCTAGATTCATTATCGTTTTGCAAACCCGATAATCTGGCTGATAGATCCTGAAAGATAACAGATACAGGCATTGCAGCACTGTATCTCTATGGGTAAACAGCTCCTGTTATTACACCCCTGTGAGCACATTTACAGCCTGAGGTGGATGATCCACAAGTGACCAAAGTCTTAAACCATGCTGAGACTGCATTAATACGCCTCTAGATTGACAACATGGATAGCAAATCAAGATTTTCCTCATAATCTCATTAACTGCCATCTTTTCAGTTTAGCTCTCTCCAACCTGCCATAGCCATCTTCTGTTTCTGACCACAACTTGCCTACCCATTTCTGAGATCCAGTCTGAACAGACTGGCCACTTCACTGCCAAGCAGCTGTTTTGTAACAGCAAGGTAATTGCATGGGATTATTATCTAGCTGTAAAATCTTAGTCGGTGAAAGCTCCTGCAGACTTAACTACCAGAAAAACACTCCAGCTTCTGTTCTAAATTGACCTCCTGTATAACATACCCATTAGCAGAGTTTAACCATCAACAAATGGTACCGTTTAATTCAGTCTAAAGACAATCCAAAAGAAGGCAGGTGGGTTGGCCATCACCATGAAGCATACGCTGTTACCCTTTGGAAAAAAAACCAATGACAACTACACAGACCCAGGCATCTTGGTACAACGCCTCCAAAATTGCTTTCATTTCCATGCGGAGGTGCTCTGTGTTATACGTGCTGGGAAAAGAAGGATAGTCTTTGATCAGCTTATCTCCCAGCTTTCCTTCTTCCAGCCCAGGATGACAACTGCTTGCTAAGGGAACCTACACGCTCAACAATGCAACCTTCCTGCTTCAGAAAGAGTGCAGCCTTGAATTAGCTCTGACCCACACCTCTGAGGAAAGGAACCTCACTGCAAGGTGCAAAGGCTCTTCCACGGCCTTCCTTGCCTCTGCAGACAGGTGGGAAAAGCAACGCCCTGGCACTACAGAAGCCCTCAAAAAACTGAGAGCTGCTACACTCTGTTACAGCACGGCTTGATTTTTACCTCCGAAGAAATTAACACCCAAACCAATCACATGAGTTTATAATAGTGTGATAAAGTAACAACAATTATTTTTTAAAAAATGAGTATTTTCACAATGTGTCAGAATTTGGCTTTGCTAATCAAGATGCTCCATGTCAAACACATCTAGGAATGGGTGAAAAAATGGCTATTTTTCCATAACTTGTGTTAGGAGGTTTGCACTTTCAAACTTAGCTGGGTTTGTTCATCGGTGAGCTTTAAGAGTACAGTTGTTGATGTTCCTCTCTATTTCAGTCTATCTGGTGTTGCTAATAGAACTCACAGCAAGTGAGTGTAAACACAAGCTTCTCCTAGCAGAGATGCTGTATATTCACAAATAGATGGATAGATATTTAACTACCTAGGCAGCACACATTCTGTGTGAGAGCAGCGAGAGAAATTTTTTCACTCTGACTTCACACGCACACAGTCCAGACATCTCCCCACCGCAGCACAGGCACAGTGGCCGTGAGAAACCCACTGCTTAGCCACAGCGCATGGGAAACAGCAGAAAGGCAAAAGAGGATGAAAGACTTGCCAGACCCACGAATGTCAATAAGCCCTGCTGTAAAGAAGTAACAGCCGCTGCACAACTGCTGTTGGTACATTAAACGCCAAATACACCTCCTTGTAAAACTGCATGTAACTATCAATATTCCTGGCAACGCAGATCATATAAATACTTAGAAACAAAGGCCAGACCTCACTGAAAACTCTCCAAATGTCTTTGGGTTAAGAAATATTGCAACCCTTTGTGCTGCAAGATTGGACTCGCATCTAACACTCGTGGATATCATATATCAAAGAGAGCTTGTTCCTTTAAAGAGCTGAGTGCCTTTCTTAGAAAGCTACCAGAACTTCTTTCCATCTTTTTTTGGCGGCCTCACATCTCCAAAAGTTATCATATGCAGACATTAGGCAACAGAGATAACACTCCATAACTCTCCATACACTGGACATACCTGGATAACAAGACCCACTGCAACTGGTCCAAATAGGGCTGCAGCTGTCAAAAGTTTCACTCTCGGGCTATGACCACAGCTGATTCAACAAATTCAAACCCAACTCCTTTTAGCAGAGCATCAATTATTCGATAGCAAAAGTCAACATATCTCAGCCACCCCTTATCTGCAGCTAACCCTTTAACTACACTCTTACATAAGGCTACAGCTCAGCTCACTCATTGACTCGCCAGGTTTCATACACTACAAAAGAGCTTCCTCGAGAGGCTCCAGTGATAGTGCCGTGCTCCGGCATCCCACGCCGCATTCCCAGATACCAGGCAGTTCCCAGGCATCTCCGTGGGGAGCCCCCGCGCAGGAGGGTGGCCACGGCACAACCCCCATGCTGACAAGGGGGTGTTTCTTCACGGGATGTGATCAAGGGATGCTCAAGGGAGTCCTTGGGGAAGGCACATCCTCCTGGTAACAAACTCTCCACTAGCCACAAGATAAGGAGCATGTTGCACAAAGCCTCGCTCCTTAGGTCAGGGAGCCAGTTAGGAAGGGGTGGTACTCACCAGCGTCTGCCCAGGAGAAGCCGTCCCTTCGGTCTGCAGAGCCCCGGCTCCGCGTCTCTCTGAGCCTTCCCAGCCTGTCAGCGTTTGCACTGACACCTCGAGCATCGCCTCCGTGACCGCTCTCTCAGCTCCCTCCCTCTCCTGCCTGTGGAGGGTTTAGCATCTGTCTTTGATGTTAGGCTCAGCCTTGGACAGGGTAGCCTGCACGGAGCCAGCTGGGAGACGGAAGACGTCTCTCCCAGTTGATGCCATTATGTTCACTGCTATGGAGCTGGGTCCTACAGCCTGCACGGACTCTCACTGCTTTTGCTTTTTTTGTGGGTTTGGTTTTTTTTCTTCTTTTCTGTTTTAAATGTAGCAACCTTAAATCTGTGCGTTTAGGGATGCATTAACACTAAACTAAAGCACAGAAACCCACTCATGCCTACAGCTTTATACATCTCTCCAGAGGGATCATATGAACTTGTTAACTGAGTAAAATCAGTACAAACTAAATCAGAATTTCCTTCTACCTTATAAAATGCAGGGGTGCCTCAGGTGACCTCGTGCACCTACCTTACAGAAAGACAAGTGCTAACATACACTGCAAAACATTGGAGAAAAAAGCTACCCTATCATAATTATGAGCTGAGTCGCAGTCAGGCCAGCTTCCCTTTCAAAGGCAGAATTTTGCCCCCTAAATTTAGTATTTATGGACAATTTTGCACATGGAGCCTCCTAATGCTACAGCTGAGCACCCGCTTTCATTGAAGAACCACAGACAGCCATTTGCTGGAAAACATGGACCATAAACTATTCTGTTCAGTTTCCCAAATGACAGTTTTCTGCCTTCAATAATGTTGAAGACCAGAGTGCTACTTTTTGACAACAAAATACTATCATCAGTCACGTAAACTGAGATTCAGTTCAACTCCTTTGGTCTGTAATTCCATCAGTATGAAGTCAGAAAAACCTTTGGCTTAGTGTGACTTTGAAAAGTAACTTCATGGTAGCTCTCTAGCCTTTTAGTAGGAATTCATTTTCAAGACAATTGCGAATAACTTCCTGTCTGATCTGGGGTGAAAAAAGAAACGGGGGNNNNGTGGGTGGGGAAGAGAGAGAATAGTGCTTTTCCTTTATGTTTCCTTGGACAAAACACATGTGTAATATCCATGCCCAAAAGGTTTTAACAAGCACTGGCTTAGGTCACTAAATTAACCCAGATAAAGCCTATGTGAATACAGTCATATATTTTTGTCTCAACCTTCCATTTTTACCGATGCCAGTGATGACCGATTAGTCTGATGAACTGCAAGAACCTTCCTCTTGCTTTCAAGTTATACCAACATTTCCTTAGGTGAAAAACTTCAGCTTATCTAAAGAAAAGTCTGAATTGCTTGGCTAAATGAGACACTGTAATACTCCAATCACCCAGTAAATCTCATAGTTTAGTTATTCAGACCATTTACAAATGGGTGCTACACGCCTACACCTGCCGTCAGTGTTAGCACGCTCCAGCCAAGCACCCAAGAATCGGAAGCCCAAGAATTGCATCAAAAAGCAACAGCATATCCAGTTTCAGAAAAAAAATAACCAAATAAATACCTGCATCATGCTCTCCCATGCCAGAGCATAATCTATAGTATTAAGCAGGAGGCTTATCTGAAACAGTTAAATACAGCTGAGGGGAGATACCATACCTTCAAAGGTATGGGAGGTTTGCATGCTGTATATGTAATCACTCGCTGACCATCACATTACCTCAAGACATTTTTCCATATTTCAAAACAATATAAGCATAAAAACGTTGGGTTTTTTCTGTTACGTATAGTTCTTCATGTCAAGGATATCCTTATCTGTTCCCTAGGAAATCAAGGATCTTCCTTTCACCTACACACTAACAATTCAGTGGTGCTGAAAGAGTTCCATTTTGTGTGACTTTAAAGCGCAGAAACAATCCATATCAGTCAAGTACTAGTTCTGCTGGTGTCCCCCTACGAATGCCGTGCTAGTTGGTAGTCATGGGATGCCAGCTGAGGGCAGTCAGATGCAGTGGAAGGGATGAGAGCCAGCCTGAAAGAAGTCCAGACAGAACTGAGGGAAAAGAACTCTGAGTGGCCGAATCAATGAATTTGATATGAAAACAAGAAGAGAGATGGGCAGCAGTTGGAATAGGACAGAGAATCAAGAGCACAACATGCTGCTTAAGACGAGCAAGGCGAAAGCATGTTTGTGTCACTAAGGGAAGGATGGTGAGACGTAAAGGAGAATCTTGCAGCAGGGTGACCCTGAGGGAGCCCGAAGGAGTGAGCGTAAAAGAGATTTGCAGATGGGGTTGTGTCACTGGGGCAAGTGAGAGAGTCAGAGAAAGAAAAAAGATGAGCCGTCTCAACATTTGGGGAAGGATGCAGGAGGAGAGGGTTGCAGGAGGAAGGGAAGAACAGACAGGAGGAAAACGTTCCTGTCACAGATTTCAAACGTTGCCATTTTCTCTTGGAGTAAAAAATGGTGACTAGCACACAAGTATCTGAAGAGAGAGCTTTCTGCCAGTCTTCCCTTTACTTCAAATATTTCAGTTATCTGTTTTATCTCACACAAATCCACAAAATGGCTTACTGAATGGCAAGAAGGTAGTACCTAGATGTCTACTGAGTTTAAAAATGCACAAAATAGGTAACAAATGTTTATTACTTTCTCATCCGTGCAAAAAAATGTGCGTGCTTCATGCACTGCTTCTCAGCAACTCAAGAGCAGTGAACTTATTCCAGTTAAATACCTCGGTGTCATTCACTTGAAAACCTGCTCTTAGCTCACTCATCATTTCTGGTAAGTGTACAGTATAAAATTATCATGAATTGTATTGAAGGTAACTTTTTTTTAAAAGAAAAAAAATGCAAAATGAAACACAGGATTCAAACCAGCAAAACAGGGAGCTCTGGTTGTGAGTTGTTAATCCTCAAAATACTAGCAAGGGCATCTGTAACATAAATCTTACTTCTAAAGAGCTAGGTAAACACATTTGGTTCATGAAAACAGGACTTCAGTACTGGTGTAAAAATTGCGTCATCTTTTAATATTTAAGATTCCAAAACTGTTCATATTTATGTTTCATTTTATAAAGATGCTTAATGCTTTAATCCTTACTCTTTAGTTAAAATCAGTAACCTTAACTCTGCCTGTAACTAATTCTGATCTTACATAGAGAACCCAAGGGGGAGGCAAAGTGCTATGTGAGTGACTCTTTGCACTCCAAGACTTGCAAAAACCCACAGAATATTAGCCAAACTGTCTTCCCCTGAAATTCAGCTGTAAAACGCCCCTGAATTTCCCTAGTAAAACTGAAACCATCATTAAATGTAAATACATAACCTTAAATTGTTGAAAGAAAGCTCAGGTTAAAATACCTTTTTGTATGTTAAAGTGAGCATCTGTACACTCTGGGATGTGATGTGTGGTTTCTGCTCTAGCATCATTCCTCCCAGATGTTAGCAGCCAGCTGGGTCCTAAAGAAATGACAAGGGTTAAACTGTCTCCCTGGACAGTAATTAATTGGAGCAGGTCTATGCCAGGACTGATTCTGCAACACTGCTGCGGGGAGGGCCAGCAGAATTCCCCTCCTGCCATGAGTTTGCATCATCTTTCATTTGCTCTATAATGCATCATCATTCCTACTTTAAAAAATAACTCCACGGTAACCAAAGAGAGTTTAAATAACTTTGCAAAAAATAATCATGGTGGAGGAAAAGGAGAGGTTGAGAAGAAAGGAAGCTATGAGATAAAGAAGGCTCAGACCAGTGACATCCACATCTAAAAAAAATTTCTTCAGGCAGAACGAGGAATTAATTTTTCCCTTGCAAAGTATACTTTTCAGAGGTGCTTGAATCCTTCCTTTCCGGTGTGTAAATAGTCTCTTCGCTGCTGTCTCCATAAAGATCACGCAGTCTCGCAAATGCGTCTGAGCTGGGCAAACGAAGAGACATTTCTCAGCTGAACTCATAAATTACTTATTGTTTTAATATACTGGAAAATTGGCAGTAAGCAGGGGAAGGTACGTCAGTTACACAAGACTTTATACCATCACTTATCCTTGCCTTCCATTAAAAAAACGTTAGTTGCTGTAGCAACTGTCAAACCACACTCTGGTTCCTCTTCCTCCAAGATACAGAACTTCTCCAAAACACTCACATACAACACAGTCCTCCCCCAGCAGAAGGACACGGTTTCTGGCACCTTCATGTTGTTTAAAAAGAAGGAGGGTCTCCAAGGCGCTGACAAATCCTTCACAGGGCTTTTGCTCCAAGGTATGCTTCTGTAGAGACAATTACCTGAAATCCTTAAAATTCCCACTTTTTTCCCTGCCTCTACCTCTTCTCCCCCCTCCCCCCCCCTTTTTTCTCTGTGTTATAGAGAACACTATTCCATGCAGTTTATTTCCTCACTGTATCTTCTAGCGTTATGCAAAATGCCTACACATCTGTCGGATGTCGCTCCCTCTCTCATTCCTTCCCTCTTGGGAAAGGCACACACAATGGCGACAATATCTCCTAAGACCCATATTGCAACATCTCTAGGTCAGGAAAGGCAAAGTCAAAGACACGTCTCCTATCCAGCACCTAAACAGCCAACCCTGCTCCACAGCCACCACTTCTCAGTCATTCCTAGGGGATCCCTGCTCTGCCAACAAGGAGAACAAGCCTTCTCCCACCTGGCTGAAATTCTTCTCCACTGGACAGATTTGAGTACGCTACAAACCAAAAAAAAGGGACTGGAAACCCTTGGCGTAAAGAGAGCCCTTGAGAAAGCTCTCTCAAAAACGGGACAAACCACACACTACTAAAGAAAATCTCATGAGAAAGTGAAAAACATATTCCTCCCCTTTGTGCAGCATGCCAATATTAATGATAAGCAAAGATCCCTGGGAAGCTCTTACATGTTCAAGGACACTACCCAGGGCAGGATGTTTGTACAGCAGAAGAGAGGTCCTTCCCACCTTCTTACCTCCCTCAATCCCCAGCATTCCCCTCAGTCTCCATTCTATTTCTAACCAGAATTTGAAGCTTAAAATATTCTCATGCCTAACTGGTTTTGGTTGTAGAAACCATTAACGCAAACAAATCTGTTCTCATACCTAATGGCATGATTATTTTTAATTGCTGTCTAGAAAAGACAGCATTGTAGTATTGTGCAGATTGTATTCAGGAATATATATAAATTCTACACTTTCAAAACAACTTCAGACTTGGATATACTTATGTTTTCCTATAGTAGTTCTATCATAATTTTCCTGTGAAGTGTCTTGTAAACTGGGGGATTAATGGTTCCACATAAAATTACTTTTGGTTCTTCTAGAAGGGTCCAAGCTACCCAGCCACTTCACCTTACAGTTTGTTTCTTCAGTACCTTAAGTATCACCTTCACTCCTTTCTACCGACCCACTTGTTTCTCTGACAGGGTGAAAATGAACCAAAAATGTACAACGTATTTGTTCTGCCTACACAAGCAGAAGGCACTTGGGCAAGTATGGGAGAAGGGGTTAGTTTGTGTGTGCCCGTACAAAATTAATTGCGAAGTAATATGCACAAGCATACCCTGAAAACAGCTTTCTATGAGTGTTTACAGTGGAAACTGCTGCATACTGGCCCAGCTACACAGCATAAACAAGGTCACTTGACTCCGGGGAGCAGTGACACACACCAGTGGTTTGAACTGCAAGCGCTGAACCGACCTGCTCCCGGGGCTAACAGCAATCACTGCCTGCCATTAGGTGAGGAGCGCTGAGGGACGTCCTTACTCCAGCCCAGCTCTGCCCACCAAGAGCAATAGCTGAAAGCAGGCACTGGGGGCTGATCTTCCTGTCAGAAATCCCAAACCAGCTGACATTTTTTTTGCTGCTCTCAAGAGATTGTTGGACTGTTCCCATACCCTAGTTGTTATTCTGGTCTCTTTTGCATCTTGTGTTTGAGCAGACACTCTAAGCAGCTTCGTTTTCCTGTGCCCACTCTTCCTTTCACGCTTCTACCGACACTGCCTCTCTTTCACCACATCCCCTATTTCTATGGTATCCCATAATTTATCCAGACACATGCACTTGGATGACAAGGACTCAGGCTACTATGCTAATGAACATTCCTGAAGGAAGTTCAAGATACCATTTGCTTTTTACTACCACTTAGCATCTGTAGATGTTCTACACAGAATGAAGACACACAGGGCAGCCAGAAGCTCGAGGCCACCTTGTGACATTTTGAATGTCAGGCTTGGGCTGAAACAAAGAAACCAAGAGCTGTAAACCAGGGCTGCTGTAGTTCCTAAGGTTGCCAAACCAGAACCGAGAGATTTACATCCAAAAAAGGCACAACAGAGTAGGGCCTCATTAGTTACAGTATGCTTAACCATAAAGCAAAGCAAGCAATTCCACCCCATCAATCCAGCAGCTA
This sequence comes from Stercorarius parasiticus, assembly GCA_013396915.1. Classification (NCBI taxonomy): domain Eukaryota; kingdom Metazoa; phylum Chordata; class Aves; order Charadriiformes; family Stercorariidae; genus Stercorarius; species Stercorarius parasiticus. The sequence continues at coordinate 134,708 of VWZL01004439.1, read as the reverse complement.
AGATCAGTCGGGAATCTCGCCAGGGATCTTCACCCTAAACACAAAAAATATCCAGGCTGTCACGAAGCCGTACACAGGCACGCTTTCACAGATGTGGGCGGACTGGCTTGAGAGATGTTACTGACCCTTGAAATTCATTACCACTTTACAGCTGGCAAATCTTAGTTGAGCTGGCCATTATTTAACATCTCTGTTCCGTTCTTCAGTTGATTCAAGTCACCTCATTGATCTACGTTAAGAGCGCAATGGAAGCATTCACAACACGCATTATGGTGTGCTGTCTACGACAGCCATAAAGCGTGGGTCACACAGCTGCAGGCAGATATTAAACCGCTCCAGCAGAACATGCAAACGTGCACCTTCTGTGCTAGAATGATGTATGGGCTGAGAGCACCTGGATCCCTTCTGCCTTTGTATTCACCTTCCATCGTCATTTGTCTGTGACTCATCTTGCACGTGTTTGGGAGAAATGGTTTTCAGAGTGCTGCTCACTGACTACGTGCGCATATATTCAAGTTTCAGCTGTGGGGGAAGCTTACACGCGCTGTACGCTCACAAGAGGCATAACCACCAATTGCAAATTATGCGTGCTACATAGACGGAGCCAGTTCATCGTAATTTGCCTAAACCCAAGGATTACAGCAAGACGCGTTTTCCTTGCCACTGTCACGCAAAATGGCAAAGGTCTTTGCTCATCAGTGCTCAGCACCTTCTGCTGAGGATTACAGCTTCACCTCAAGAGTGGGATATTGTGTATGATGTGAGCATTTGAGTGTTCATTGAGCTGCCTTGAGTGGCAATTCTTGTATTGGTTTATACCCGTAGTTCATGCCTAGACAGCAACGGATGCATTTGGGACTCCAGTGTGTTCTTTCAAGGAAAAAAAAAAAAAAGAAAAAGGAAAAAAAAAGAAAGAAAGAGAGACATAGCTAGTACTACAGCCATTTTAACTTTTTTTATTAACCCTATACAAAAATGTCCATATTATACAACCCTCTTTAAATACTGCATTTTAAATATGGTAGACCGCTGAAGGGACCAGCCATTGAGCAGGAGGCTTACGAATATTCTCTTACCCTTTCTTCTATTATCTACAGCTTTATGTTTCATGGTACACCATGAATTATATCATGTTTTTGCTGCTCCAATAGTATTTTCAATTGTCAGCTTATCTCACTTTCAGTACCACACATATTTAATCCAAATTCTTTTGCTTTAGAATAATGATAACGTACAAGCGGCTCTGCCTCATCAAATATTACAGTATTTTACTAAAAGTTATTGTAAAGGGACACATGTTTAAGTCAAGTTTTATCCATATATAAATAAACGGAAACTTTAAAAAACAGGAATTATAAAACAGGAATTATAAAACGTGGAAGAGGAACTATCTTGGCTACAGAGACAGATTTTAAAATACTTCTCTTTAATGTTTTATAACTTCATATTTTTAATTTGCGGGACATTATCTTGGTTCGCCTCTAAATACTAAAGTGAACCTGTTCTTTAGAACAAGCAAGCATTTGATAACATTTTCTTCTGAGTTCTGCTTTAGTTACAAACCAAAAAGGACCTCTTATCCCGCACATCCCACTCCTGGAGCCGATGACTTGAAATTCAGCTCCCTTCAGCTGAAAAAAACCCAGGGACTGAGGGAGAAAGAAAGAAGTTCATACCCATTTCCTGAGACAGGAAGCTTGAGTGCATACGGCCTGATAGAAGGAGGAAAAAAAACCCTCAAATGTCTGAGCCTGGTAGCTTGGCTACTTCTGAGTACGTACCAGGATACAGCAAGTTCCTCCTCCCCAAAAAAGCACGATGAGTCATACACTGTAGCACAAGCCCTTAGGTTATTTTTTTTTGTATTTTTTTTTAAAGTTTCTAAACCAAAAGATCGACAGCATTAAAGAGGAGTAAACAGTCTCAGGGTAAGTCAAGGAAACGTAAGAAAGCTTAAACTAGGAAGGATTTTCCCATATTACCACCTGTGGTGGTACCAAAAAAGCAAAGGTCAAAAAGCAAAAAGGCAAGTCAATTTCTTGAGAAAGAAGGATTTTTTTTTTTTTCTTTCATTCTTTGGATTTTCATTCTCTGCATTTATATGAGGAGCTGCTGCTCCTTAAAGGTGATGCACTGCAATTGCACAAACAGCTTCTACTTCATCTCCTTTAGAGACAAAGTTTGTAAAAAAACAGAAACCAAACACCACCACCCCTTACCTGCTTAAAAAATTTTATAGTGAAGAATATAATTTTGATCCAAAGAAAGCATTTTAGCAGTTGCACGCAGAGTAGCCTGCATACTTTCGCAGATATCAACTACCATTAGAATATAGAAGCGTTTATCAGGAACTTCCAGAATTTAAAAATAAAATAAAATAAAATAAAATAAAATCCTGTATTTCAACAAAGCACAGTATAATCACATTTTAATAATAAAGTCAACATTACGATGGAGGAAACCACTATGAGACTGCAAGATCTTGAATATTTATTGAAGAACTAAAGAACGGTAATGGTGAAATAAGTCAATTCTTTCCCTTTACAGGAAGGAATCCAGCTCTGAGCGATGGTTAGGACGCAACTATAATATCAGTTCCCAAAATACCAGTCTTAATCAACAGAGAATTTCCCCAGTCAAATTTAATTTGCTGCTGTGAGAAGACAGAAGGCTGACTATAGCTTCCATTATACCATGACATCAATGTACGGACCTGCCCATGGTTGTAACACAGCACGTAAGAGCAGGGAAGCTCCGGCTACAACAACTCGGATCCAGCCTGCCCAAACACTTGTCTGGATCACTCACCCGTTTTTGTTTTCTGCCACTCTGTCTTCTGGAGGCTTCACAGTCCCTCCCCAGCCACACGGCTGGAAGGGCACCTCTTTCACGATAAAGTGCCAGCTCCCTCCCCATGGAGTCCATAGCACACATCTGCTCGGGAAAGTGCACGGGAGCGCCTGGGACCACCGGGTCACAAAGTAAGGGCTGCCTCAGCATCCACCATGTCTTACAGCTAGGCACATTCCTGTCCCATGCCCAAAATGTTGGTCTCTGACACCGAATCACTAGGTATTTACCCATGGAGAAACGCCTACACTTTGTTACTGTGATGGAAACACTACTGGTCATGCAATGGAAAACTCTGTAACAAGCCTTGGAAAAGACAAAAGATCAGGCACAACTGACTTACAGAGCTTGGATTTAGTGGTAAATAGCTTGATAATTACAAGGAGAAAGGGCAGAGAGAGGACAGCAGGCTTGGAAGAGAAGAAGGAATGGTCTTAGATGCGTTTCTGAACTAAGTTTGACTCACAATGCATTTCACTAAAAGGAAAATACAGCTTAAAATAAGGAAAAATCCCTCATTATCTTTTAGAGAATGTAGCTATCAGAATGTTACTCAGAAATTAACACTTTCCCCTGGTTACCTGAATGCAGGATTTGATCAGTGCAGAAAATAGTGTGGCCAGAAGGATTAAGGAAGTGATTGTCCTCCTTGTACTCGGCACTGGTGAGGCCCCACCTCGAGTACTGTGTCCAGTTTTGGGCCCCTCACCACAAAAAAGACATTGAGGTGCTGGAGCGGGTCCAGAGAAGGGCAACAAAGCTGGTGAGGGGTCTGGAGAACAAGTCTTATGAGGAGCGGCTGAGGGAGCTGGGGTTGTTTAGCCTGGAGAAAAGGGGGCTGAGGGGAGACCTTATCGCTCTCTACAACTACCTGAAAGGAGGCTGTAGAGAGGTGCGGGTTGGTCTCTTCTCCCAAGTAACAGTGACAGGACAAGAGGAAATGACCTCAAGTTGCACCAGGGGAGGTTTAGACTGGGTATTAGGAGAAATTTCTTCACTGAAAGGGTTGTCAAGCATTGGAAGAGGCTGCCCAGGGAAGTGGTTGCATCGCCATCCCTGGAGGTATTTAAAAGACATGTAGGTGTGGTGTGCAGGGACATGGTTTAGTGGTGGACTTGGCAGTGCTAGGTAAACGGCTGGACTCGGTGATCTTAAAGGTCTTTTCCAACTTAAACAATTCTATGATTCTATGCAATATCCAGGTGAAGGATGTGGGCAATTAGATATGAACGACTGACAAGCAATCTTGAGATATTCAAATATGATTAGCATTGGTTTAACATGGAAGGAGAAAGGAAGGTGAAACAGCACCATCACTATACTACCATATAATGAGTATCAAGCTTTGATGTCACTTGTGATGTCAAGATGTGGACTCTACTAGTGTCTGCACTCAAAAATGTAATATATTCTGAGTTTCATCCTGGCAAGAAATATTCCAGAGTTCAGAGAGGAAATGACTTCATCAATGTCCTTACTAAGCATGATTCCATCAGTCTTAAATTCCGTGTGAAACTATATATGATACATAATAACACCTACTTTTTCTTAAAAATAAACCTCAATATTGTAAATTCAACAGAAACTTACTAGTCAGATGCATGTATATTGTTTTATCTTGCCAACACACACAAAGTAAAAGAGCTGCTTGTGAGAAACGAGCAATAAACTTCTTTCCAGAAACCAATTATTTTAAAAATGTCGGCAAAACTGCTATTTCTGTTGCTTGTCTGTTATCAAATCACCCCGAATTGACATTGGATTAACTCACTGTTAACATGATCTTTACAAAAATTAGGTTGTCTTAAACTATGACTGCTTACGTATACACATACATACCTTATACATCTATATAGCATGCTCTACAAAATACATCCGCAAATGTTTAAAGGGGTAATATTTTTCTGGCCATTCCCTGTTCCCCTTTGGACTCTTGGCTGCTGTTGGCATCTACTGCGCTCTCATGTTTGAATTGCCATGAAAGTTATAGTTACCATTTGAATTACTGTCATGGATCAGGTCATTAAAAGTGCTTTGTCCAAATGTTAACAATAACAGTCGTAGTAATAATAATAATAACAGTTTCTGCTGCAAGGAATAAAATTTTAGAGCATTTTTCACATCTGGATGGACACATGCCATGAGCTTCTATGCAAAACACACTAATCTCAGAATCATAAAATCGTTTAGGTTGGAAAAGACCTTTAAGATCATCAAGTCCAACCGTAAACCTAGCACTGCCAAGTCCACCACCAAACAAGCCACAAAGCAGACGAGTTCAGAGTCACACTAGCCAACATTATACTTGAGCTAAATTTCCTGTCTAAACACAACCAGTTCTGTCAGATACAGTTATCAGCAGAGACAGCGGAGCAGAGTTTGGTCGGTCGGCAAACACCCCACCAAGAGTAGGCACAGGAAAAGCAGCAGCAGCTGGACACAGCTGGGCAGAGGGGAGAGCAGAGGAAAAGAGTGAGGCTGGACCGGCCAGCCTGACAGGCAAAGCTCAAGGGGAAAAGAAAGAAAGTGTTCTACTTACCGTGCCCCTCGCCAACACCATCGACCATTGCCTCCCTGTTCAACTCAGAACTGGATGATGACTGTCATTTTAGTTGGATTTTCCATGCTACCACAAAATCAACTCACAGAGGTTTCCAAGTCCCCAGAAAGCAGCAATCCACAACAACTTCCAACCCCAGTTAGCTTTGATGAAGCAACCCCATTTAATGAAAAGCTATAACGGTCTCAGATTACAAAAGGGTGACATTTGTGAGAGGGTTTTCTCTCTCTTACCATATCAGATTGTCTGAAAAGCTGTTTCATAACCATTTCATAACCAACCTTCCACAGTGCTGAAGGTATAAACACGTATATACTCACATATAACGAATAGAGAACGCTCCTAAATCACTCTCTGGGGAGGGAAGAGGAAAAACAAAAAAAAAAAAAAAAAAAAAAAAAAAAGGAGAAAAAGGCAACAGTAGGGAGAAGCATCTTCAGAAGAAAGAGAAGCAGTAGCAAGATTTTCAGTGGCAAGAGGAGAGAGCAGCCAAGAGGGAAACGGTGAGAGGCGCAGCATCATCCTTCCAGCCACGTTTCAGAGCCAGTGGGCAGATATACTGATGTCTGTCGAGTTATCTACCTGTCCCACCATCTGTCTCTAACATGAAGGGTCTCACCTAAAGGGTCAGAAAGACAACAGAGCAAACAAGCTCTGCCCATCAGAAAAGTAATCAATCATTGGAATAATCAATAATAATAATTCCAATAATTAATTACTGGAAATGTGAACTTTAAATACAACAATCGCATTTTATCTTTGTGTCCATGTATAAACTTTTTAAAGCTAAATTGGGGGGTGGGGTGGGGTGGATTTTACCTTAATACAAAATGTCATGTAAAAATTCACTTTGGGAGTCGGCCTTCTGGACTGATTAAACTATACGCAAGTCAGTTTTATAAATGCATAGCTCTTGAAGAGATGTGCTCTTCCATCAGTTCTATAAACATGCTTTGTAAAACATTTATGTGGGCTCAGCATGTCAGCAAATTCACAAATAGACTTGCTAACTCCCTTCTTCCTGATGACCAATAACCAGAAGAGGAAAAAGGAGATTCTTTTTAGAAGAACAGTCTAGACAGTTCAAAAATAGCCTCTGTGCCCTTGCCAGGTGCAAGGGAAACTGGAAAGGTAGGAACCTTGGTGCTTACTAAAACCAGGGTGTTCTGACTGTGGTTTTCATCCACCCTCAACCTTCTGCATTTCAGCAAGCAGATTCATTCCCATGTGGCTCCCGAAGAAGGCCACCTCATCCCAAGGCTTAACAGAGAAATACCATTGAGAGGTTTCCAGGTGGCTTTGCAAAATCCTGAGCACTAGGAGTATTTGTGATGCAAAGTCGCAAGAGGTTTCAGAAGCTGAGATGTCTTCAAGGGCTTTAGCTCACCCTTTCCCCCCTCTTTGTTCCAATAAAAAATTCTTTTTGCTTGTTTGCTTGCTTATGACACATGCTCGACCTGGGGAAGGAGTTAAAGGTAGCAGGGGAAATCGCGTTCCCTCTTCCCCGTCTTCACTTTTCAGAGAAAATGGCAAAGAGGAGTTGTTTATTCTTTCAAGTTGACGCGCATGTTCTGTGCACTCAGGATGACATTCCCTCAGAGGAGACATGTGGAGTTAGATAACATCAATTTATGTTAAATAATCTTAAAATAGAAACACATACAGTGTCGTTTTTAAACATACTAGAAACTGCTTTCACATAGTCTGGTTTTGCATTTTTGGTTGTTTTTTTTTCAGTGCGTGGGAGATGTATTATCTCATGTTTTAATGGATGTGGTCATTTTCTCTCTCTAGCCAAGTTTACAGATTCTTGCAGGTTCTGTTCCCACATCTGGGGACTCTACATTTCCCTCAAGATCCTGGGTCAGCAGGAATCTGTAAAACTCCACTCTTCCAGCGAGCCTTCACAAACCTGAAGTGACTGAAACAAGAGAGAGCGCAGGGACAGGAAGGGCAGCTGCAGGAAGATTTATCACGCAATGGTCTGCGACGCTGAAGACTCTAGTTCTCTAAGCAGAGTGCTACCGCTGCATACACACACTGTATCATATAATAAACTAAGGCCGTGGCCATCAGATCATATCATACCTAGACCGATTTGAATTTATAACATTGAATTATAAATTACTATATGCTTAACACCACCAAACTTCTTTGAGTCTGTAAAAACTAACTCCACTCTGCTCTTACTAGCAGCTATAAATATGTCGTTAGAAAGTCAGTACTGTGGAGAGATAAAAGATGAACTGCTTTATATCTTCTCTTCCCAAAGTTTTAAGTTATGATACTGGAGGTATGAAGACAGATCTGCAAGTCAAGACTGCTAAACAGTTACCAAGCCGCTAAAGCCTGAACTGCTGTAACCTGGATCTACTTAATGCTTCTGCTGTCATAGCCAGTGTGCTGTTTAACTGCTCCTCTCCCAGCCTTCCAGCACGTTGTAAATTCGGCAAGTAGCTAAATAATTAACAAAAGACGCTATACGGAAGACAAAAAGAGATTATGCTTGAAAACACCAGGGCAACTAGAAACAGAGAAAGAGAGTATAAATTTAAGAGGGTAGGTTTTTGGTTTGGTTTGTGACTACTTTCCCCCCCGCCCGCTTAAGTTGATGGTATAAATTAGCTCTACCTCTTCCCCAAGGGGCACCACCACAGCCACTGCCCGTCTCTGGCCTTAATTTCTCACAGCGTACACGCAAGTCTCTAAACTCAAAAGCATTACAAGTGGGAAATACCACTGCTGGATGGAGTCCAGATCTGACGATACAAACTACAAGTAAATGCTTGGCAATTTAACAAATGACAGCAACTACCTAAACAGATTAATAAATACCTTACAATGCGCATGCATCGAGGGACATTTTATGAAACCTTATAAACACCCAGTTTCTTGTAATTTCAACTCTCCAAAGAGCTACTGTTAATGGTGCCTATAAAGCACCGCACAGATCAGAGAAATTAAATGCTGCAGCCAAAGGTTATTTCCCCCCCTCTCTCCCCTCTGCTTTTAGAAGCAGCCATGCATACACTGCTGAACTATTCATACATTTTGCAACACTGCTGGGAAGGAAAGGAAATACACCCATTTTAAGAGAGTAAGGAAATAAGAGTGCCTACAAATATATTTGCTTTATTCAAAGAAGCTAGTGTTTTCCTCTGTGTGATGAAATTGAAGCAAGAAGCAAAAGGAAAGCAAACAATAGAAAATTATTGAACTGGAAAAAGTATTCTTGTTCCTCAGAAGAATATCTAACTTTACTTAAAGTTAATTTTACTTAAAAATTCCAGCTGCCTGAGTTTCGCTCTAACAAGCTGTTGTGTGGAAAGGGGCAAAACGGTTTTGGCAGAAGATATGGGGGGTGTGGGGGGGGGGAAGACACCTTCGCGAACAAGTCGAGGAGAACTCCATCACTGGCTTCCAGGACCAGTCGACGGGCTGAGCCTTTCTTCCCCTCCCCATAGGGACGCCTTTGGGTAAGACTTAGATTATACCGAGTGTTTCCTCGGGGAACTTAAAAATTTCTCTAGAGAATCTCTATCCTACATTTATAGACAGGCTGTATTGTTTATAACTTCGTCGCACGTTTTGTATACTTAAGAATATCTTTATTTGCACGTCCTTTGCAGACAGCGTATTTATCACCGGCAATTCTAAGAACTTGTATATCTGTTGTTTAAATAAACTGCACTGTTTAAGTAGCTAGTTGTTTCGGTTCCTCATTGAACGCGACCAAAGACTCGAGAGTGGCCGTGCTAGTTCATGAGCATGACTAGACTGAAGGTACAGTCCACTATTAGTGTATCCAAATCGTAGTAGTTTAATATATATTAAACGCGATTGGACTGATAGTGCTGAATTGGGCACCCCTCAGAATTTAAACCTAGCCTCACCTAGCCTCCCACCTCGGTGAGGAGTCTTAGAATGCAAGGGGGTTTATCTTCTGCCAAAACCACTTTGCCCCTTTTCACGCAACACAAGCACAAAAAGTTATCTTAATGCAAGGTTATGCTTTAAAAAAAATAACCAAATATTGCTTATTGGCCTAATACCTCTATCTGCTTGGACCGGTAAGTGGAAATAACACTATTATTTTATAAACTGACAACAAACTATGCATGGAACTTCGTTTTTAAACCGCAAATCATCTCAAGTATAGATTGAATCCTAACTTCGATCTGAGGTCACACCACTTTGATCACACCACTATGTTTACTTAAATTGTTATGTCATATAAGGAAACTCAAGTGCAACAGAATTTTCACAAAGCAGGCTTAGAGAAATAACCTGAGGTAATAAACCAGGGCAATATTGAAGGAACTAAAGAAAATCTTCCCAAGTCAATAAAATCTTACACCAGACTTGCAACCTATCCCACAAGCTCTACACTTCCTTGAAAAGCTGGTATTCATCATCCAAATCTTAGGCTGCAGAGGAACGTTGTGTGTGAAATTAAACATTCTGGTATCACACTGACAAAGAAAACAGAAAAGAGAAAAAAAATGTTTTGACCCAGCAATCTTCCCGATGATCCTTATCAGTTATTTATTTAGCCAAGCACATAATCTAAGCATCCCCAATACTACTGCTGCACTTCCTTCCCTACCTCTTGCTCATTCCTTCCTATCATCCGTATCTTTAATCCATGCTCCACTTCCCACATCACCTTACAGCATCACAAGCACTCTGGCCATCCTGACACTGCGTTATCCTGTAGCTATGAAGCACTTCAGTTTTACACACAGCCAGCCTGGAGTGGTGGAAGACACGCGTTATCCAAAATCCTCGACATTTCCAGAAAAACTTTGCTAACAGCCAGTCATCGTTCCCTAAGAAGTATGTGCTAATTAGAACATGAGTACACTTTTGCAACTCCCTTAAAACACCATCTCAAGAGCTCCTTGAGTTTTCATGAGGAATCAAATCTCCTCCTGCTTTTTCCAACAAGAGCTTTAAATCTACTGTTTCTTTCAGGTAAGCTTTTTCTACAGCCAAGGGCATAACATTTCCTCAAATTGTTATTGATGCTCTAATTAGGAGTGTAGCATTTGCCCTGGAAATATAATAGGAACTCAGATTGTATTATCAAAATTAGGTCCTTTTTTTCCCCCCCCCCTACTTGTTTGGCAACTATGCCAATTCAAGGCCTAACACACAGTTTACAATTCATGCCCACTCAGGGCTACCTCAACAACAGTAGATTTGCACGTACAGTTCCATGATGACTGTGCACTGTGCTACACTCATTTGCAGACCTTTTGATTTAAAAGGCAGCTGGGAAGTATGACTTTTCTAGGGGTCATTAGTTGTGAAATGAATTCGCTGTTGGTTTGGTCATTTGTAAATCTTGCAGATATGCTCCCAAGTGCTGATGGAGAGAGCAACTGAAGGACTTCTGTTATTTAGTGTTTGAATGTGAGAGTTTATTCATCTGAAAAATGGATATTTGCGTATTGGATTAATTTTGTCATGAAAATTAAACCATGTAAAAGCCTAAGAAAGCACAGATTGTGTATCTTTTAACATACAAGCAGAAACACACATCATTGCAGTGTCAATACTTTAAAGAAAAAAAAGCAAAACCAACAACCACCACAGGAAATTTTACATTTCATTATCAGACTGTGGTTCTACATACATTTATGTCCAAATATATTGTTATTCATGCCACACTAATTAATGCATATCCATTCAGGAAAAGAACTTACAGGTCACTGCAATACTGGCATCTATGGTGTACTTCACAGAGTCCAGATTATTTTCACCGAAGTGAAAATAAAGTACAGGAAACGGAGATTATCTCAGTGCTTTACAGACCATTACAAAAAGAAACCAAGGGAGAAGGAGTTAAACGCTAAGGACAAATCCTGTCTCTCTGGTTCCACACCCATTTATACCTGCTAAGCGCTGCCGACTGTGGGACCTTTAGATCAGTCTAGGATGTTTCACTGATTCATTAAGCGACAGCCTGTGAACTGCAATCCGGCATAGCTGCATTTGAGGAAAATATATCCTTAACTCTTGCTGTCAAAACCCCAACCAACCTAACAATGCGTATACATACATGAAATAAATAACCATCCGATATTCTCTGAATGAGCTACTTTTCAAGGCTGAGCATTCTAGTCCATGGTCAGCTTCACTTCCAATTTAGTTTAGTGTACACATTCAACTGTTAAATGTTACGATCTGTTCTACCTTTATGAGATGATGGGTGAACTCTCTTTGAATAATACCTCTTACACAAATGTGCCTGTCAACTTCTTTGAAGTCCATGGTCAGGTTAACTCTTTCCACAAAGCACCTAAAAGTAAAGTCATTGCGGATAACAAGTTGTACTAAATATAGATATAACGTGAAGAATGTCACTACATAACAAATAAATTTTAATAAACATACACTTTAAAGGGATGGCGTGCCATGTTCTTCCAACCTACTTTCCATTCCACAGGATTCCACATCTTCCTCTCAGAAATATATTTAAAAAACAAAGCAGCCTGAAAAAATCTCTAGTTATTTGCAAAGTAGATTCCCTGAGGAGTTGTTTTGGATTGACGCTAGCATCACATTTCCTTCTGACGTTCTATAGTCTACTGTACTTAATCACAATCAATATTTATAATGCATAACTTCAATATGGCTCAGCTAGCATGTCACAGCTCTGACATACTCAGTGTAGGCTGTTTCCATTTCTTCTTAGGATAACAATTCAGTCATCAAATGTAATATTAAATAAGATTTTAAGACAGCAGGTGGCATCGCTTAGTTATTTTTAACTGTTTTACACTGACCATTTATTGTGCAGCATAATCCATTTTTGAAGATTAGTAAATGGAGCTCTACGGACAGCATAGAAGAGTGACATTTCAAAAAAAAAAAGAGAAAAAATAAGATATCACCATTTTATCTATCTGGTTGCTTTGACCTGTACTGAGTTTCATACAGGCATCTTAAAAGCCCACAGTTTCCCACAGCTGTGGCTGCCCTTCTTTGATTCACCGGATACTTCTGAGCCTCCCAAGTGAGCCTCCTACAAGCCATCAGCTGAAGGCATTCGTATCTTCACTAGACCAGCGAGAGTAACGGCTGGCTTTCAGAAATCTGGCAGATGTGACTACAGCTTAGTGGTAATTTATAGACTCTTTTCCTCATCTGTTCCCACTGGGATCACTATTAGAGCTACATCATGCCATCAGGTACAAATTCACAAAATATTTCGAACCACTGTTAGAGGTGCTGCCCATTCAACAAATTAGAGTTAACCAAAATGGTGAATGCTAGAAAAGCTCTTCACCCCCATTCAGCATCACACGGGAAATAACAGCCAGGATGAAAACCAGGATGAAAACAGACCCGGCTCTAAGCTTTGCGAGTGGCTGCAAAACAAGATCTGCTATTCAGTCTTCGTTTGGCAATTGCTTTCTCCTTACATGATACATAGGATGATGTGAAAAGAAAGGCAGAAAGAGACAATTCCTTTGTGTATCAGATGATATAAAGATTTGAAAAGGTAAACTAGAAAAACAGAGACGTCTGTGCATAGGCTTAAACTGCTGTACAGAAAATGGGAATTCAGAGAAGGCAATGTACCAAGTCATTTTTCTGATCCCTTTTCAGAAGAATAACAAAACCATTCTGTTCTACTCAGGGTATTTAGAAAGTGGTTGTCACAGTAGTTTGTAGGTGTTACAGTAAGAGCGCGTGATCAAAAAGGGTTTATTTTTCCAGGCGACATTTAGTTAGAATGGATGCAAGAAGGCAGCATGGGGATCTTGAGCTTAAGATGCCATCAGGGAGCAGTTGGGTGGACGTCCTTTAGCAGCCTGTAAATTCAAAGATGGTAGCCCACGGTGCAAACCTAGACCAGAGGTGGCCCTGTGCTGGCTGATCCCTATAGGTGCCATTGAGAACTGACCCCTCCTGACCCACGTACTATTCCACAGAGCCCAGGGGAGAGCAATGGGAGAATCGCTTCAAACCTCGTGCGACAGAGATGCGTGGGAAATGGGGAAAAGGCCATACAGAGAAGGCAAGAAATAAGCCAGAGAACAGGAGAAAAACTCTCCTCCTCAGACATACGCACACAGCTCTGCTTTTCCTTACCCACCCCTAACTTCTTCTCTGCTCTTGCCTTTTCAAAAACTATCCAAATAGCCACACTGCATGTACCGTATGAACTCAGAGATGCCACCCTTGCAGGATATTTAGCAATTCTTTGCAGGGTTGCTAACAGTTTATCCTGGCTTGATGGCTAAGTGCAAAAACCCACCAGCATGGATGCTTAGCATTTAGTGTGCATTTAATAGCAGCCAGGAGTTTGACCTGAACAACTTCTGTCTGTAGTATGTGATTTTCGATGAAAAATGAACTATGAAAACCGACAGGGCAAACCAATTTGTGAAGGAGCTACAGATTTCTTCGGAAAAGAAAAAAATTACTTCATAGAATACTGAAAACAAACATTAGTACTAATGAAGAGGTTATAAAATCTTTCCATTTTGTATCTTTGTAAAGATCTGTTTTCTCCCTCGGTGTTCAGACCAGCACATTAGCAGCGCATTACCAAAGCATTCATCATCTTTCTGCTCCAAGCCTAGGGAGGAAATAGGCTTTTTCAGCCCCTCAGAGCATGTCATTATACTTCTGAAAAGCAAACAGAGCTCCAAGAGCTGTGAGGAACACAGGAGGGAAGGAGTTAGTCCCTGATACAGTAAATTACAGAACCATTCTCAAATCTTTTTTCTTTTTGTGGAAGTCACCTTCTAAAGTGCTGGCACTGTGTGCTTTAGATGATAACTCTTTTTCTTTTTCCTCTGAGAGTTAATTTTTTTTTTTTTCCAAACTGCTAGTAATACCAATCGAATGCCATTGTTTCTCCACAATAGAAATGAATTGCGCATACAAATCTAACAATAATGTGAACCCAAACCAGGAGCACCATTACTAATGTCATGATAATCGGCGTTTATACTCATTGTAGCCACATGCTTTCTGCCGAGTCAGTTTTGAAATACATGCTTGTCTAAAAGGTATTAGACAGAAGATACGAGACTAAATTCCTAGAGGTCACTGAATGGTCTGTCATGTTATCTATAGTAAATATCACTACAATAATGAAAAAAATTATATTGGAACAGGCTGCCCAGGGAAGTGGTTGAGTCACCATCCCTGCAGGTATTTAAAAGACGGGCAGACATAGTGCTTAGAGATATGGTTTAGTGATGGTTTTTGTCAGAGTTAGGTGGATGGTTGGACTAGATGGTCTGAAAGGTCCCTTCCAACTTAGGCAATTCTATGATTCTATTCTATGATACAGCTGCCTACAGTAGCACGGGTAAGCCTCAAGCAATCTTGCCCTTTACTACCTTACAGCTTAACAAGACAGATAATAAAGACACAGAAACTAAAAACCACAAGGCAGTAATTCAGGAGGTCTGCATTCAGTGTCACAAGTGATGTGGGGTAGACTTAAAGTTTTAGGTGAAGCGTATACATTTAAATATCAGACCATTTTTTAACATCACTTTGAAGTCTAAAACTACACATAGAGATCTAGCAGGGCTTTCTAGGACGCAAGTCAGCTGCCTAGGCCCTATTGCAATCAGCAGTTACTAACTCAGCAGTCTGTTTGAACAATGCAAAAAACCACTGAGGACTTCTCATACATTTTATGTGCCTAGGCATTTCCAAGGATCTGACCTCTAGCTACACATGAACTGGAGCCCTTTAAACTTCCTCAATACTGAAGCCATTCTACCCCATTCAGTGAATTTTGTGGAAACCAAACCTCATAACCAAACTGTATATTATATTCTTTATGCAGAGACACACATACATAAAGACAGAAAACACATTTTTCTAAAATCACAGGGGAAGTTCCATAGACATGCCTCCATTAATTCACATTCAGCTATAGCAAGCTTTTGAGCTAAACTACGTACATAAAGCATTATATTCTCCCCAGCTTACTTCTGGCAGGGATAAAGACGTCTCCAGAGCTCCACTAGTTCTCAGGATGAACCCCTACAGGTCTCCCTTAATGATTTGCCTTCCTGCACCTTCAGAATTATCTCCTTCCCAAACCCTCCTTCCCCTTTTTCTGGACTAGTCTTCCCAGCTAAATTCTGAATTTAAATAAACAGTGAGAATGGATGGTTTGTCAAGTGAGTAACAATCTACTTACGCCTTTATCCCAGTCTCAGCTGTCCTAGGTGGTCTGCAGACACCTGTGCAGCAATTGCTAACAGACTGGTTGTCTCCTCACTTCCTTTAATAGGGTGTAACTCTGAAAACCTGAAAAATTACCTCCTCCTTTCCATCTTTTGCAGTGCTTTTAAACTGGTGGTGGGAGGAGCAGAAAGTCTCCCTATCTCGTCGTGTGAGAAAAAGCTAAAATTCCCATCAGAAGTGACTCAC
This sequence comes from Stercorarius parasiticus, assembly GCA_013396915.1. NCBI lineage: Eukaryota > Metazoa > Chordata > Aves > Charadriiformes > Stercorariidae > Stercorarius > Stercorarius parasiticus. Next base: position 118,882 of record VWZL01004439.1, on the reverse strand, counting down.
CAACATTAATCATATATACACCAGCTGGAAAGGTGCTCAGAACATGAAGCTTGAATCCCATCCTCAGTTAAGCTAATGAGAAGCAAATTGCTCAGGACTATCATATTATTTTAACTGCCATATCTGTACAATTTCGCACAATGGAGCTGACGAATACAAATTTATTGTTTCTAGCACTGAACTCTGATAGAGAGGTGCTGCTGAATCTTTTGGAAGAACAAAGAGCTGAGTAATGTGCAACTGCCTTTATTCTGAAATCAATAAGTCTCAGTGTAAAGATTTTTGTCTACAAGGCATTTGCTGCACTTACCACCTGGTTTGTGCATTAGATTAAATATCCTTATTGCTTAACCAAGCAGCTGCACTTTAGAATCTTCAGTAACCAAATTACACTGCAGGTTGAGATATTGCATCTTCTGCTTGCTTCTCACTGGGAATATTGTGAGTTTTTATTCAATAATACTAAATCCAAGTACAAAAATCCAAAGAGTACTTACTGTTTAGATTCAAGACTACAGCTAAATGTTGGGGGTCAGGGAGGCTGAAGAAAAAGAGAAAAAAAAAAAATAATCCTACCATCTCTGACATGTAGCTTGAGAATGAGAGGATTTATTTTCTTATTTAAAAAAAGACGACAACAAAGTCACATTTGGAAATATATACATCACACTGAATCTATAAAGCAGGGAATTTTCCCGTTCATACTATATATGCAATATTGCTCTATGTTCTTCATGAAGTGGACGCAGGTTTTTTGCCTTTCTGGTATTTTTAACTTTGCCTACTATTAATTATCCAGCTCCCACAGGACTATACTCAGAATCACATAAGAAGAATCTTCTCTTAGCCATAAAAACAACAGTATAATTATAAAAAGTAAACTACACTCCTCTTCTTTTTCAGGGAAGTACTCTAATGCCCAGGAACCGGATTATGATCTGTCATGGTCCTGTAAATTCAGGATAAATCAAGTGTTGTCTATCATTACCTTGGCATGAAAGAAATCAGGGATTCGTTGCAATAAAATGCTTGAGCTATTGCCAAGCTAACAATTTCTATTGGCATTTAATTATAGTGTGTTTCCTGAAGCTAAGGCATAGCTTTACAGCTTGAGCAGGGCTACCCTGAGCAAGAGATTTGTTCTGTTCAAATCAACACTCATCTGACAAATAGTTTTAATATGTAGCAATGTGTGACACTGAAAACTGGCCAAGGATGTAAATTTAGCTCATCACTGAATGTTAACGAATATCCAACCCAAAAATTACAACTACCACTATAAATAATAAAAATACTTAAGTACATGCTACCTACATTTTGCAAACATAAGAGCAAACCAGTCAGCTTTCCTTCTGGGTAGATCTATAAATGTTAGAGTCCTGGTCAAAAATTGGGATCTGCTTCACTTCACACATTTCTACACCTCTAGAGGAAACGTTTGTATGACTTCAAAGCTTCAGTTTGTTCTAGTCCTTCATACAATAAAAGAGCTTGCTGCTTTGGCTAGATCGCGTGTGCGCCTTCTGCTGTTCCCCCTCCCAAATCTTAACAGTAAGTCTCCAGGAATGAGCCAACTGATAATCTCCCTCTCTATGACATGGAGTATGGCTTTTTGTATGAATATGCTGCCTCACAATTAGGTTACAACAACACACTTTGTGAAGCTGTTTGAGGTGGCTTGCTGATGAGCCCCCATCATTTGAAAAAAAATGAGTGGCTTGAATTGATCATCCCAAAATTGAGTTACCCCAAACCATTATTCACTTCTGAGACACTTGGGTCTGCCTATACATCATTCAAGACAACAAAAATCCAGAAAGCAGAATCCCAAACTGACCATGATGCCACATTTAAAGGGCCCCTAGTAATGCCAGTAAATTAAATTAAGTTAGCTACTGAGAAAGGAGTTTAGTGGGAACTACCCATCAGGCTGCAGCTGCTACAGCACCCCGGTATAGACCCCATACCTTCTCTCCCTGTTGTACCTGCACAGGAAGACAACCTTGCCCTAAAGGAAGCTCACATCAGTCTTTCAGCAAATGCTAGCAGGAGCACGACCACGCTCATTTGTTCTGCTTTCAATCCTTGTTTATCAAAGTTTCTCTGCTAACGTCTTAACTGGCAAAAAGGCTTGACGGAAGGAAAGCCTTTCCACAAGGGCTAAACAGAGCCTGACTCAGATTCACAACTTTTCTCATGTGTTTCCTAAAGGTATTTATTTTGCAGATTCGTTCAGTACTTAGTAAAGCAAGAAAGACAGAAACATTCTGATTTTTGGTGACTAGGCTTTTTGCTTTTTCACAGTATTTTTAGCAGTCTTTTGACATGTTCGAAAAGGAGCACTCCACAGAAAGGGTTAGAGACATCAGAAGTTGCAACTGTCCCTGAAGAATAAGTCATAAGGAATATCAGCTTGGTTGTTACAGAAGATCCTATAAAGAAAAAAATCAGGAGAAGGCAAACCTTAATTTTTTACTAGAGTTTGAGAGCACAAAGAATGCCTATGCTTGATTTTTTTTAAAAAATTAACATCTCTGCTCTCTTCTGTACTGAGTATTAGAAATGAAGTGGGTATAATCCCTCACATCATTCGAGACTTGTGACTAACAAATCAACTATGGTTAGTTTGTAAGCTAAGTCTGTAGCAACATACACAGCATACTGAATCCACAGAGCAGCAGAGGGACCAACACACATTGGCGTGAAGTATCTAGCTCTCAATAATCACTCCATTATACATGTGGGAAGACCAAGGCAAGAGGTTTGGGTTAGATGCCTAACAGGGAATGTACACAGGTGTTTAAATTTAGGCCACGAAACTGCCCAGGCATCTGCAGCCCTTCTGGCATGATCAATGAAATCTCAGTCTAGTCAAACCTCCATACCTCAGCTCTGCCACACCACACAAAGGTCACCACAGCAGTGATTAAAAGGGAGAAAGTTCAGAAGGTGATCCCCCAGAGGTATGTCTAAAAGGCCATGTGCTTACAGGACAGAGGGATGACCATGGTTTTCATTCAAAAACATGGAAACAGGCTCTTCTTTTACAGAAGAGCCTCATGGCCAGAACACTAAGCAGATGTGGGAATATATTTCTGGGGGAAAAAAAAAAAGAAAAAAAACAAAACCCCCCCAAGGCAACAAACAACCTCAAAACAAACACCATCACAAAAAAAAAAAATCCAATCCAAAAAACTCCCAAACAACCCCACTACCAACTAGTGCAGGTATGAGACAGACAAGGAGGTCCCCAGTCTTAGGGTATTCTCTAGCATAGTGGCTTGTAGCTTTTCCAAGAAATTGGAGCTTGAATTTCCTACCAGGCCACGCTGGAGAACGGTGAACCTGAGTTTTCTGGGTCTTGTGGGGCCCTGTTTGGCACACTGGCAGGTCTGTGTTATGGCACCTGCTTCTTCCTTTCCATTGCATAATGACATGAGGCACTTACTCTAGGCTGTATTTTCCCCTCCAGAAAAAGCCAGGTGTATCAAAAGTCTGTGCTACAACTTTGCAGCTTGACACTTCCCTCCCTGTTTTAATGTAGCCACGAGGAAATTGTTTAAGGTCAGAAAGAAACCATTAGTAGAAGGAGAAATAGAAGTTCAGCTCCAGACCGCACCCTGCTACTCACTGCGCAAGTATGAGCGCATCATTCAAACCCTGGGCTTAATCCTTTCTCTTCTCCAGATGCTTTACAGCAACTGTGGTGAGACAAGCTGGAACGCAGGATGAAGCTTTTCATGCTAGATTTCAAGTATGTTTCTGTACTCTTATTACTTCGAGTCCTCTTTTTTGTCTGTGTAGAAACATACTGAGGTAACATACACTATAAATAAAACAAATGTCTTTGAAGAACGCCTCAGATGCTCAGAAAGTTCTTTGCAGTTTGTAGTTCGATCTGTTTCCTCTCGAGTTTTATCTGGCATTTTGGCTTGTTAAGATCTGTGCGGTGCCTGAGATATTTTCAATTAGTCTTACTAAGACAAATTTCCCTCCCATTTAGACGAAATGGGAGTTTTCATCCATGTTATCTGGACTTTTCCCACTGATCAGAGAACAAGTCCTAAATTGACAATGTATTAATATGGGGAAAATAGAAAGGGGGGTGATCTGAATACGGATAATCAGAAATAACAAGGTTATCTAAATAGAGAACTCAGAAGAAACCTGTGTCTGCTGGAGTCAAGAGGAAGATTTTATCTTTCACACTTATAATTCATTTCTAGCCCTGTTAGGCTAGAAAAAAAAAAAATACAACCAACATAGATGCTTGCTTTTGTTTCTGCCTAACGATACAAGAGTCTCAGAAAATCATGTTGGTAAATAGGAATGACGGCCAGTCTTGATTCTGATACAACAAGAAAGAAACAAAACAGGGATAGTGAAGAATTGTAGAAGTGAAGAATTCCCATAAAGGGAACAATTAGTGGGAAGCTAGTAAGTACTCAATATGAGACTGAGTAGGAGAACAACAGAGTATAAGACCTATGGAGGAAAGCAGAAAATGTAAACCAGGAAGCTATAGAATGAAATAGGGTGTCAACAACAGACAAAAAAAATTCAAGGCATCAAAATGCGAATTGAAACGAGCAATCAGATGCAGGGAGGCAGAAAAGAAAAAAAGGCCAAAGAGAGTCATGAATAATTTTAAAAAATAATGTACAATTGAAAAAGAATGACAACGTGATATACAAAACTTAGCAGCAGCCTGTCAAATTTTAATTATCTTTTCAATTACTAATTAGGCCTTCTCATTGATTCAATCAAATGACAAACTTTCAAGAGTTTTAATGTTACTGGGATTTTTTTCCCCTCCTGTGATCTGCTCATCACAGTAGAGAACCAGAATTCCATCAAAGAGCAGAATGGGACGTTTGCTGCAAGATCATCTCTGCCCCTTAATACTACAGGAGCCCTGAGTAAACATCTATCCTAAATGAAGAACATGGCAGAAATTTCAATGACATCAGTGGAGCAGGATTTTACACATGTTCATGACAAATAAGCCTCTCTGAGAAAGCAACCTATCTAAAATGGAAGTTCTCTTTTTTTTTTTTTTTGTAATCTTGATGGGAATAATTACTTCTCCAACCATATAAGCATCGAAGAGAACGCAGGTGATGGGCATTAGCGGACACACATCCACGCGATACACAGCAGTGGTACCTGCACATGACCATACCAAGTTTTGCACATACCCATTTGATACATCTCCATTTCTTCCCCCTAGCACTTCAGCCTGATTTCCTTTTAATCAAGTAAGGACAGAAAGACACTGGTTGGCCCAATGCCAGCGTTGTCACCTCTGCACCACCTTCTCTCCCTCCTCTCTGAGGAGCAGCGCTGGGACACAGGGAGGGTAGGAGGAAAGTCGGGCATTTTCCCCCGCAGCCTCAAAAGCAGCAGCGGTGGTTAGAGCAGGACAAAGCTGTTACACAGTTAGTGCTGGAAACTAATGCCCAGACCAAAGTGCAAAGGAAGATACCTGGAGCTTTGCCCCCGTTCCTTTAGGGATGGTGCACAGAATCACAGAATGATAGAGGTCGGAAGGGACCTCTGGAGATCATCCAGTCCAACCCCCCTGCCAGAGCAGGGTCACCCAGAGCAGGTTGCACAGGAACGCGTCCAGGCGGGTTTGGAATGTCTCCAGAGACGGAGACTCCACCACCTCTCTGGGCAGCCTGTGCCAGTGCCCTGCCACCCTCAAAGTAAAGAAGGTTTTCCTCACGTTAAGACAGAATTTCCTGTGTTCCAGTTTGTGCCCATTGCCTCTTGTCCTGTTGCTGGGCACCACTGAAAAGAGCCTGGCCCCATCCTCTTGACGCTAGCCCTTTAGATACATATAAGCATTGATGAGATCCCCTCTCAGTCTGTATTGACAAGCTACAGAGAAAAAGCCATTTGCACTCCTTTCACTTACACTGGCTTTCAACTACGTGTGTTAAATCTTAAAAAGATATAAATGAAGATGCCTTGGTCACGGGAACATTAGCTGCTTTTGCTAAAATTACTTCAACAGGTAGTTCATTCATTTCAGACAGAGTCTTAAGTCTTCTTCCTCAAATTCCATGGGAACACCTGTGCAATACATGCCACAGTGAAATCACATTCATTAAAAATTGGCCCGCTGTCAGCCATGAGCCTTTGATGAGATTCAATATGTAGACACTAGTGCTTAACTCTGGAGCAACCTGGGAAGGCATCCTTTATCTCTTATTTTAATTTTAGTACTTAAGACTAATTCTTTCAATAATTCTTAATGCTTAATTTAGAAAGACGACAGTGGGCATGATGTCTTTTAGAGAATCCAGTACTAAATGTAAGTGCCATTTCAGACAGATGTTGTTACGGATTAGGTGTAATTAATATTATATTGAAAACAGACAAAATTGAGTCAAATTTATATTGTATATCTAGGGAACTCTGATAAATTAAAGACTCCTGTTCACAGCTCTGTGAGAACGCAAGGTTTTCTGCATATTGCAATGGCGCATAAAATGCACAAGACCAAACAGAAAGATTAATTGCTGTACTCTAAAACAGTTAAGTCTGAAAGAGACATGCGTCAACTTCGTGCTCATGGTCACTAAAAGGCAAGGACAGATTATACTGAGAAAACCCGAGTTTGAATCTCTAGCAAAAATGCTCATAGTACATGAAGTTTTGCTGGAAACGAGAGAAAAGTTCAAAGGCAAGCTAACTTCCATTTTTGCAATGGAGAAGGCGGCAGCGAGAAGATTAATGTGGTGCATTAATCTTAGCATTCCTCACAAGTGACTCAGGCCTGCAGAAGAAAACATTCCCACTATCTGGTTAGAAAACGTCATGTTTCCCACACGGAAGGGAGGAGAGGAGCCCGAGCAGTGCTGGTTTTACTACTTTCACCCTGATGAATCTGTTCGCAGACCCTTCAGTTGTTCAGAGTCTCAAACTGCTGAGGAAAATAGTTTCCATTTACCAACAAAAATTAAACTAGCCTTCACATTTTATAAAAAGCTCGAGTCAGAGCATTCCTAAACAATTATTTAACGCTTTATAATTTATCGTAATAATCCTTGGTAAAAGCATCTTAGAACCACAAGCAGCAGCAAAATAGAAGAGGTGCTAATAACTCCATAGCAATACGTGTTTACACACTTAAGAGCTACAAATATAGACTTTATGTGGTGACAAGTGTAAAAAAAAAAAAAAAAAGAGTCCATCCAGCAACAAAGAGCAGGAAACATCCTTGGTGAGCTGGAGGAGTGAGAGGCGCCAGAAAGCCACCTGTAGCACCTGAACCTCCACCGTTTCTTGTGCCCGAGCCAAACGGTGAACGCCTGGTTCTGCTGGGAGCACTGACCGCACACAGTTCTCATTCACCTCGGTAAAAGCCCAATGGAGTTACCAACCAGGGAAAAAGAAAAAATACACTTCAAGGTTCAGGTTTGCAAAAAAGGACAGTCAGTCCTGATGCTTCACCCTTAAACCCCCAACGCTTGCAAGAGAAACGAGAGCATCCCGCTGTGAAGTACAAGTAAAGGGAGCTACAACCCACCGCATTCCCAGCTGCCAGCGTGCCGAGTAAGCAGCTGCTCAGACCAGACCCTAAGAAGCAGCAGATGCTGGTTGTCCCAACCTAGATTACTTCAGAGAGTGACTACTCTCATCCTCCTGGAGAGGCTTGTACCACACCAGCTATCGGGCCCGCTCAACCTCCCCGGGATACGAGTGCCAACCTGGAAGTTGCAACACAGAAGAGCGAGCAGGAGGCCGGTTACGCCAGATCCAGGTGCTCAGGGTGCCTGCCCGGGGGGAGAGGTGTTCCTCAGCATCATCCTCTCACACCCGCATCCTGAGGGGTCTCACGGGAGATTCCAGGTGGATTTGAAGGTAGGATCGGCAGGACGAGCAACTGAGCACTGAAAGAAAGTTTGCCGTCTTCACAAAACCATCTAGAACAGCAAGCCAGAAGACTCAAAAATGCCTCCTGTAGAAGCAGGTGAAAAACCCCAAAGCTTAACCACTCCCAAAATGAGAAGGAATCGATATGAAACGATTAAACTATACAGAACACTTATGGTAAGCAACTGATTGCGATTTATCCATCCTAAAAGTATTTCCCAATACAGTTACTCATCTGAGCTTCTCGTTTGTTTTTTGGTTTTTTTTATTAATGTGACATGAAAGTTCAATTCATAATGATCTTTCTCTATTTTTATTTATACACGTGGGAACCATTTACAATTCAAATGCAATTTTTCACTGTGTCCCTGAATGAAAATTACCAGTTTCGTCTGAACAGTTTTTCTGTATCAGCTTAGGTCTTTTCAGTAACTGCTTTTTCACAACCTAATGTATTGAGAAAGGACTGAGATTATTGGAAATAATTGTATTAGCAATCAAGGAAGGCAAATTATAAAGAGCAAATATTTCAAGTTTTTAAAGTCAAGTCCTCCTATTATGAATTGTATTTCCAACTTTCTTCCACTTTCCTTTATTAAGTATTTTATTATATTCTACTGGAGCATAAATGTTGTACAAGGATATAAAATATCCTTTCAGTGTTTTTCCCTCTCTCTCCACATCTTGCACGTTAGACCAGCCGCCCCACTTCACAGCTCAGCTGAAAAGTTGTAACAAAAAAGTGGAGGCAAAATAAGTTCGAAGAATGCCACCAAAAACCATGGAATTCTTTGCTGTTTCAAAGAAACTCAAGGAGTTTTTCCATTTCTCACACTATGGTAAATGATGCAAGACAAAAGGATGGAATTTGAGTCATTAACAGATTTTCCCATGTGTCTCCTCTGTCTCACTGTGGTTTACAAATCCTTAATCATGTTTGGGTTTTTTGTTTTGGGTGGGTTTTTTTTTTCAGTTGCTGCTGAGTTTGGCACAAACAAGGAGGAAATGTCTCCAAGCCATGACCTATTAGAAGCTTTTGTATGAAAAAAATAAAATAAAGGCTTGTTACTAGCTAAATGTTTATTTTAATCCATCAGCAGATTGCAAAGAAAATAACAAGAAGAAAATGAGACAGTATGAAGAAAAAGAATTCTAATATATCAACTGCATTAATTAGACTGATGAGTTTTCAAGGTGATTTTAAAAAATTAATGCTTTTAGAAAATGTGTATATTACAGACCTATATATGTGTAAACGAAATACTATAACAGTTACTTCAAGGGAGAATACGACACAGGAAGCTTTTCTCATGTTATTCTAACAAAGTCACGAACTCCAATAACTTCCTTCTCCTCCTGTAACCAGGTGCTCAATAATTCCAACAAAAAGGACAGCCAAGCAGGTATCCACATGTGTTCATTTGCAATTCATTTTTTCTTTCCTCTATTATCCTAATCTGGATACATGCTAACATACATACTTGCTAACTTTTCATAAGCACCTTTCATAAATATACAGCATATTGATGTGAACTTGGGGAAGAATTACAGAGAACTTCATAAAGAAATGCACTCATTTCATCAATATGTCTGACAGCTTCACTAAAAGATTTTACTGGAAAGATATTATCCAGCAATAGGAATCTTAAACCTAGTTAACCATAGCCCAGCAGGGCAGAAATGGCAGATCTTTGTTTAGTTTGGAGCGACTGTTGTTCTAATGCTTTAAAGCAGCTCAACCATATTAAAAGGCATCTCTCAGAAAGTCACTCGCATGCATCATCTAGAAAAACAGTAATAAAGCAAGCTGTTGATCTTTAATAATTGAAATAAATAAGGATAATGCCAGACATTCCCCGACTCAATAGAAAAATAGGGAAACTCAAACCACTGAGAAGTGAAGTAACATGCCACAAAAAGTCAGTAAAAGAGAAGGAAGAATACCCAGTTCTCCAGATGTGTTACACTGGTCCCAGGGTGGGAGATTCCACCTCAACTTAAAGAAGTCCAATAGACTGTAAGTTAGGACAGCTATAATTTTTGTCATAATGCCATTTAGTTCACTATAAGAATTAAAATTGGAGGTTTCTTTCATCCCTATTTTAAACAATGAATTAAAATGCTTAGAACAGTAAACGTTAAAGAAGCAATCCTTATATAGCTCCAGATCTTAAAATGCAGGCTTTTAAAAAGAGCTCTTCAAGTATATTTCATGCTGTCAGTTTGGTTAGAAGATACTGAAAAATTAAGAGTACAAAAATTCTAATGAAGTCAGTGGGACTACACACACAGAGTTCAGTCACACAGGATTTTATCTTAATCTTTAATGCTGATACTCCAGAACTGCCCACATAACTACTTTGTGGTAGATAAAGATGAACAATATAACGCACATCCTTTATCACCATAGTTAACCATTACTCACTTCTTCCAGTCAATAAAGATTGACTTCTTGATCTACGAAATCTCGTGGTAACCTATCAAAACATGACCCACTTGCTCCACTGCTTATTCAGGGATCTTTCTCAGGAGTCATTTGACCTGCTCCTCATTGATCTTGTTCCCTCTCCCTGAAATTCTTCTAATCCAGCTAATCTGCCTGGATGGGTGCTACATTCTCCTTTCCCCATTTCCTCCTTAGACTTCTTGACTCTCTTCGATGTGTCTTCTTCCCCACCTGCTTTACGCCCATACTAGAGCCTAGCAATGTATTAACAAAAAAGGGCAATTACTTTGAAAACACATGCATTAACCTCTCAACTAATCCCACTATTATATTGCTTCCCCTTCTTCTAGTCTTCTTACTCAGAGAGCATTCATTAGTAGCTGTCTGAGTTCTCCTTCGCTTGAAACACGGGTGGACCAGGCAGCTGCTGCAGAACTGCCACTGGGTAAACTCTGTGGTAAGATTACAGCCAAGAAGTCTGCGCTCACACTGCAACCCCATAATGAATATGGATTAGGTCACCCTTTAGTGACAAAAGAACAAGCCACTTCGCCTGTATCATGGAGTAAACGCTTTCGTAATGGACAGAAACTACTTAATAGTCAATACGCAGCAAACTAACATTTGAGTTTATTTTGATGTAACTTGCTTACATTTCAAAAATGTAAACTCTTCAGGAAAGCTGTTCCAGGTCTCACTGTCACTTACACCAGGGATCTTCAGAGTATACATTTTCTACCACTATTAGCTGCTTTACGTGGTCAGAGAAATGTAAAGGAATGTTATTGCAAATGACAACCAAACCTTTTACATTATATGTAATGGAAAATGCAGCAGAACATACACATACGATAAAATAATCTTCCATCGGAGACAGATTCCATCAAATCTCTCAAAAAGCCTTGTTTCTGCTTTTTATTTTAATCTTGCACAATCTTTCTTTGGTTGTTTTTTTTTTTTTTTTTATGAAGGAGACTAAAAATTAAATATTGTTATCTCACAGATAATGCAACAGAACCACACTGTAGGTACTTCAGAGCAACTAAGTATGTTTAATCACTTTTCTTCTAGGATTCTCCCTTAATTTGAGGTTTCAAAAGTCATACAGCATGTCAGCAAAAATAATGCACTGATGGGAATAATCTGACAGAAGCACAGAAATCCGCCACTGCCACGTTTTCAGTACTTTTCTTTTAAAAAAAAGCTACAATACCTAAAAGAACATGTAACAACAAAACTTTCATTTGTTTTCAAATACATCTTTCCGTATGTGCTAACAAGCTCCTGTATCTCTGTCGAGGAGCTATTAGACAACTTGGCAAGTAGATGTGAATGAAAGAAAATAAAAAAAGGTCTGAGCACCTGAAAGGCGAGAGGTTCTCCAGATGCTTAATGCTTAACAAGACCTTTCCATATCTCTCGAGACCAAGCCTAAAAAAGCTTTTTATTTCTTGGTGCCAACCCATTTAACGTAGCCCTGTCTCCTCGATTATGTGTATTCTGGGAAATTAGAGCAGTGTCCTGTCGTCAAATAAATCTTTACCTTTTCAATCCACGCAGTTCTCGGTATCTTTTCAGCCATATACGCCTACAGCTCACTTTGCATGAACTAATGCGACTTTCCCATAAAAGCTGGCTGGAACACCATAAATAAGCATTAAATAAACTCCTTGGAAAGCAAAGCCCAGGATGAGATGGAGACCCCCCGCAGCCACCCCACCCGGCAGCAACAAGGCAGAGGCCACCACAGCCGCTTGTCCCCACCACCCCAAAGCTAAGTGAGACATTCCAAGCCAGCGGCTCTTGTAAATATTTTGAATGTCACGTTTACGAGGAACATAGCTGGGCAATTGAGTGCACCACCGTTATAGAAGTTACTCTGAGAAGATGCAGGTTTTATTAGAGCCAATGCTTTCTGCTTCCCTGCTCGTGAAAACTCCAGGCCTAGCATATAGCTGAATTTTCAGTTTTTCTCTCATTTTTCAAGTTACAGAGCAAAACACATGTAGAACATCCTAAAAATCAGGCGAAAGACAAGCTATTTACAAGCACTTCTGACAGCACTCGCCTAAATAAGCTTGTGGTTGTCCCTCAGCTTTCCTCAAACTCTACTAAAGGAGGTTGCCTGCATTTTTCTTGAGCAAGTGGAGGAGCATCAGACTGCCTGCATCCTTCTGCCCTTCTCTCTCTTCTCAGGTCTTGCTTTATATTTGCCCTTACGCACCACAGTCTGCCATTTTCTCAGCCTGCTAGCTCTCCTTTCCCCTTCAATCCCACACACCAGTAAATCAGCCCTCTCACCTCCCACTCGTGCATGGTGCCATCTCGTTGTACCTATTTGGAAACCTACACATCTCTCCCCTCAATCTCCCGCCAACCGCAGCCTCCATGTGTCCCAGCTCCCTAAACCCTCACAGCCCCGGCTGGGATGGGAGGCGATCAGGGGGCCTCAAGGGACCCAGGTCATCGAGAATTGCTCTAAAAGACGATTAAGCAACATACATTTCCAGCATAGCTGCTCTCTGCGTGCATTCACCAGGTCCAGGGAGATAATACGGCAGAGATAGAGACAGAGTCTCTCCTGGCTGGGAGGCTGTCTGGAGGAGGAATTACAGAACAAGGATGGGGCTCTCCCTCGGCGCTGGAGCTCTGCCAAGACCAGGCCATGGGACGAAAGGACTTGACCTCTGAAGATTGCCTGAGGATTAAATGAGCTTCTTCACATTGTGTACGAATGTAACTGTTTTGATTGTGGTTTGCCGTCCTACTAGAGTGTAATAAGAGTTTTTCTCCCAGGATAAACCAATTACATCACCAGCCCAACGTGTCATGGGGCTGCATGCACACTTTCTCCATAAGCGTCTCCTCTGCGTGATGCACCACTGTCACACCAACCCCTCTTCTTACCAGGGAGGAACAACCCTCCTGGCCCACGGGCAGGCCACCACAGGCAGATTCTTGCTGGACACTGTCATGGTGCTCAGTCACATCAATATAAAGAGAGACATTCTTATTACATGTAAAAATTTAGTACGACAAGGATCCTTCAGATAACTTCTTTTAATGACCAAATCTCCTCATTCTCCTCCCTAACATGACTGTCATCAGTGACATCTTCTCAAAGTTAAATGTGAAGACAACAAAGGGCTGAGCTCCAACACCTTTACCAAAGAAAATACAGATGCGTGGGGAGAGTGCTTTTGTAGCTTCTGAGAATATTTTAAGTAATGGAGAGTCAAAAGTAGATATGGTAATACCACTTGACAGAAAATATCACGCTGTCTGAAGAACAGAAATTATCTTAAATGACAACAGATGGGGCCAATCTCTTCACCCAAGGTGACGAGTCACAAGCAGAAAGCATTCCGCCTTTTCAACACCCCACCTCAAACCCTCCAGTTAGTTACACTCACAAAAATGTATATTGTCATCGTACACTCACAAGGGGCTTCTACTGTGCTAGGTTCCCACCTCAAAAATGTCTCAGCAAGAAGTTACCCCTCCTACTCTTACTGTGGCAGGCAACACGCAAGTACAGCGGCACCCACTTGGCCATTTACCACACATAAAGCACATGCCAAATGCTACCCCTCAAAAGGCCCCACGTCTGTCTTCTCAGTACCACCAGTGAAGAGGCAATTCCTAAAGGAGAATCTGAAAAAAAAATCCCAAAGACGTAGCTTCTACCATCTGGATGATTTAACTGATGTATGCCAGAATAGCCTTTCTTTCACGTAGTGATACACTAAGCCTGGTCCTGTTAGTTATAAATAAATCCAGCGTAAGAATAATCACATACACTGCATGACTAAAGAGGATTTTGTGTACGTGGCAATCAGCCTTGGTCACCTTGACTGAGACACTGAGGGAACTGCAGGAAAAAAAAGAGAGGTATGAAGACTTCTGTAAAGATACAGTGGTAGAGTTAGGAGGTCATCCCTAATATTAATTTCATTCTACCAATGAAGAGATTCTCCGATGGACTGGGGAACACAGTCATGGACTCCTACAAAAGGGAGAGAACGCATTCTCCCTTTTCTGCTAGAGCTCAGCACTCTCCTTCTTCTTCCCCCTTTCCTTTCACTGAGTGGAGATGGTTGGTCCAGCTGGTTTTATTTCAGCTACTTCAGGACTTCAGAATTGGTTTACTCTTTTGCAACGGATGTGCTCCTCTTCACTACAGGTACGCATGGCTCATCACAACAGTGCGTGGTTAGAGGACATTACCAGTCTTCCATTGGGATCTTACCACCAATGTAAATACTTTTTAACTCTCATTTCAAAGTCCATCTGCTTTTTGGACCAAACTGTTATTTTCCAGGAGAGTTATTGAATATTTATAACTGTTAACGTATAGATTCAGGTTTTTCTCTTCTCTATTACTTATCTAGTTGCTACTGTGTAAGACTGCCTGTTGACGGAGAGCTAAAGGCAAGTTTAATTCTTCATTAGTCTGGTGAACATTTGGAGCAAAACAAGTAACTAGCTTGGAATTTTCCTAATTCAGGGCAACATGCATTTTTCAGGACTACAATGCCACTATGAGCCTAAAAATGACTAAGCCTTTTAAATGCTGTACATCTCTGAGATAAAAAAATATCTGCTGGCAGCAAGTCAAGGGGAAAAAAAAGTTTTACATAGGACTTTCAAATTCATTTAAGTACTTTGGCTCCAAACAGAAAGGCAATATTAGCTGTTTTCATCACTGACACAGGGTTATACAATTAAATTAAATAAAAAAAAAAAGGAATTTATTTGTTCCTTTGACATCTTACTTCCTCTTCAAGGCTGGGCTTCAAGGCTTCAGTACTTTTGAGAGTTCACCTATCAAAGCAATTAATTCTTTCATGTATTGGAATTACATGGATAATAAGTTTTCCTTACCTAGAGGAAGTGTTGACTGGAAAAACAGGATTACCGTTTTGACAGTCTTCTGCATTTAGAAAGGTAGAATTGCATCTTTGCATCTGGCAAGTAAATATTTAATGCCTTTTTAAAAGCATTGCGATGTAAAGTTGCAAAGAAAATGTTAGAGAGCATCTTTGACTTCCTTGCTTTTGTTCCAGAACATTATTCCCTTTTGATGAAGATCTCACAAGATGTCTTTTGTATCTGCATGCAGGATTTCTTGCTCCTGAAACATGCATAAAGCTTTCCAGCTTCCTTTATTTCATAAACAAGAAAACACAAAGGGTGCTGAGCTGCAATCCAGTACAACTTAAATAGGAAGCTAACCGTTGTTACAGGTACCACGTCTGCTCCTGAATCTTACTAATTTTTGTTGGTTTACAAAAAAGTTTGTGGGTTTTTTCCCTTGATAGGCATGAAAGATCCACACTAACAAGGGAGAAGACTTCCATCTATAAACAACTCGGGGAAAGCGGTTAGATGATAACAACAGATCTACATTGGCTTTTCAGAATAAGACCAGTTCTCCTTGTGTCAAAACCTTTTGGATACTAGCTCACTTTTTGGTGTAAGGTAAGACACTAAGGTACCCACCACAGAGAAAGCTTAGTGCAGACTCAAGCTTGCATGTTCTTGTCTAGACTGTGTGCACAAACTGAACGCACAGTAGTGATTTCAGCCCTGGGACCATGCTTCCTAGCAGATCACTGCAGTTATGTCAAGTAGCCATCACGAAGCCCATAAACCAGCTACCAGATGTCAAATGCTGCATGAGTTGATGGGTACGCAGATTGCCTATGCTGCCTGTAGGACAGCGTAGGCATGCGACACAAAGGTACGCAAACTTAATGACAAGGTTGTCTGTCAGGCCCACATCACGGCAGACCTGCTAGACCTCTAGGGACACAGGCATAAGGCAAGAACTGCCCCGCATACAAGTCAAATATAGCAGGGTTGCCATGCCAGAAAACAACTTTGCAGAAAATGTCCTGGTTCTGGTGGACAACCACAACTTGAGCCAGCAATGAGCCCTTGGAGCAAAGGCAGCCAACAGCTTCCTAAGCTGCATAAGCTGCTTTAGGCAAAGTGTCACCAGCAGGTCAAGGGAGAGGATCCTTCCCCTCTACTTAACCCCGGGTGAGACAAACCTGGAATGCAGGGTCCAGTTCTGGGCTCCCCATTACAAGGGAGACAGGGACTTACTGGAGCAAGTCCTCCAGCAAAGGGCCACAAAGATGATTAAGGGACAGGAGAATCTCTCATATAGGAGAATCTCCAGAGAGAGCTGGAGATGAGAAGCCTTAGGAAGGTCTTATTGACATGAAGAAATATTGATGAGGGTGGAAGTACAGACTCTTCTCTGTGATGCACAGTGACAGGACAAGAGACAGTGGGCACAGGCTGAAATTCCACTTAAACATAAGAAAAAACTTTTACTGTGAGGGTGGTCAAACACTGGAAGAGGTTGTCCAGACAGGCTGTGGAGTCTCCATCTCTGGAAATGCCCAAAACACGACTGGACACAGCCCTGAGCAACCTGCTGTAGCTGACCCTGCTCTGAGCAGGCGGTTGTACCACATGACCTCCAGAGGTGCCCTTCCAATCTTAACTATTCTCTAATTGTGTAAAAAATAAAGAGAAAGAAAAAAAAATAACTTCTAATCTTTCCCTAGTACAAGTCACATTAGATAGCACTTGTAAAACTGGCAGGAATGCATATAGAGAAATACGTGTTTTAAGCTGACAGTGCCATTCATTGAAGTTAATCAGTAGGCTCAAGCGAGTTATTACTTTCATTCTCCACCCTTCCCAGAGGAAGGAAAAACTGTTTTAAACCCATAAAACTTCTTCTGTCAGATGAACAGAAACTTTGATCTACAGTAGTTTACCGACCAGCTGAGAAAATAAGTAGCAAAATATCTTTTAGAAAAATAAATTAGTACATCGTGCTATTTTCCTCAAACCTTCACTGTCAGTCTTGGATTTTTAAAGAGTATTAACATGCTAATTAGTACGTTGTTGAAATAAAAAGTACCTATTGTGATAAATAATTACACCCTACCGAATATTCCAAGTTATTGTGAAAACAAATTTCTTCATAATTCCAGATGATAGCACACACTCTTTCATTATGCAGCATAAGAAAGCTTGCTGGCTGCATACTTGTGCTCCATATAAATGTGGCCAATAAAAATTGCTGCCAAAAGCAAGAGCTCTCCTTTAGGGGACAAACAAAAAACGAAGAAAGAAAGAATGTTACAAAAACATTTGCCTGAGTAACTCATTCCCAAACTACACAAAAAATTAATAAGCTAATAAACCTTTCTGTTTAAAAGAAATCCATCACGCTTAGATTTTTATTTTACTATTTCATGCCAATGATGAAGCTGACTCAAAGAATTTAGATTCAAATCTGAATGTGAAGTTGCCCAAAACTGTGTGGCTAGGGAAGAAATCCAAAGAAACAGTCTGGTCTCTTACTGCAAATCAAAGAAAGCAATTCTCAAAATAAAAGCTGACATTTCCTAAGGTCGCAAACCAATAAAGATAAGCCAGACCATTTCTTCCTTCGAGGAGCTTTTGTTCATCTCACTGCCTTGAAATTCCTCCAGAGTGGAGTGTTATCTTCCTTTTGGACTCCAGGCTATTGATGGGCAGCTCCATTCAAACCCCACAAACACTGGCACCTATCTGATGCCGAGACTGAAGCGGGAATATCGCTGCCCTCATCAAGTCTCTTGCCTTGCCCCCTGGCCAGGTTGCTTTTTTACAAAAGCTCTGTCCCAACTCAGCATCTCCTGGCCACATTTTCCCACAGAGAGGGATTCAACCGTGCAGAACTAGTTAACTGCATACTCCATGGCAAATATAACACATGACTTTCACCGAGGTGAAAGCAATGGAAGTTTACTCAATGTTAAAGAGAGGACAACATGAAAAGATGGCTGTGAGTCTTCATGCCTTCAACCAGCTTAGATTTCCTTAATAACAGAGGTCAAGAGGATAAACTTGTCATGTTTGGCAAGCATTTATCCACAACTGGATTTAGCTGCATCCTGTACTGTCTGTACAGTGGCGTGGAATGTTAGTAATTATTAGTCATAAAATCCTGAGGAGTCCAATAAAGTAGTAAAGGTTGTTCTGCCCCCCATGTCATGATGATTACAGATGAAGTCAATGCCCAGTTAAAGAGCCGCTATTCAAAGTCTGGTAATAAAGCCATTTCCAGAGGTAAAATGAGACAGACACCTGAGAATGCTTAAGCAGTGCTGGAGCGTCTGACATACCAGCAATATTTGGGAAAAAGAGACTGTGGACTTTTTCAACTGATTCCAGTGAGAAAAGAAACAACTCCCATTCATGTTAAAGGGATTAGGATCAGAGTCCTGCAGACAGAGGTACGCTACAAGCCCCACACAGAAATCAAATACATTTTAAATGTTCTACATATAATAGGAGTAATGCCAAAAATTTTATCAGGACAGACTTCACTGCATTACATTTATTCATAGCCAGATCACAGCTCACAGCCTGTTACCGATGCTGGAGAGAAGCCTTGGCTAAGCCAAGGCCATTCCAGAGGAGTTTCACAGATGAGAGGATGCATTAAGTGATTTGACTTACAGGAACGATTTTAGCATTTTGCTAATCTAAGTGATACCGCATTAAACCCATGCTAATACCTAAATTAATAATGTTTAGAATAGGAAAAAGAAAACAAGATTGCTGTATCAGCTTGCGAAGCCAAGAACATCATTCCCATTAACCCAACATACATTTCATAATAAAGCTACACATTGAGGAGGAACAGCGTTAAAACCAGCGATGGCTAGTGAAGCATGGTGCCTGGTGGAAGGGAAGTCAGGTGTAGCGTGCAACCCAATCACAGAAGGTAGATATGGGAAAAGCCAGGTCCATAACACACGCAGGAAGAAGCAATGACATTTTTCACTTTGTTCGAAGGCTCACAGGATTTGCCTGCTACAAAGTAACTGTAAGCGACGGATGCACTCTGAAAAACGATGGGCAAACGAGCACTCTACCACACAAGCTGCCCGTTAGCAAACCATATACACAGAAACCCAAAAAGCCTCCATCACTGCATTCTTTAGCAATTCATGGAAGCCAATTACAAAATGTTTGTAAAATACTCTTCAGATTGAGACCCTAGCTCAGCTATGTTCGTACAATAGGAACATACCATACACTCCCCAACCATCTTAAACAATTTTAAGGCAAAGCAGACAGGAAATGCATCAAACCTCCAGCTAATTTTTATGGAGTTTTGCATTTCTGCTGCCATTTCTGCTTGCCGTTTCACTCCAATCTCATACTATTTAATTAATTTATGTAATGATTTATATAGCACCTATATCCCTAGCTATCAGACATCCTTCTCATATAGCCTTAAAAGGACTTGTTTAGGTTTGCAGGGGAGGGGGAGGAGAGGGGGTTCCTTCTGAGTGCACTATGTCAAGGTTGGTAGAAGCCAGCAGATCCTGGCCTCCCAACCCATTTTTAAACAGCAAATTATGAAAACAGTCCACACGCTACAAGTAGAATCATAAAACTGAATTTAGTGAGAAACAGCAAGAGATAGAATCCGCATTTTGGTGAGAAACAGTATGTGAAGTATTCTATAATTTTCACTTTAAAAGGATGCGAGAATAGCTGCCTCCTTACAAACTTGACATATTCAGCACACACACAAAAATTTAAACAAGTCCTTTTAAGGCTGCATAGCTTCTGTCTTTAAAAAAAAAAAAAAAAAAAACACAACCCTCACATATTTGCTGGACTGGGTTGCTAGCGCTTCCCAGTGCTCTCCTCTATCCCTCTACAAGAATAAAACCATGCTCTGTCCCCATACACATGGGGACTAAAACACCATCTCGTTCCTTACCAGGGGGGAACGGATGGCCGAGTGACATTTCCTCCACTCGTCAGAAACCTTAAAATAAATAATAAAATAAAAACTTAAAAGTGCCCTCCAAGTGGTAAAAAAGGAAAGTGGAAAAAATGGAATTGGATTAAATCATTGCACTAAAACTACACGCTATTTTTCTGCCCCAGTGACACTAAAGCTCAATCTTAATTTTCCTAATGCACTTGACTACCAATCTTTGTTTGCTTACGTTCTGCATTTCCTGCCTTCATGATATTCGTGTACTTTAAAGCCCGGAAGACCAATTGGTACGTAGGATTTTGTGTCTTATGAAGTGATCTGCCCTCGTCACAAATACATTCCATTCAATAAAAAAGTCTAGAGATGAATATATCTTATAACATTTTTTAGGTTTTATGTCCTCTAGCACATTTTGTCTCCGTGGATACCCAAGGCTTTATTTTTCATTTATTCAGAGTGGAATATGAGTCTTTCAACAGATATACACAATGCTAGTAGTCCTTACACAGAGAAACCACCACAAATTCCTCAACCTTTTTAATCTAAAATAGTTGTTCTATGAAAAACAATACTTCTTGTGGACCCCACAAGTCCTGCTTAGAACAGGTATTTCCTATTCCAGACAACACTCTTGATGAGAGAATATGAGATGAGGAAGGTGAGCACCACCTGAGTGAGAGGTTGTCTGAGACACACCCTGCTTCCACAGCAGAAGCCTCCTAATTGCTAACCTGAGTTTATTTATGCCTAGTTTATGACTCATTTGTTGTCATTGCTGTGCTTTAACAGAGAGAATTCTCTTTCTTTTCTGTTTATTCCCTTGACACAGCCATTGAGAATAATCACGGCCTGCTCATCTTCCCTTTCGCTAGGCTAAGCGATGTTCTTCTCCTCCAGTCCTCAAGATGATAGTACCTCTATTTCCTTAAATGCTTTCTTACAATTCCTCCAGACATTAATTTAACTCTCTTGAACGTGGGGCACTGGAAATGTACTCAGATCCCCAGTGAAACTGTACCGGTGCTCTTTGCAATGGTATAAACACTTCCCTTTCTCTACCAAAAACCTAACACCTGATATATTCTACAAGGTTTGTGTTTAGAAAAGAAAAAAAAGCCACCACCCACCCACACACACTTTTCAGAAATGCAACAACTATGAAAGAGAATCATCAAATTATGGCACAATCTGGCTATGGTAAAATTATGCTTCATTTTTCTCTCATCTTCCATTCATCATTACTCCTTGTCTTTAATGACTTCCTTGTTCTAAAGCCTTTCACACAACTGATGCCCAAACAAACAGTCTATAGGTGCTTGAGTCACATTTTTGCTTCTTCTCAACAGCAAAGAATACATTTGTTATTCTCCAGTCATATGTGAGCAGCTCAAAATGACTGATCTGTCAAAAATGCTTGAGATTAGATTTTAAATTTTACATCTCAGTCCCCTGTGATATTTTGAGATGTCTAAAGGAACAGCGAAGGCAAGACTTGCACGGAGAAGTAATATATTTTACAAGAACAATCAATATAAGTTAGGAGGAAGAAAACATACACATGACTTTTGACCTTGTCGCATTCTTATGGTCACTTAGGGATGGCTGTCATACAGTTCTCAGTATCCAGGAAGATCAGACACTTAGGTTTTATTCATAAATCGGAGATCCTCTTTTTCAGGCCTTCACTTACACAAATTATCTTGGTTTTAATACAGCACCTCCAATGTAATCATTGCTATTGAGAGTGGAGGTAGAAAATATATCTAGTTTTGAGATCATATCTAGATTATTTTTTAAGGTGTACTACACCTTCAAGGCACCGTGACTTCATTTCAGTCCTCATTCTTATGTCTGAAGAACCTCTTTCATTTGCATCAATTTCCTCTGTAAAGAGCTCAGCTTGACTTTTGACAATTTTCACAGAAGCCTTTAACCTCGAAGCCACAGCCTGCATTGCAGGGTTTCTGCTTGCCCTTTGTTCTGAACCAGTTATCCATTTGCATCTCCAATAAAACATTT
This sequence comes from Stercorarius parasiticus, assembly GCA_013396915.1. Lineage (NCBI taxonomy): Eukaryota > Metazoa > Chordata > Aves > Charadriiformes > Stercorariidae > Stercorarius > Stercorarius parasiticus. The sequence continues at coordinate 96,719 of VWZL01004439.1, read as the reverse complement.
TATGTGTGGTTCAGACAGTTTGGGGACTTTGTTTAAAAAAATAGAAAATTTGTCTCCCCCTCATCTCTTCAGTTAATTTAATTATTTCCACTTAACTTACGAGTGTATTTTGTTCACCTTTCTATTTGACATTAATTAAATGGTAAGCATTTGTCTGAGGACTGTTTTCTTAGTCAGCTCTTTCACAAGGTCATTCCTACATACCAAAGCTAAGCCTGAAACAGAGTGATCTCTTCATTCAATGACTATTAGGAGAAGAAATATGATGACAACTTCATCCAGAAATAGCCTTCCTATCATTATTAATAGCATCTTCTCTAAGAAATAAAAGTTTCCCATAGACACGTATCTCCCAGTAGTATTTCTTTCTCTAGAAACATTAAGGACTTCTAGAGCAAAGATAAACTTGGCCTCTACAGCAGACTCCTAACACCATGCCATCGCACCTCACATCTTAAACCCGCCCAGGGAACGTCGAGCAGGACCAGGGAGAGTGCACGGGTCTTTGCTCCACCACACCAACCAAGAGGCCTTCCAGGTCACCAATAACTGGAATAACCTTCTTACCATTCCCATGCCTTTCTGGTGCTGCATGAACAGGTTGGGAAGGACAACCAACATAATTGTTTATTTCATACAGAACTCATCAGAATCCATTTTTAAAGTGCTCCTAGTGACAGAAAAATTGAGAACTTCATAAACTTCGCTAAGCTTTTTTTAAACTTCTTAAAACTCCTCCTGCCAAAAAATATGAGAGAATTAGCCAATCTGACCTAAGAGAAGATTGTTATCTACATTAGACTGATGTTTACAGATGGACAAGTTTGATAACAATTTAATCTTGATTGGGCATTTCAGAAGCACCTCTCACCTTCGTAGTGTAACAGAGGCAGCTTTAAGCAATTTGAGTGCAGTTGTATTTATTAAGACTTTGCATGAGTCACTACTTCAAAATGCCTTATGCTGTACCTAAATTCGTATTGGCATGTATTTCCTTCGAACATTTTGCTAAGTGCTACTAAAATTTTACAGCCCTGGGGAAAAAGATGTAGGAGAGAGCTGGCACACTTACACTTTAAACAATGAGGCATACATAGATCTGCTCCTCTTCTTCCCCATTCAGATTCATGACATGCAAAAAAAAAACCCTTTACTTAATGTAATGTCATCCTTAAAATTTTGCAAGTATAAATTATATTTCCTCCAGAAAATGCAACATATCCCTGGTGAAAGATAATGATTTTAAATCTTAAGTGTAGCCATGTAAGAGAGGAATAATGCCAATATGAATGGAAAACATATGTCATTTTTATTAGTTTTATTTTTATTACAGTTGTTATTATTTTTATTACAGTTAGCAACAGATTTTCTTTAAACAGTATGTACTGTTCTGTGTCTTTTTAATTTTATATTTTCTGTTTTCTCAAGTTTGGCAAAACAGAAAGAATAGCACTAGTGAACCAAATGAATTAGAGGGAGGAAGGATACCGAACTTATTTCTTTGAAGTTGTAATCATCTTTGTCAAATACGTATATTAGTTCCAGGAAGTGGTGCTATTTTCCCTCTGACAAGGTATCCATAACTATGGGAAATGTCAAAGTTGGAGGCTTCCTTCAAATCAAGCTATCCATACAAAAAATTAGTTATTGTCACAGTAGTAGTGGTGCAACCAAAAGAAATCTGTCCACGTGAGCAAAAGCTTTCCTCACAGTAATGAACATCCGCTTCACTTACTATGGTTCAATGTGGTAGGGAAGCATCTAGGAGCTTCTTCCACGCTTGCTACTCCAAGTGCTAGGAGTTTTTGGCCCCCCTGGGTCATGCCTGGGGTACTGGTGCAAGGACAGGTGGCTGCAGGGGATCAGTGCTCGGGCTGCAGGCTGGCTTCCAAACACAACAGCTATGGGGTCTCCTCAGCTATACCTTTCTCTCTCTCTCTCATCAATACTTTGCCCTTTTCTTTCCTTTTTCATCCCTCGTTATCTACAGTTTGCTGTCTCCCAACTCCACCTCTCCCTCTTCTGTCCCCAAAACCAGGAGCCATGCAAAACGCACTTCAAGAGAAAGCCCAGCAGAATGAAAAGATTAGGGATGTGCTCAGCTTCCCTCTTCTCCTCTGCCTGTGGAGGCAGCAGATCCCAGTCTCCAAGGGGAAGCTTCTTCTGAGGAACTACAGAATAAAGCTGATTAGGGCATCTATTTAGAAGATGGGAAATTAAAAAAAAAAAAAAAAGCTATGAGCTGAAAAGGTCACCAAGGGCAGTATTTATCTAAATGAAGAACACTGCGATGTTGATGTCAACTGCTAAGCTCGGGCTCCATTTATAGTTGGGGTGGGGGAGGGATTGGGACAGAGGACATTTTCTTTTTGACTTCAGGCCACGATATGAGCTGCTGTCACTCTGCTCTCCCCGGCAGCTGCTCATTTCCACTGTGCATGAAGTCCACGCACCTGAAGAAAGCAACAAGTGCAAAGGAGAGTTTCTAGGTAGAGGCAGACAATAAAGACGTGCATCACAGGAAAGAGCCAGCTCCCCTTCCCCAGCCAAAACAAAATGAAGAGGCAAAAACTTGGATAAATACCAGGACAGTAAAAGTGCAGTTTAAGCTAAAAGCTCACATTGCCCGTAGAATAAATTTAGGTCAATATGAAAAGATGACTATCAGTCACAGAGCTCTGGAAGAGTCCTTCAGCTGAAGAAACGAACTGAAGAAAAACTATCTGTGAGGCAGAGAGCCTGCAGTGTTTACGTAAGGGATTACGAGTAGCTCTGTGCAAGAGAAAGGGGCAGGGACCCACCGCCCAGGAGGTCCCCCGTGTCTTACATTCCTAGATATTGGTCAAATGGAATTTTTGCTAAACTTTCCAAATATTTTCCTTCCAAAGAAGACACTTTCAAGCTTCAAGCATGTATGAAGAATTACAGGCTCAAAGACTGATTTTCTTATTAAAAGTTCCATCAAAACAGAACAAATATGCTTCTTTGAAACTTACGGGAAAAGGATCAATCCCCTAATTTGCCAAACGTGAGTAATAATTGCACTAGCTTGTTTCCAGAGCGCTTTTTCTGTTTGCTATTGCCATTCTTTGTGAAGAAGAAACAGATTCTCGGGGGAACAATAATTAATAGACTCAGTCAAAAGATCATTTCCTCTGGTCCCTCTGCAGTGCTAAATCGCATCAGTCTTCAGGAAATAGAGTAAAGTGCGAGTGCTAAAAACAATCTAAGCCTACTACAAATGAGAGGAAAATGTGTACCGAAGCAATGGGAGCCATGGAAATCTCTAAAGAAACTCAAGAAAAGCTATTCTTTCTTTTTCTTTTTTTTTTTTCCCATTGTACAATTTTCCTTGGTGCTCAATTTACACCTATATAGATTTACTAAGACTGGAAGTACGTTTCAGAGGTCATTTAGGAAGTAATTTAAATACATTTAAGAGGGTATAAATCCATGGGAAGTGTAAGTGAGCCAGGAAACTAGCAAACACTCCTGACACAAATATAAAAAAACGGGACTAAGAGGTGGCCTGTAGGATCGTTGCAGACTCTCCCCAGCACAATGTCAAATGTCAGACACAGTTTTGATCCTGAAGTGGGGAAGAGGTACACAAGCATCAAAAGAAGGCAACAGAAAGCAGGCTGTCAAAACTCCTATGCAACCTGAAAAACTTCTGAATAAATTGGTTTTATGCATCAGATCCAGCCTACATGCTGCAGAAGAGGCGTCCTTCTGCAAGCACAGCTGTGAGTAAAAGTTAAGTTCATCAATGTTATTACTGTAAGTTCACCTATGCTTTACCAATACATTTATCTTGGCCCTTGAATTCTTCCCCAAGTTGGTATATTTTTCATTCCCGGAACTAATGCAATTACTTCTGCTGCTGTCAAAACTGCAACTTTCTTTTTTTCTTCTTCTTTCTTTTTGTTTGAAATGATTTTTGTGGAAAGACAAAAGCTACCACTGACAAGAAAGGGGGTTTTAAGGAGCAGGATTTTTGAGAAGTAATTATCCAAAACTCACAGGTGAGGTCTCAACACCAACACTGAAAATAGCACAACAGCCCATAGTCACAATTAGGTATTATGCCAGCAAATCTAAGCTTGCATCAGAACATGACACGCTGCTCTCTTTCTTACAGGATACAAGAAATACCTGTACTCATAGAGAAAACATTTCAAAATGGATAACTGAACTTGGTCTTGGCAAGGTCACTTAAGCATCTTCTAGCAAGAGAGAAACAGTTTTTTTCTGTTACACTCTGAAGAGGCTAACCAGCAAGCCTTGCTCTCTTCCTCTCTCGCGTGGTGGTGATGCCAATGACATGTGTTAAAGACCAATCATAATGTGGTGACTGAGTAATCTTGTGGATAACCTCAACTGAAATACTTCCAGCAGAGAAGAAATAAAAGGACGGCCTATACAAACATAGCATTAAAACGCACATAAACATGTAACTAATACTTTGTAATATATATACACAAGACAAAGATAAAAAGCAGACATGCTTCTGATTACAAGGGTCTCTTTTCCTAAAGAACCCTCTTCTTTTGAGCATTGCTCCTCGCTGACATGGTGGGAAGGTAGGTCTGTGTCCTGGCTTGGCCTTCACTTACATGGGTGTGTCGGCAGGGTTGTTTATAAACCAGAAAGATTTATATGAATGTATAACTCAATGTCCAAGTCTTGCTCTTCAGTGATGTTGAGCAAACAAAGCTGGAGCTGAAGTCTTTGAGAGCTAACAACCTCCAGGACTAATGAAAACCAAGCCACTGGTAATTAGTTGAAAAGGCTCAGGATTCACCAAACACAAGAGGATGGGGGTTTTTTCAGCCCTTTTTTGAGTGTCAGCACAGTTTCTATACGAGGAACTTTTTTCAAGTGTTACACTAGCTGAAGAAGTGGTGGTCTTGCAGCAAGGCTGCTACCGGCAGGATAGAGCTCAGGAAGACACCCAGCTATACCATCATCTAGAGTGCTCACTCAAACACTGTGTTACTGCCCTCATTTGAAACAAATGAGAACACTCCTGTAGCTCAAAGCAAGTCAATGCAGTCAGGGCAGGAATAGCCCTGACCTTCAGGCTTCACTAGATTTGCTTATTTATAACCGTCATCGAGGCTAGAAAGCACCCCTCATAGCGCCGGGGCCACCCCAACTGCATGCAACACAACATGGACATAAAGAACAATCCCAAATGCAAAGAAAACTCATCATAAAACATAATTATAATGGGTGACAGGAAATACACAGCCATTTGTTTTTGCCACTTCTGCTTCAAGCAGAGAAGCCCTGAGGAGATTCAAAGAAAGCTCACGTAAACCAACCGCATTTGCCTGGAGGAGCAATGCAATCAAAAATGCCTGTTTCTTTATCTGCTTATTTGGAGCCAGATTGAGAAAGTGCACTTAGAGTTAAATATCTGTCTAAATACCTAAATATGCACTGTGATGAGTCAGAGTATTTATTGTTGCCTTGCTCCAGTCACCCTGCTTAAGTTGCATTCAAGCTTGCTTTAAAATGGATATGCACAGATAGCTAGAGGCCAGTTCAAGCGGAATTGAAGAATATTAATAGCGAGACACGTTAATTCCTCATGGTAACTCCGTTAACTGCAGGTACTTATCCCAGAATAAATGTGAACTCCTCTTTTCCCCCTTGCTTTTGCATCCTTAATAGATAAATATCAATTCTACCTATTTAACAGAAAACTGAACAGTATTACCACTAGTTGGGGGGTGGAGGGGAGGGGGGGAATTTCATGCCAGGAAACAAGATGAATCACCAAGAACATAACAAGGTTATTTGCGAAAACCAAGGACATACGTACACACTCCTAACACTATTACCTCTGAATGCACATTAAACACTTTACAGAGCAAGCTACATACAAGCACTGCTCCTATCAGTTTATAAATTTGATTTTATTAAAAACTATGGAACTGCCATGCTCAAAAAAAAAGACGAAGCAACATCCCTAAGGATCTGGCATGGTTGCTCAAACAGGGGTACGCTCTGTTTCTGATTTGTACTTAACTGAAATAGCTCTAAGATGACAAGATACGTTTCAGATCAAGTTTGCTTTCATATGTTCAACTCCACCTATGTGCTGATTGCCAGAGAGAAAATAAATGTTTGTCTGGCCTTTTAAAGCAAAGAAACACGTATTTTTAATGCTAGTCTCTCTAGTACGGAATACACCAATGTATCAGTTCATACGGAAACAACTCCAAAGTTTTGCAGTACACGTTGTCAATGATTTTTAAAGGAAATTTATAGGATGTGCTGTTTTACTGAATCAAGAACAGAAATAGGATCCAAATTTCTTCTGATCAAAGGAGAATTACAGAATTCCTGAGAACTACAAATACTGATAAAAGGTGTTTGACAAAATCTCATGTTTTCAACCGTAATAATTACATAGGACATAACAGTATACAAGGCACTCTAGGGAAGGAAAATGACTGATTAGTCCACAATTTGACTTTTCATTATAAGATACAAGTTACTGGCTGGACTACTTGCAAAAAAAAATTACCAAAGAAAAACCCAGATTCAGAAATCCCCTGAGCTTCACAGAATCTAAAACAAACCTCAGAGGTACAAGTTAACCCAGTAATTTCTGACAGATGATTCAGATGCCTGCGTGGAAGAAAGAGGTACCACATAAGATTTTTTTTTTTTGCTGGGGGGCTACACACATGGAATGATGCAGCAGCAGAGAAGCCACGTATAAATGGAAATGGAAAAAGGAAATGGAAAAAAACCTTATTTTAAACAAAGACCATAGGTAATTCTGAAAACGCTGAAACTATCCTCGCCCTTTTCAAGCAGGCATGCAAATGCTGGGATTTTCAGAAGCAATGACTGAAATCTGCTTTCAGTGGTGATGAAGTTTTTTTTCACTCCAGACCTCAGTGTGAGGAAAACTGCTGCATCTCAGAAAACTTCAGAGAGCGCCTTTGTAACACATACGGTAAACAAAACATTCATCTGTATAAAATGAAACTTCGACTTAGCCTAGCCCTTAAGAGAGGAACAGTGTTCCGTAAGAGATCAACTATACAAGTGTCTCAAGACTAACACACGCAATGCGATGAAGGGTTCAAACCAAAGCCTCACACACACACACAAAACCTGGGAGAAGTGGAAAACCCTTCTATTCCTGACTCACCGTGAAAGGGATGTTGTAATTTGCAAAAGCAATGAAAAAGTGCAAATATTCCACCAGAAGCCCTATAGGATCAGTTGGCCTGATAATGTGCTCTGCACAGAGTTTTTATGAAATTGTTGTGGATAATCCACAGAGCATCTGTATTTCACAATGGTCCATCTTCTCACTTTTTTGCAAGACATGGAATTTAAGAGAACTTTTAAAAAAAAAGCAATAACACTTTGTAATATATATACACAAGACAAAGATAACAAAAAAAACTGTCCTCAGGAACACGTTACTAAAGGAAAGGCATTCAATGATGTTCCTCCACTGGGAATTCCTTTTTCAGGCATGAATTCTACATACAGGGCAAGTGATTTAAACAACTGGTACAAAATAAGTCAAACGTAAGAGATAAGTAAACTCTGCTTAATGTTACATGCAAGTTAAGGTAACAGGTACCATATTTATAGTCATAGATAATAACTGGAAAGCCTTCCTGGCAGTAATATTTCTTCCCAAACACTTTGGTGTTATGCTCAAGAGACAGAAAAAAGAAAAAAAAAACCACAACAAAACCAGCAGTTTGCTACTCATCAGATGTGCGCTAGCTGCGAATTTCAATTACTCTCTATTTAGTCTAGGGACAGAAATACTGCCCTTCATCTTTTTCAGGCCTGCAGAGAGAAATAGGAGTTGCAACAGCACTAAAAGAATTTTGCCGCAGAGTAACATTTACTGGGTATTTTGTATTGGTAGCACCGCGTGAGAAAGAAAAAAAGAAACAGCCCGAGGCTTCAACTGGTTAAATGTACAGGACTGGCTCCTAGCAAAGGCATCTTTTCAAACTCAGCCGTGCACACCTAGAAGTCATTGAAAGACAGTAAATTTGAGAATCCGAAGTGTCTTTTTTTTCCCCCATCACTTCACAGAAGAAGCCTGAATGCCACTATAACACACTTAAAGGCACAAAAATACGTCTTGCTTACCTGGGTTTGAGAAAGCCTGCACCAAAGCAAATACAGAAGTAGATTACTTTAAATGGGTGATGGAAATGCATAAATGAAAAGTGATACAAAATGATGTGACACACACGCTATGGGAAAACCCAAATTCACTCCACTGCAGGAAGGGCCACGATCTTGACTCCTGTTCAGTCTAATTTACAGTCTAGTAGGCACACTATGACAACCGCAATTTATAGCCCAAAATGCTGTTCTAGCACTGAAAGATTTAAATACTCTCTAGCCGTTACGTACCCTTTCCAGAAGTAAAATATATGATTCTGTTCAGCATCACTGACAACACAGAAATTCTCCAACCTCATGCAGAAAGACTCAATAAATGGAGACTCCCAAATTTCTCATATCAAGGAACGCTTTCAAAGACTACAGTGCTATCAAATAATTAAAGATTTGTAAGGACCACTTCCGATGCCATGAATCGACTACTGGGACAACTGTTCTCCATTAGAGAACTCACAGCTGGGAGAATTTGCCCCAAAACAATCATTAGCCAGAAGGCAAATCATCAGCTGATGAGCAATCAGAAAGGACAGAGCATCTCTTCTGTAAATAAATGCAAGCAACTCACACTCTCCCTGTTAAATTTAGTAATAAAAATATTTGACAGAGTAATGTACAATTACAGAGGACTGCAGTGTCTGCTCTTTTTTACCCCTTTTCTCCTCTGTGACCCTGACAGAGATTAACTCTGCCCTGTTGCAACACTGTTATTATCTTAAATTTCCATAAATATAGAATTTGACATCGCTTCACATGGGCTGTGCAGTCGCGCATGGAAAATCCTGACTAAAATGCAGATGCATTCTGGAAGAGGACAGGTAAGGGTTCGCATTTAATTACTCTGTTTTCCTGTGGCCTTAGACTGAATTTCAGATTTACATCAATCTAAATCAGACCTCTTGAATACATTTCAGGACAAGGACATTAAAAAAAAAAAATCCATAAATATTTATAAAGGAATTCGTACGGATGATCCTCATTAACTCTGAAAACAAAGCCCATCACTAGCAACTTCATTTCTTCCAGCCAGAACACCCAATGCAGGCTCACCCGGCCTCATGGAACCAAAGCAGCCCGGAACCAGCCACCTGCCACAACGATGCACCGGCAAAAATCCATGCCCCAAAAAAAAAAAAAAAATTACATGCCCTGAAGCTCATCAAACTGAGCAGGAGGAGTTCACTTTCTGCTGAAGAGGAGGGACTGTGAACCTCCTCAGGAAAACCCAGTGGCTTTAAATCCAAAACTGCTGAGACGTGCCAAGAACAGGATTGACTCGTGTTGACATCGCAAGGGAGTAGGTGAAATCTTTTGCCGTTTGCTTCTGGATGATTTAAGGCTTCTGTACATCATCCGCAAGTGGAAGCGAGGGATGCAACGCTCAGCTCTTCCATGGCGCTACACCTCCCCTAGCAGCAGTCTCCGGTGTTCCTCCAACAGCGGCCCCAGACACGCAGCACCGCGGCAATCCAACTCTGAGGTTACAAGGACACAGGTCAGCAGCTCCCTACTAAAAAGAGGCATCTCCTAATTCCTGAGCGGAACAGAAGTGTTAAGATGCACTGCTTGTCCACCAAATGATGCCGAGAGCTATGCAGGTGTACGTCAGACAGATCTCCAGTGAAAATACGTCATCAAGATACGTGCACCTTTTCCAAACCTGAACATCTCGCGTTCCTCACTACAAGGATAGCTCCTGAGGTTCGTGTTTCCTTCTCATGGGTTGAAACAAACCCCCCCGGTCATTGCTCCTACCCCTACCTTTGCAAGACACTGCAGACAGCACAAGAAGTAGATTCAGCAGCTGCAACTCTGAAAGACCTCCACCCTCCAGTAAAAAGCCAAGTTGCGTTCTTTCTTTCCTACCACCTGTTTCTACCATTTGTCCAGATGTGCTCAGATGCTGGAAAGGGCTATGAAGCCGAGTACGAAAGCACTCACAAGAAAAGAAACAGAAAGAGGCATCTCAGAGAGGAAGCAACCAGCTAATCAGGGGGTTCCCCAATTACTCATAGAGAGCTCTGCTTGCAAACAAACAAAATCTCCAACATTCTGCCACAAGTTCCTCAGTACCATACCATGCACTAAAATAAATCAATCACTCGCTTTTATTTAAGATGACTTGCATAGAACTGGGGAATATTTCCAATATTTGACATGTGCAGATACAAAGCTGACATTAAAGGGGTACATAATCACAGTATGCAAATATTAATGACAGCCTGCAATGATATAGGACATGGACAATTTACCACAGGGGAAAAAAGGAAACGTTTAAGGCCACAGTACCAATTAAAGGATGTTTTGCCCAGAGGGTCGCTGGAATGTGGGACAATTTGCCAAGGGAAACAGAGGGTGTGGCCTCTGCACAAAGCTGGACTCAACATCTGCTTCAAGAGACGGGACGTATTTCGGCAAGAACAGGACCGGGCTGCAAGTACCTAAGGTTTTCTTCCTACACAGTTTGTTTGTGGGTTTGGTTTTTGTTTTGGTTTAGTTTTCACACAGATAGCACTATATACTATGCTCATTCAAGAACCCACGTGGAAAGTATAAGTTTTTAAGCAAGCTTAAAATCCATCTCTCCAACGATTATCTTCAGATTCTTTTCCACAGCTTGTGTTTAAACAACAAAGTGCTTTGCAAGCCTCAGGATATTTATTAATAGGACCAGACTGGAAAAAATACAGTAATCTGCTCAAATGAGAATTTCAGCCTGCAAGGATACTGAATCCATATGCCAAGTCACGTATAGATGAATTTAACAGGAACTTTTACAAACTGATGGACAGAAGGAGAAAATAATCAACATTAAACACGACCTAATTTAAGTCTCTAAATCAAATCTGACAACTCAGACAACGCAATCAACTTTCTGAATATGTAAACCTTTGCAAATATTGTACCCTGATCAACACTGAAAGAAAATAACTGTGAGTTTCCGGAGATACAGACCCTGAGGCCAAAGTTTGGGTGCTACACACCAGGTATCTACAGACATACTTAGTAATTCAAGATGCTTGATTTCAAAAAACTTGATCACCTACAGCAAACAAAAACAGTGAAGACTGGCTCTAATCTAGTGGAATTACACAGCGTAGTAGCAGTCATAAAATCATGGGATTATCTACTTTCCTGGCAGTGTAGCAGAAGTGGCGGATAATCAGATTCAAATAAAGTAATGCACAAAAATATAAGATGTTATTTAAAAGTAAACGATCTGACTCTGTGATGAAATATCAAACAGTTTTTTAATCTGGAAAAAAGACAACTGAGGGGGAATCTTATCAACGCTTATAAATACTTAAAGGGTGGGTGTCAGGAGGACGGGGCCAGGCTCTTTTCAGTGGTGCCCAGCAACAGGACAAGGGGTAACAGGCACAAACTTGAGCATAGGAAGTTGCACCTAAACATGAGGAGGAACTTCTTTACTTTGAGGGTGGCAGAGCACTGGAACAGGCTGCCCAGAGAGGTGGTGGAGTCTCTGTCTCTGGAGACATTCCAAACCCGCCTGGACGTGTTCCTGTGCAACCTGCTCTGGGTGACCCTGCTCTGGCAGGGGCGTTGGACTAATGATCTCCAGAGGTCCCTGCCGACCCTACCACTCTGTGATTCTGTGATCATCTCCAAAGACTCATTCACCTGCTTCAAAAATGTAAAGCATCCAAGTATGAAATAACAGCAGACTATCTTACAGGTAGTTATGATCAGCACTGACTCTTCCTGCGTACCTGAGGGCACCGAAGCCTGACCAAATCCAAGCTTTATTTACTTTGCCTTTAGCAACTGAACACCACTGCTGTCTGTTTCAGTACTGTTGTAATATTCAATTCCCCATTAGCAATTCCTAACACTTTTTGATTTAGTAGACTACATATTTCGGAAATCCTTTTAACCATGCACCGACGATAACACTTAGATAGTAATCATTAGAAAGAAAAACATTACTTATTTTTCTTTTTGAGTCAGCCGTGACCGATGAGACTCAGGTATCTCCCAAGGGAGCATTAAGATTTGGCACCCCTTTAGAGAAACCGAACATGAACCACATGGATTCGTCAGCCAAGGCTTGCTACAGAAAGGCTGTCAGATTCTTTTTGTAAGAAATACAATACACGCACACCTCCTTTATTCCCTAGACAAGAAAAAGCCATTTCACTGCACGGAGTGAAACGGCTTTCGATATTCTCAAATATAGAAAGGCAGCAACTGTGTGAAATTTGAACTCTGAGTACAGCTTTTCCAAGCCACTAAGAATTCAGCTGGATTTTTGCTGCAAGTACAGGTATTCCATTAGAACAAGAGCAGCAAAGAGCCCTTGCACAGGTATACTACTCGGTGAGTGACAGAGATACTTAGACAAATGAAAGTTCAAAAGTGTTCAAAAGACCCTGTAAGCATGTCACATAAAACACTATTTTTTAGGTTTTATTTTTATTTGGCATTTCATGCTAAATAAATTAAGCTTTGAAGAGCTGTGGCCAGCAAAAATGCTATTTTGATGTCAACAGAAACAAGCATCACAAGCAAGAAAACTCCTTCTTCACAGCACCATGCAAAGACACCTGGGTATAAAAGGTAACTGATTAGCAACTAAAGATAAATGAAAGTAGAACCAACTATCTAACTATATCTGTGACCTCAATCATCTTCCATTTACACCACTTCACTCTTCAGGCTGAAAGAAATGTAAAAATCCACCTCCAAATTTCAAAAAGGATCTGGGAAACAGAACTGAAACACAAACCACCAGCCTGCAAGGGGAGTACCGACCAGACAGACGCCAACATTTTTACTTAAAGGCTGTTCTGTATCACACCACCTTCATGTCTGAACATCTCCTAAAGGTTGGCATGTTCTTCCACTGGCCAGTTCTTTTAATAAGAGAAGCATTTCTGCAGAAAAAATAAATAATAGAAAAGGACCAGATGAGCGCCCTGCTCAAAAAAAAAAAAATCACCAAAACAGGACATGACAGAGACCAAAATCCTCAGTTCTCATCTTGAACTTTATCTACATGGCTAACCTTCCTGCCAGGCACAGGTTGCTGATTTTGGACACGTGTGACCTTGCTGCTCAGGCAAGACTTCCTCAGCACAAAACCTCATCCATCCAGCAGCTTTACGAAGGACTATTGCTGGTTGATTAAATCCCCTCTTGGAGAAGCGCAATCAGCATACATTGTACGGGGGAAGCACATCGCCACATCACAGCCGAACGATTATGTGCCTCTCTGAATAAACACCCTGAAGCTCCACTCATGTGGAGTTTTATTAAACAGCATCCTTGTAAGTGCTACTACAAGAACTGTAACTGCGCTGCAGTAAGGTAGGTTATACTATGTAAAGACAGGCAGAGAAAGCGAATGAAAGGGAAGCTTTACCTCCTGCTGTCTATACACGGGGTGGCCACTTTCTCCATACTTTAGGTCACATCTATTCCTGGCCAGTATCTGCGGGCAGATTAATACGACCACAGCAGCATGGCTCTGCACCTGACCTAGCAAGTCCTGCCAAACTCAGCCTTCATCTGCCCCCATCTTTTCTCCTGTACACGAGAGAAAGGACATTAATACTCGTGCGTGTGTGGAGAGCCCCAGGAATACATTAGGAGTTCAAGCACTGTAAAAAACATGACCTGATCTGAATTGAAATCTACTTCCTGCAACTATTTAAAAGCCTGTGACACACACAAGAGCTCTTCGCTTCCTCTCTTCCCCTCATCCCGGCTCTTCGGCGTTAACTCACGGCCGCTTTGCACAGTGGATAAAAGCCGTCTGGATTCACTTCAGATTCCATCAATCCCAATCAAAGCTTGGCCTTGGTGTTCACTATTGAGCGACAAATAGTGCTTGTTTCCTATATTTATATACGCTCTTTAGAGATTAGCAATAGAAGCACTTTCAAATGTTGCAAAATTGTAAGCATGTATCATTGCCAGCACCGGGAATTTCACCCGAATGAAGAATGAAGAACTGGGCTCAATAGCGATCGGAAATCATATTCCTTCAGCAAAGAAGTCCAACATGCATGAGGTCAGCGTACATCTCTGATGAATAAAATCTGAGAGTCGGATGCCAGAAATTTGACATTTAACCATTCCTCTACTGCTAACTGCCTCTTCTGTAGCTTGTTATCTGATCAAGTTGGAAATATTCTTCACAACTGCATAATTAGAAAACACCACCTACAGAGTGATTTAATTCTTTCGAACTAGTTAGCTCTGACTTTGAGTACTTCAAATATGAGAAAATACGCAGCTGCCGCCTATGGAGCAGAGACGTTCGAATTACAGAGCCTGGTGGGCAAGAACTTATGCTCATGTTGAGCACTGCCTGAATCCCACCACCTGTCCTCACCTCGCCAAACCTGACTGAAAAAGTACATTACAGTTGATCTGGATATGCACCGACCTGGTCTGCTCCTGTGCTACTTCTTGCTGGTGAGCCTGTTGGGAAGAGAGAGAAACCAGACAAGTGGTCTAGGTGAAGGCAGCACGCTTATTACTCCTGTAAGATAAGTCACTTGTAGGATTTACTACAATTACTATAATAAACGTGGTCCATTTGCAGCACGTAATTTTGTTGTTAAAAATCTGCGAGAGGCTGAAGGCTCGAGTCATCAGGCAACATGTCTTAAAATCAGAAAGGCGAGCAGCTCTCTTTAAAAGTGGATTCTTGCAAAACGCAAGCAAGCCCACAGGAGGATGTCAGTGCTTGGGTCCTCCTCGAGAAGAGATTTTTACAGTTTTACAGAGTCACCACCAATCTCACTATTCCACTTTGAATTATTCTGTAATCCAATTTTGTTACAAGTAACAATTAGCATTACTACAACTGAATACTGGAGGAAAAGTCTATTATTCTCCTTTCGATTCCCCCTGTGCTCCAGAATGCATTCTGCCGTCCACCAGTGTCATAGTTTCCCTTGCAAACTGTTTCCTTTGTCTCCTCCATCCTTCCACGAAGGATTTAAGACGGTAAGAGCGAGCAGCAAGTCTGCCTATCACACCAGCAAAGCTGGACACAGGCTGAGCCAACCCGCAAGACAAGACAATGCCCCAAATACTGCTGGAGGCAGGGAAAAAAATCCTTCTTTTCCCAAAATACACTCTGACCTCTGAATTGGAGGTGACCTTAGTATCAGTTACAGATTCAGAGGCTTAAACCAACTCATAGTTGTGTCCTCCAGGGACCCACATATGCCCTCTGCTCTGGCTGCCACATCAGTTTTTGGTCCCAAGGAAGAGTCTCACATCTTCCCTTGGGATGAATCCCCCACAGTACCCCACAGGTCATGGCAGCCACTTCCAAATCCCAGCTCCTCACCGTTTTCTCCTATTCCCTGATTAAAGACAGCCAGAGTTTCCTCATCCGGGCAAACGTCCTTTCCCTTCAGGGAAATCCCTTCTGGTAAATGTTTCAAGACAAAAAAAAGATTAAAGATGCTACACCAAGATTAAAAAGGCTATATCCAAACCAGATCATACTTCAAGATTCCCACTTTGAACCACTGAGGAGCCAGTTGGTTGTGCAACACCTGAAGCTATTTTGAGTCTTTTCTTCACGTGTGTAAAAAACTACATTTCAAGTTACCAATGGATCTCTTAAAATAAAGTAAGCATAACATTGCTTTCTGATATTTTAGCCAAAATACAGGAAGCAGCTTTTAATTCCTCCTGTAACTGCTACTAAGATGAAAAAGAAAACCCATATGAATTTAGGAACCAATTGGAAGAAATCCCAATTCAGGAAGGTGACCATCCCAAACAATGAAATTGTTTGAAAAATGTTCCTGGAACACTTAAGAGTTCTTAGTATCAGTTATAAATACCACAATACCAAAAATAGCTTGCAAATCAGAGTAAATTCAGCAGGATGATTAGTGGGCAGGTAAAACTAACCTACATCTAAAAATTAAAGGGTACAGCTTAGCCCGGCAACATACAGTGAGGATGAGATATTATTTAACTTTCTACAAGTTTTCATAAAAATACTACATAGACATAAATATCAGAAAGGGAGAAGAGGTCTCTGGGCTGGTGAAAAGATACTGGGAGGAAGAAAAGAATAATTTCTGTGACTCAATGCAAGTGTAAACCTCTTTCTTTTCTTCCCCCCCTCCTTTTTTTTTTTTTACTTACTCCCCTTCAGTAAGATATTTTTATTCATTTTCAGCTGGCTGATTTCTTTTAACTTACTTCTCACTGAAAAAAAAATGTTTCAGCTGGTTAAAACTACCTCTTTGCCTACTGGAGCTTTTTGGTGAGTCAGCACCAATGCCGAGTTCAAAGTGTAACGGTGACATAATTATCAGTCATCCCACTCGCACTTAATGTACACTGGATCAAACGCACTACAGGTTATGTGATTATTCCCACAGATACTACAGTCCTAAATTAAAGTCTTCATTTGTATAAGTTATGCTTGCAAATACACTATGAAGCTTCAGAATTGCAATGGCATCCGTGTGGATTTATGGCTACATTGCCATGTTGCACTGGCAGCAGCACACTGCAGAGCGAAGGAGCTGCTCCAGAAGACCCAATGTCCAAATCACATGAATTTCAGATGTTTACACTCAAGCTTCCTCTAGCTTGGTCCTGAGGCCCGAATACCCTCCAGGCACTGAGCAGCACCAGGAGCGCATCCCCACAGCTCAGCATCACCTGAACAAACACCGGTTCCAGTGCTCCAGGACTGCTCCCAGACATGAACCAAGGCACACAAGTGGGGAAAGTCAGGAGATCCTCTTCAAAAGCACCCTGCTGTCTGAACCAAGATGCTAATGTAGATGGTTCCTTATGCACTTCTATGAAAATCATGAAACTTTAATTATCAGTCCTGAAAAGCAGAAAAGCCCACCACAGAAATCACTATAATTTCTTCTGCCAATAAAGTACTTGCTATTAAATCCTGTAACTCTGTATAATTTTTATTTTACAGTTATCAAAACAATCCAAGAACCTGATTTGTATTTACACCACACAATTATTCAAAGTTAACAAGAACGGTACTAAGTTACATTTAAGCAGTAATTACTAAGGCCTCAATCCTTAGCTCTAAAGTCTTAGCTTATCTTCAGGTCAACAAGCATTTGTTTTCAATTAGGCTATTCATAGACTTCACATTAAGCGTATGCATGGATAATGCACAGCATCCAGATCCATATTCTCTAAAAAAATAAAGCCAGTAGCATCACCTGCAAAAGTCACTTACCTCCTAGATGTATCTATAAGTTGTTATTAAACAACTTTATTATTAAAATATATCTTAAAATAGTAAAAAAATATTTAAAAGTATTATTCTGAGGTGCACAGTTTCCCCTTTGCCGCAATATACGGCAATCAAAGAGCAGTGGTTTTGCAACAGTGGCAATGATCATCCATGGTGACTGGCCATCCTGCCTTTTTCTTTGCATGCTTGCTGACCTGAACTTAATGCACTATCTGCTGCTGGCCGCCGGCAAGAAAATGGACTGATAGCCAATTGACAGAAACAATAATGTGTTTGTAACTAGTGGTTAATGGTAGACTGACAGGCACAATCACAGGAAGTAATAAAAGTTTCATGGAGGTAGCATGTGATGCAACGGTCACTGCTCTGTCTCCTATGCGTCTAAACACAAAACGGTGCAATTACCCTATTAAAAGAAGAGGTTCCGATTCATTTGATGCATGATAAGTAGGTGTCCAGAGAAATGACTATCGTTTCTCATATGTGACACAAAAGTTATTGCTTCTGTATAACTGTTTTAGACAATGTGCCTCGAAAAGCTACAGTGTTACTATAGCAGCTGAATGTACTAATACCTGCAACTGCATGGGTATGGAACTATTTACAAAGACAGCCATTACCTCCCAAAAAACTAACAACTTTTTCTAGTCTAAACTGTTCACGTAAAATTTTCAAAAAGGCATAAAAAGCAAATGAATTTAATAGCCAATACCGAAGGGATCGAAGTGAACGGAGGGAGAAAAGCACATGGCAGCGTGTTCCACAGGTGATACGCTCATCAGGACCAGCAGAGCCTGCCTGCTCTGACCGGCAGCTCCCACATAACTTCATCAACAGCAATAAAATGATTCGTTATTTACATGAGCGCAAGCGAGAGCAGCATCAGACCTCGCATGCTATTACTCGTGCTAGCATTTATTTATGACTTCAGGAGAGGAGGCAGCTGGTTGTTTTTATGCGGCTTTTCTTTTCTTTTTTTTTTTTCCTGCCCGAGCAACCGAGAAAATGCTCCTAATAAGGCTGGTAGAAAGGAAGTGGCTTCTCAACAGCACAACCTCTCGCGAAGGAAATAATAAAATAGGGTGTTATTATCTCAAATGCAGCGGGAGCGGTGCCGGAACCAGTTGCCGAAGGCACTTCTGGTGCTGGGGGCTCGCCCCGCCGGAGAGAAGGGTGGGAGGCGGCGCTGGACCAGGCTCCCGGGACCCCACCGGCTCCCGAGGAGCGGCTGCACCGCCACGCTCTACCCCGCGCCCGGCACCTCATCGGCGCTCTTTATTAATATTTTTTAAACATATATAGAGAGAGAGAGACATTTTCATGTCATCTGTAGCAAAGCGCGAAACTCCCACGCGGGAAAGCGGAGGGCAGCCCCCGGTTCCGCTGGTCCCCGCCGGGGCAGGACTGCCACCAGCCTCCCCCAGCCCCGCTCCTCACCCCTGCGGGGCGGCTTCCGCGCCTGTGCGCACACACGGACAGACAGAGAGACGGACGGACTCACCCCTCCCGGCACACGTGGGGGCGGCGGGGGACGCCAGCCCCCGTAGCCCCGCGGCCGCGGAGCCCCTTCCCGCCCCGCCACTCACCGCGTAGCGCAGCGCCGGCTTCTCGCTGAACACCGAGTCCCCCATGGCCGCGGGCGGCGGGGCCGCTCCCTCCACACGGTGCGGCGGCGGCGCTGGGCGCTACTCTGCCCTCAGACGGCGACAGCGCGGGGGCTCCCGCCCGTCCCCTCTCCTCGCCACTCCTGCCTCCACCCCGCCCCGCCGCGGGAACCGGCAGCCCCTCGGCGGAGCCGGGCGGCAGCAGGAGGAGGGGCGACGGTTTCGGTCCTCCCGCCCAGCGCTGGTGACTCCCCCGCGGCGGGAGACGCTCGCCCGCTCAGCCTACTCGCACCTGCGGGCCGACCCGGGCAGCGGAGGGAAGCCCTCCGGTAGGCTACCAGAGCCCAGAGGGGAGGGGAGAGGAGGGTGGCGGGCTACGAGCCCGGCTCTCAGCCGCGGCTCGGACCGTCCGGGCGGTCGCCGACGCCGGCTCGGGGCCTGCCGGGCGAGCTGCCCCGTGAAGGCGCTGGCCCAAGCCGCCGACGGCCCCAGAGCGGCAGCTGCAACGGTGCCGTCCCTCGTCCCCGGGGCAAAGCATCCCAGCAGCAGCCGGAGCTCGGCGGGGCGGCCCCGGCCCCGCAAGGGAGGACCCGGGGGTTAAGGAGAGAAGAGCCAACAAGACTAACTTTCTAATGCATGTTTTTGTAACACGTAATTCGGGAGGGCTGGCTCACCATTCTCCAACACGTAGGCTTTGGAAAACGAAACGCTATTTCATGGCCTGTTCGTTATTTTGTGAATCCCTATTTACACAACCTGTAGAAGATGCAACGAATTCTGAAGGAAAATTGCATTCTGCTGTGTTATGATTAGTAGTGACTTCTGTGTGACTTGCCTGGGGACGCTATGGCATCTCCATCAATGGAAGTGTTTAAAAATACATAGAGCTCCCTCAGTTAGGCATGACCTCAGCAGAGTGAGGCAAGGGACAGGCTAGATGATTTCCTGAGCCCTCTTCCATCTTTTTAATCATTTTTCAATGCTTTGCACAAATCTTTGTTAGCAGAATAACTCCCCCACTTACTCTCAGTTGTTCTCTGAGGAAGTGGCCTTATTCTAGTGCTGCATGACGTATATGAAATTAATGAGTTTTACTGTTGCCGACCTACAATCTAGTCAAACGTGTTACCAGCACATTGCACTATCTATAAACAAAGGTAACATAGTCCTTCCGGGGAAAAAGAAAAGGTTTTTTTGGAAACAATTTGTAAAATAACTCAAAATACACGCTGGAAAGATAAGTAAGTTGAGCCAAAGTTTTTACGTGCTCTGATGATGATGTACTGTACCCAACGAGCTTCCAGTTATGGATCTTCCATGGATCTTAATTCCTACTGCAGAGCAAATCATCTTTAAGAGTTCCCATGGACAGGGAGGTAATTCTCAGTTAACTTGGTGTGGACAAAGAATACAGTATCTGCATTTACCCATAAAGTCCATTTTTGTCTCTCCGGTGAACAATCTGTGCTACTCCCCTTCCAGGAAAACAAGGCAGGGTAGATACTTGAGGAGTTGCAGAGCACGTGTTGAAAAGCAGCACCCAACAGAAAGAAACCTTATGTATCAAATATTTCAAATCATCAGGATCTCCAAGCATGCAGAGGGGAAAAAAACAGGTTTTTTATTAAAAAAAAAAAAAAAGGATCTGAGTGCCTGTTCTGCTTTTCATTTATTTCAAGGGGATGGTTTCAACCTGAGAACTCTGCATATATCATATGCTCTAATTCCAAACATTGTTCATCCTCTGCTCTGCAGATACGGCATTCGACAACAGAAAGCAGGCGAACAAGATTGCGGAGAGGCGTATAATATTTCTACCGTCAAGCTCTATAGCATCACCACCACCTTTTTAGCTGTATCTTCTGAAAATAGTCAATGCAAAAGGAAATGCTAAACATCAGGATTAAAACATGGCGGGGGCATGTTTCAATAAGCACCCCAAAGTGAAAAGAATAGTACGGAGGAGACCAGAAGCCCCGAACTAGAAGGTACAGCAGGAAAAGACTAGCAAAGGGAGAGATGCGAAACTTGGAGGGAACAGAGTAGTTTAGGAAAAGGGAGAAAACCATAAAGCCAGGAAGGTGAGGAATGCCCCAGAGGGAGAAGCCAGAGAGGGGAAGGACTAAAGGGGAGGTTTTGCAGGTTGAACTTGTCTGACCTAACAATTCATTGCCATTAAAATGGAGAGCCTACCTCCTGTAACCCTCTTCACCCCCCGCTGCCACCGCCTCCCTCCCCTCTTGCCTCCTTGATGCTCGCAAACCAATACAGCAAGTGGAGTGCCCAGTTTTCTTCTCATTTAGCAGGCTGAATCAGCTCTCCGAGGGAGAAGAGGAGTGCCAGAGCTGACACAAAGGAAAGCAGGAGGTTGTCTAGTTGGGAGCAGGATACCAAGGGCAAAAGAAGAGCACGCATGGAAATACCTTTGCAATAGGGGCAGGTTCTTAGACTGATGCAGCTAAGATTGAAAATAAAGAATATGCAAGCAGAGAAAGTAGTAGAACTTTTTATGATGACAAGGAAACTTAATTCAGGGGAGCATGGGTGTCAACCCAGAAAAATTCAAGTTTACTAGAAAAAACAGGGAGAAAATATTTTTAAAGTATTTTCATTTATAAAATCTCAAACAATCTGGTAAGTTGCAGCTATTAGAAATTTATTAGTATAGTTCAAGATTTTTGTGTACCTAGTAACAAAATTTAGAACTAGTTGCTAGTTACAGAAGGTGTTTTCTAAGGCCAGACCTTAAAACAAAAGCTTTCTGGATTTTGAAAGCAAGTTATTGTAGCTGTGACTGAAAAGCTGGCTTACACTGTATTTATGGTGGCCAAGGAGTCTATCTGACTTCAAATTGCACAGGATTTGGAGCACACCCCTGGGGTGCAACAAGCAGTAACCAACTGAGCTGTAATCATCTGTCCCTCTTTTAAGCCACTTAGTTAGGATTAACGTACGGATCTTTCAGGGCAGTTCTGACTTCCTTCTCCCCTTTCACATTCCTTCCTTATTCACATTCATTCATGATTCCTGCCTGGTGTTCCTTCCAAATTTCCTTCCTCCTTCATTTACCTGATAATGGGTACGCAAGGAATGCATGCAGCTCACTTTGGGAAGTGTAAACCTTCCCAGGTGAGCTCCTCTTGACAGGTGATACAAAGCAGAACAGTTAATTTCCTGCACATTTACTCCAAGGCTACTCAATTAAGAAAAAACAATATAAACCAGAAAATGTTCAGTAATTCATTTTACATCATTTCTATTGTATGAGGCACTGCTTCCTTGCATTTATTTTTTAATGCTTTCCATGATTTCCTTTGTGGTTGTTCCTTACACTGCTTTAAGAGGCTATAATGTATGCTTTTACACCTGCAAATGTAGATTACAGTAAAAACCTTCACTCCTCCTCTCCTATTTATCATCTGTTGTTGACAACAGCAAAGAAGAATGAACGACGTTTCAGCTAAAATTTAGTTGCTTCCAACGCAACAGCTGGGAAATGAGTAGGTAATTGAATTTTACTGTGCCGATCATTAATGAAGCCAGGTTTTGTTTTCCCAGCATTGCTCTATGAACTTGGTGCTTTCTCAACATTAATTGCTCTTAAACCAAGGGAACTAGTTATACAGTTGCAGACAGCACACAATTATGAAACTGGGGAGAAGTGACTCCTCTACTTCTCTGCCACGACTCCTGGAACTAGTGACTCAAGCTGTCTGATGTCACATCAGAGGAGGCAGGAAAAAAATTTCCAAATCCACCCTGTTATGGGAGGGAAGCCAGCTTGGTCCTTATGGCAGTAATGGATTTGTCTCACCTAAATGTAAACATTTACAATCTCCATCTCGGCTTATCACCCTAGGCTCCCCTAGTCCACGGGAAGAAACAGACACATCTGGTGGACGATTTATGTCATTCCCTGTCGACATCTAAAATAGGTGACATAAATTGAAGTGCCTGCCTCACTCCACTGGGAGTCCATGACAATTAGTTCAGATGTCTGCCCTTCAGGCATCTGCAGTTAAGTGAGGGGAAGCCCACCTGGGAGCCGAGCTATGGGATCAGCCTTTAAATCTCACTTTGACTTTCAGAAAGTCCTTAGTAGTCTCAGCATGTTGATTCTTTTTATTCTGGAAAGCAGGGGCTACCGTACTTATCAGGTGTAAAAACAGTTGAGATCTTCAGGTGAAAAAGCTTCAAGCAAGCATGAAGGTCTTGTTTTGTTTGACCTTTCTAATAGCACATGAATCCAGCTTCCACAGAGAGCTAACTCCAAATCTGGAAAAGACTTGCCTCTGTGGCTGCTGAGCCAGGGCCAAGAGTGATACTGGCAGCACACTTCTTCCTCAGGGAATTAGCACTTTTCTTATTCTGGCCAAATGTTCGTTCCATCATTACAAGTTACAGTCTAAGTCCATTTCCCAAAAAGAAGAGAGAGAAAAGATGACAGACAAGTAAATCAAATGCATAAAGCTCTACAAACAAAACCTAGAAACTAAGGAATAAGAATTTAGGGATAATACTGCAAATATCCTTTGTTCCGAACTGAGTACTATTTTTTTTTTTAAGCATTTATTTCCTACCTATCAAAATATGTTGATAGTTTCTCACCAGCTTGTAATAGAACTAAGGGAAATAGTACTTAATGCCCATGAAGAATGAAGTGCCATCTCACTGGTGGAGATGCTTTTTTCACAACAGTGACATAAATCTTCTTAGACAAAAGAAATCCTATTTAGAAAGAACTCGATCGCTGTAATTTCCTAGATGTCTGAAACCCCTTTATAGGAGATCAAATGCACTAGAAGAGCATGACACTCTTATAGCTCTCAAGTAGCACAGTTACCCGAGTGTTGCTTGTACCGGCAGAGAGGAAGTTAGCGCTTTATTCCTCGGGAGCAGACACAAAGCAGCCTGTGTTCCCCCCGCACGAACACCCATCTTGTGCTTGCACCAGATGGTACAAGCTGAGAGGAACTGCACCCCGTGCACACCTACTTAACGCTCCTGCACTGTCCCACTCTGTGAAGCCCAAGATGGGAAACTAGACTCCAGATGACTAACTCAAACCTGTCAACTGTGCCGTGCCGAGGGCCAGGAGGAGCAGTTTTTCTTAGGAATGGCATGAATAAGCATCTAGAGGAGGACCCCCTCCTCCACTCTTCCTCATGCCCTCTGCCTGTGGCCAGACAGAGCTGCTGGAGCTGCTGCTGCCGCCTGATGGGTCACCAGCTGGGAAGGAGCAGCAGCAATCCAACAGTAGCTCCAGGGCAAGGTGAGACTCAGAGAAGGGCGACAAAGCTGGTGTGGGGTCTGGAGAACAAGTCTTATGAGGAGCGGCTGAGGGAACTGGGGTTGTTTAGCCTGGAGAAAAGGGGGCTGAGGGGAGACCTTATCGCTCTCTACAACTACCTGAAAGGAGGCTGCAGAGAGGTGGGGATCACTCTCTTCTCCCAAGTAACAGTGACAGGACAAGAGGAAATGGCCTCAAGTTGCACCAGGGGAGGTTTAGACTGGGTATTAGGAGAAACACTGAAAGGGTTGTCAAGCATTGGAACAGGCTGCCCAGGGAAGTGGTTGCATCGCCATTCCTGGAGGTATTTAAAAGACGTGTAGATGTGGTGCTTAGGGACATGGTTTGGTGGTAACTTGTCAGTGCTTGGTTAATGGTTGGATTTGACGATCTTAAAGGTCTCTTCCAACCAAAATGATTCTATGATTGTATGACTCAAGACAACGTGCCGTGGGGCCAACACTAGCTCTTCTGGTACGCACTCGGTATAAGAAATGGTCAACTCGTGGAGCAATCACAAGGGCAACCTTTTCCCTAATGAAAGTGTGTTAGCAACCACCTGGGAGTGCATTAGCACTGATGTGTCACCAGAATTACACTCTGGTATTTAATTCTAGTTACCACATTCATAATTTTTTCAATAAAATCCAATAAATCACTACACTGTTTAATTTATAGGCCACTGCATATATACTGTATAATTTATAGGCCAATGATGTTCTGCGTGTGATTGTGCATATTACTGCACTATCAGTTATCAGCAGCTTGGCAAAGAAATTTAATCTAAAAGACTTGTATTTTACAAGAAGGTTAAACCACTTCCCTTATGTTTACACATTGGTCTCCATCTCCAGCATCACTGAAAATTCGCTAGAATATCCTTAAACTAAAACTCCAAACTACTAACTTGTAAATCAAAAATATGACCCTATCACATAGCATGAAATAGTTTTTCAACAAAAAATTAGCATTTACCCTGTGGGTCACTAGAATTTTAAAGCTGCAGAAGAAAATACCAGTTTTCCTGCCATCTTTTTCTCTCCTCAAAGGCCGCAATTTAAATAAATGGGACCACTCACTGCTTTGTGTGAAGATAAATGACAGAGTTTCAGGCCTTTTTTTTTTTTATGTTTGGCTTTCCTTGCTGACAGAACAAGCTAAAAAGGCAGACAGGAATAAGGGGAGAAAAATGAAGGGAGGGAAAAGGAAGGGAAAAAAAAATGGAAGCAAACTTCCAGGTTTAGAGTTTCAAAACAGCTTAAGGGGCTTAAGCATACAAGCCCAAAATCTCAGTGAAGTCTCATCTCTGTAAATAATACACATCTGGGAAAACAACAATTCACTGGAATATTTTTCTAGTTCCTGAAAGTGGGTAGATCTCCATGTATTTCCTTCCTTGTTTATCTCCTTGCAACTCACGTTCACTGTAAACTGCATTACTGGGCTGAGCTTTCACTAGCAATTATCCTTCTCCCTAAAATGTCTTCCGAGAACTGGAGAGGGAGAAAAGCACAATTTTCTTTCATTACATGTGACTTTTACAGAAATTGCAGCTATATAAAAAAAATTAAAGAAACGCTAACTTGAAACGAATTGGCTACAGATACACGATTTGCTCGCTCTGAATAGAAAGAGGAATGCTTATCAACAACAGATAGAAGCATGGGCTTCTATCTAAATTTACCATCTGGGTATCTGACAAGAATTTAGGAGGGGGAAGGGCTCTTTCACAAACCTAAAGTTTGTTCAAAATTGTTTTGTGGATAGTACAGGATTGTTAAAATCCATTTAGCGTGCAGAGTAATAACTACACAATGAAACCTCCCAAGAAGTAACGTGACTACTGTACATTTTGATTTAATGTTGTAATTCATAAACCAGTTTTGCAGTGTAAAAGTAATTATTTCAAGACTGGAACAAGACCAAGCCTCTTGTGACCAACAATAATAATATTCATAATGTTAACAAACCTCTTCAAATGAAATCATTGTTTAATACGTTTCAGGCTATATGTGAAGTGGTTACAAACATGGTGTTTTTGTAGTTGTCAA
Organism: Stercorarius parasiticus; assembly: GCA_013396915.1. Classification (NCBI taxonomy): domain Eukaryota; kingdom Metazoa; phylum Chordata; class Aves; order Charadriiformes; family Stercorariidae; genus Stercorarius; species Stercorarius parasiticus. The sequence continues at coordinate 70,358 of VWZL01004439.1, read as the reverse complement.
TAATATGGGGATCATGTAAGCAGACAGACCTTGTGTTCTTCTGTTCTGGAATTCAACTGTAAATTAGAAGTCAGGGTTTTATTATTCATAGTATTCACTGGAGCTGGTTGAAAAGCTAGTGTTCCAGTTGAGAAGGAACTTTGCTTTTCAAAATTTGACTTTCATCCGATTGAGTCTAAAGCCAACATTTTAAAACTTCTTGTGAACTGTAAATTCTTATACTTCTTTTGAGCCAGAAAAAGACAAACCATGAAGTAGTCTGCTTGGTTAGCAATGAGCCTGACAAAAATTCCCCTGTTCTCTGAGCCCTGGGGGAACGCTCATGCAAACTGCCCTGGGAGTGACAGTCCCTGGGAGGCATCCCAGTACATCTGAGCTCCAGGGCAAGGAGCCTGGGAAGCCAGAAAGCCAGCCTGGGAATTACTATGGAATTAGGATTTGCCACAGTCCTGTGATGCCCTGAGGTCTTGGCACTGGCAAGCTGCAGGGCTGTGCCATCTCCGGCGGTGCCAAGCCCTGGCAGGCAGCCGGGGAGGCCACTGCGGAGCAGTTGTGCCAGGCAGCCCGCATTAGAAATGGGAACCCAGAATTTTTGTGATCACTGGATCTTGGTTTGGATCACTGGTGGAATTAACCAAAGATAGACGCTCTGAGTCAGTCCGGGGCCTTGGGCTGTGGTACAGCCCAGGAGGATTTTCTCCCAGTTGTAAACCCAGAGTCTCCGTGCAGCCTGCTTATAACCCAGGGATAGTTTTCCTGGATTGATTAGAAGTGGATTCAAGCTGTTGCAAATGAAATATTTGAAGGCCAGCAAATTGGCTTCTTCCACTGCAGCAAATTTCTACTCATTACTGTGATTAATGGCTTTTGAAACATTTCTTCTTTTGTATTTATAAAATGGCATCACATGCAATAACCTCACACACTGAGTTCCTTATGTGGTATTTTAAATTTGTATATATGGCTGTCCACCGAGTTAACAATGAGTATTTTTACAGTGTGCTCTAGCAATTTACATTCACTGTCTGGTTTGGCTCTGAAGAACAGTTATGGTTACAATTTCACTGTTCTGAGAGCTTTGAGAAGTAATGAGTTTTATTCGAGCATCCTTTTCCCTGGCTATTAAGTCCATCATCGTTTTTACCTCGGGGCTGCACAAGCATCAAAGTGTATTTGTTGTCTAGTAAGAAACTTCAGTCACCTAATGATTCAGGCATAGAAGTTCTCCTGACCTGTCACGACAAGTGAGAGAGAATATGAGGGAACTGACTTCAGCACTCAAAGGAGAGATGGGGAAATGCAGAATCTTAAACGCTCTGGATGACTCTTACCCTAAGCCTGAAAACATTGTAAAGTAGGTAGGGAAAAAAAGCCCAACAACCACCACGTCCAAGTGTTCCAGGTGGGATTCATCTTCAGATTCAGATAGCTACCTGACAGTGTCTGTGCACGAGTTAGGTGTCTTGGTCCCCATTATAGTCACCTACTCTACACAGAAAATAGATTTGAAAGAGTTCGGGACATGTCAGTCTAAAGCAGATATCATGTTTGACCTGCTGAATACGTTTCCAGGCCCCTCTGAGTACGCTGACTATGTGTGCCCACCTGCAGAAGCTGTCATTGCAGACAGGTCCATGTACAAAGCCCTACAACAAGCTGTGCTACCCAAAGGAAAGAATGACTATGTTAAATACTTTTTGTCTAGCTGGCTGGATAGCTTGTTTCAATGGTTACGTGTTCCCAAAATATAAACCAAAACGCACGCAGATTGGAGCCTGGGGAAGGGATTTGCCTGTTTTATATGTCCAGGCAAAATGATTACTACCTTACCCGAGAGGATTCGTGGATTAACTTGGTACTGAGCAGTGCACACTGCTGAAAACACAGCCTGGGAAACATACAGCAAAAGGTGTATTTATTGCACTGTTGTTCTCCCCTGCAGCAGTCCTGACGACAGTTGCACCAGACATGACTGCTGTGCCGTAATGATGGCATCTCACTCTCACAAATGAGTCCTTACACCAAAAAAGCTGCGTTTAACTGAAGGCTTACAACATATTAGTGCTCACAACTGCTTCCCAGTTGAATTCAATGAAAGGCTAAATCACCCAGCACTTGGGCGTCTGGTGCTGCCCGTTACCTGGAAACTGGAGCCCTGAGTGCAAGCGCTGCTGAGAAAGTGATTTTAAAAAAGGAATGGGAATGTGAAAGCACGATTCCTCTAAGACATGCACCATCGTCCAAGCAGCTTCTCTGCTTGCAGAGCTGTATTGTTTTAAGCTCCAGGATCTTCTACTGATGGAATTATACCGAATCCCTCGTAGCTGGGATGCAGTTATTCCAGCATATCCCAAACTGGGGCCATTCCCTTTGCAGGGTTGGAGGAAGGTGAAAGCAGGGCACAGCCCATAGCCTCCCAGATCCAGGGATCCAGAGGTGGTATAGCCACAGCCCTGAGCAATGACACTTATGCTAATCTGGCAGGGGAAGATCCCCCTGGGCAAAATAGCTTGGGAAAGGCTGGGTTGTATAAAAATGCTGGCCTATTCTCAGGCAATTGTTTTGGAAAAAGGTAAGCTATGAACTGAAAGCACTACAGCTATTCCTGAAGAATCCTCCACCAGCCTGCTCGCCTTCTGCAATGAGGACGCCCGGTTCCTTTGTAGTTAAATTCTTCTCAAGTGACTTGTATTGCTTTAACTGTCCTGGTAAGACTCAGAAAAATGTACATACAGAAAAGGCCTTGGAAAGATTCACCGCAGTTTTACTCTAGCTTGGTAATACCGGTGATTTCAATGAAGGCAGCATAGGGGAAAAGGGGAATAATGCACCAGTGAAGCAGAGCCATGCTCTTTTTCCCCCTGCTTTTTGTCCTTCTCCCTTGACTGAGAAGTTGAGGGGAAGTCTTGGAAGTGGTCCTGTACGCGATTTGTGCTCCTAAGCAGAGCCAGAATGCTGCGAGCCAAGCGCTGGGCCGAATCTCCAAAGTTTTACTGTTTATATTGAAGCTTACATTGACTGGCTGCAGGAGTTTGAGACCACTTCTCCCCTATACAACAGCTGGGAGGTATCAAAGGCCTTGTGAACTGTCCACCCATTCACCTCCAATTAGACTGAGCATCCACAAGATGCTGAGAATACCAGAGTGTTAAGGAAACGGAATTCATCCACACAGGACAAAGAATTTAAGCTGTTTACGACTTTCTGCTCTCTAATGTTTATTACTCCCGCCCCTCTGTAAAATCTGCCTCCATCTGCCGTACGTTGTAGTGACAGAGTTAATGAAAACCCAAGCCGCATTCCAAGGATGGCAATACAGAATGAGAGCGACCTCAGCATTGTTTTGTTAAGCTCTCAGATTGCCAATACGGCAAAATGAAGTAATGCGCTCTGTCAACATGTAGTATGCTCTATAAATGGGATCGCCTGTTCATCTGTTAGTAAAACATGCAGAAAAGCACTATTTGATCGGCCTTAGGGCAGCTGACTGCTTGCTTTAACTTCTTCCTCAAGATTTATTTGAAGCATGAAACTGCTGAAAGTCTCCAGTGAGTAAAAAAGACAAAAAGATATCAAAAAAGTAATTAAACATATTTACAAATAGCCCTCACTTTATGTGTCTGGTCTTGAATTAGCTTTTCTGTATTGGTAGAATTAAAACAAAGTTAGCTGAAGTACTGAATGCTGAAAACTGATTTCCATGGACTTCAGTATTAATTTATAAAACTGTTACATCTTTTTACAAACAAAAGATGACTTTATTAGTTAACTTAGAAACCTCAGACAGGTTTAATAAATTTATAGACAGCTTCCAGATTGAATTTTGCTGATCCAGGCTCCTTAGGCGGAGTTTATGGAGCCAGACTTGTCATATGAGCTATTTCTATAAGCCTCAGGTAAATATACACAGGGTTCGTGTTGTTAGAGAAAGTGGTTTTTTCTCTTCTAAAAAATTTAAGTTAATCTTAAGCAAAAACAAAAGTTCATTCAGTACATTTTGTATTTGTTATTTTTGATCCATTTTGGGAAGTATTTTCCTTCCACAGATCTACACTGCCCCTGCTTCTCTCAAATTCCCTTTTAACTCTTTCATTTCTTTTACCTCTCTGCTTCACAGGCTGCTGCTCTGGTCTCTGAGCTAGAAACAGCTAGATGGCATAGCTGGAGAAAAGGAAACCAGGGGTTCAGGTATTTCCTTCTTCTTCCCAACCAGCAGCACTCATGCCTTCCCTTTCCTACATGTCTACTTCAACTCAAATCTCACAGAAAGTTAGACCCGTATTGCAAAATCAGTTTAGAAGTGTAAGCTTTTACTCAGGTAGCTGAAGTCCTGACGTGGATGCAATTACAGGGATCAAATTAATATGTTTTATTTCCGTTTCCATTCAAAATTGCTATGGCCATCTATAACAGCTTTATAAGGATATCATTCTGTCTGCAATAACAGGGTTCCCCAACTTCTGTGTAGACAAAGCTGCAATTTGTAAACTAAATAGCCCAAGCAATATCTCCTATTTAAGATCTCAGTTTAATGATGATCTTTCAATGAAATGTCATGTAAAAATTTACCCATAAAACTCACAGAATCACAGAACGGTAGGCGTTGGAAGGGACCTCTGGAGATTATCTAGTCCAACCCCCCTGCCAGAGCAGGTTCACCTAGAGGTGAACTCAGACTGAAGTACTCAAAGACAGATATCAAAGACAGGAATCAAAAGATCTGTAGCTTCCCCTTTAGGTAAACATGTGCCTGAGAGTGAGATGGGTAAATGTCCCTCCCCCTGGTTTCATCTATAACATCCCTCCATCCACCATTGGTACTAAGCTGAAATTTTCAAAGCAATTCAGTTTTTTTTCACTAAATTACGATATAGTATACTCACTATAGGTAAAGGTTTGTTACTGAATTTGCTAAATCTTTCTATGACAAAGAATGTGAGAAAAGATAGTGTTGGCAAATAAAGAATGAAGAAATGGATATGGCAATACAAGAGGGATGACTAAACTTCCTGTCATTACCTGGAAATAGACACCTTCATGTGACCAAGAGCCTTCATGTGACCAGTGCCCCCAGCTTGAGGGCCTTTTGGAGCAGGCTGCAATGCCTGTTGGAGCAGCTCTCAGAGATGAAGAAACAATGGTCAGGAGCTCCCACTGCTCGTCTCTGGGACAGCAGTAAATAGCACACACAGCTGGGGACCCAGTTGACTCAGCAATGTTGCCTGAGCAATCCCTATTGGCTTAGCTTTACTCACAGCAAAAGATGCGGATCAGTCCCTGTGCCAGCACAACTTCACTGCTGACCTTACAATGAAATTATGACACTTGAACTGTCCCACGAGGACTGGAGAGACTACAAGCCCACAAGAGACGTCAAAGAAATGGAGAGCAACGTTCACGCAAAGACAGACCCAGGCAGGTTGTCTGAGATGGAAAAGATAGCTTTTCACTTTTTGTTGGTACTTGTGAGAAGGCAGGCAGCAGTATTTTGCTGATGATGGTGCCCAGGTCTGGTGGTGTTCTACAGATCAACACTCCAACAACAGAGACGAAACAACAAAGTCATGGCTGAAAACCGTCCATGACAGACTCTTCTGCTCCCTCCGGCTCCCAGCTGTACCAGCACAAGAAGTTCTCTTGTCATCCTGGGTGAATCATCACTGTCCTAACAGAAATTACTAATCCCACGGGTCCACAGAGAGAAAAATTTTTATGCTGCTCCCTATTTCATTTTAAGCAAAAGCATCTCAGCTTGCTTGAATGGCTTACACCGACAGTCGGAGAAGATTTGACTGATTTCTTGCTTGAACCATAAGCAGCTAGCTTTCACACATCCTGATCTGTCAGTACCTCTGAGACCTACCAGCACAGTACAGTGATGAACAGATGGCTGCAGTGACCTGTTCCATCAGCCTAGAGGGATCCAGAAGGTAGTTACCGTACTGAATTGTGAATGAATGCTCTCGGTATTGTGTTACTTTAATTCAAAATCATTATGAAACATCCAAAGTGCAACACACATCTCCCTCTTACTCTTTATTTAATCACAGGCTGCTGACAATGGCTGTGATTCAAGGTAGCAGCTACTTCCATGGCTTTGAGTAAGTTTGTAGTCCAAAGACTGTTTGTACTTTTAAAGCTCTGTACATCTACATCTAAGCCTAACTTTATTTTTTTTCCCCGTGATTCTTTACAAAGTTTTAGGGCAGTGTGGTAAATCCCACAGTGACCCCTGGAAATTATAACTATGGGATTCTTCCTGTTCTGTTGTGGAAAACTGCTCCTGAACCAAAGGCAGAGAAAGCTACACACTTCTGGGTTCTCAAAGCTATATCTGTTGCCTCCAGGATGACCTCACGTTGAGTTAAGGGACCATCTCTCACGGATTATTTCAACTGGACAGAAAGCTGTGGCAGAACTTCACACAGGAGAACCTTCCATGTTGCCGCCTCTGTCCCTTTGTTGTGACCTTTTATCACTTCCTCTGGATTCACCTCCGAAGTACCATACAACGAGCAGAGTGTTTTGCTTTGCACAGTGAAGTGTGTATTCCCCCTCACAGATGCAGCACAACAAAAGCTGCAGGAGGTACCAAAGCACGAACCCTGGTGCCCACTTGATGGAGCCTAAGAAGAACGTGGCAGTTCTGCTGTTCAAGGGCTGTCATGACACACAGACCTACACTCTACCATTTTTGCTGGGAATCCAACCAAAACAAATGTGGGGGAACTCTCAGCAGAAGGGACGAGAGTGCCCTGTGTCTGCAGCAAGCAAACGACTGGAGCCACCGATGTCCCTCAGCTTCAACTGCAGCTGGACCATAGCATTCCTCTGGAGCACATGCATTACTCAGAGCCTTTCCTTAACAAAGCTTTGCAGACTGTTTAAGTGGGGGAAGGAAGACTCAGGTGTTTCCCTTCCTCAGTTTTAAAAAATCAGACCAAATTTTGTAAATAGATATAAGATATAAATCTCTATGAGAACCTGTCAGTCCTTTAAGGTCTGAACTTCATGGCTTTTTTAGCTGACTCAGGATCTTTTCATGTTTTAACTGTCACATTAATTTTCAGTTGAGTATTATTAAATGAGCAATACCATTATGGCAAAATCGGTATTATTGTAATTAAATAATACGAGATACATACAAAGGAAAATAAATTAAGTTAATCAATATTCTTTTGATTTAAATGCAGACGTTAAATCCAAATACCTAAGTGAACTTGACAGTGTCTGTTGCTTCGTCTGCAAGTAAATTCTTACTTCCTCCCTACAGCACTGGAACATAAAGGTGCTGCCAATATGCGGATAAGCGCTGTGCATTGCATGAAAAAGTAGTACATTAATGCTTTGTGTTGTAGTGCAAAAATCTCAATTTAAGACCTGAAGAGCAATAATAAAGAGGAGGAAACCTCGTAGTTACCATTTGTAGCAGCGTTGGTGGGATTTTTTTCCAAGTGAGGTCAAGGAAACAGATCGGAGAACTACATTTACAAGGCTTCTCCTACTCAAGCACAAAAGGAACAAGCCCATCATTCTCCTTGGAGTTAATAAACTATGTTCTGTTCAAACTTAGGTGGCTGTTGTGCCCGTGTCACTGAGGGTGCAATTTGTCTTACAAAAAACCAAACAAGTTTCTCACTTAATGAGAAAGCCCTGAAAAGCCACGGTATTTATACAAGAAGTTAGATAAAGAGTATATGCTGCTCTACACTTCTCAGACACTCCTGCCATTGAGACCCTGTGCAGACTCACGATGGGCTTAAACCGTCCAGCAATGGGCTGCCACCAGAGGATGGTCCTGCATCCTGCTGCTTTCCTCGTGTCCATCTGCATGCTCCTGATTTAGTGGCTGTGTGGTAAAGCTGCTATTCTGATGGAAAATTAATAGTCTTCTGGTGGATTAATTTTCTGTCAGATCAACTCCCCCTGAGGTCGCTCAACTGCTATAGCTGGTGCAGGGGAAGCGGGAGAAATGTATGGTTATGGGTTGCCTTTCAAAAGTGGCCTGCAATTAAACTGAAGTAATTAAACATTTTGTGCAACTGTACATTTGCTCTCCTAGAACCCTGCATATTCAGGGCTTATTACTCCTAAAAGAGGTTACAATATCTGTTGTTTTCCCTTTCTACAAAAGGACAGGCTCTGTTAGCATTAGGAAGTATTTTTCTGTGCCATACATAACTCCATTGTGGAATACACTGCCATGACTGTGAGAGCCAGGAGTGCAAATGGGTTCGAAAACCAAATAGACAAGTGCTCAGCCATCAATGGCTGTTAAACAAAATTGCTCAGATTATTGTCTAGTTCAAGAAGACCCTAAATCGCTAACCATCAGGAATGGGAAAACATAACCTTATATCTTACACTCACTTCTTAATTTTTCTACTGTCTTTTACAATTTCTTTAATGATCATTCCTGCCTATCATAGAAAACAGCATTACGGTCTTAGGGATCCTCTTCATCTTAGGCAGTATGATAGTTCTTATATTGATGTACCTACATCTCACAGGAGTTTGCCACCTCATCTGTAATCAGTGAGTCCCTTAGAGGAAAACGTAGCGCGATCACTAGCATTCTCGCCATGCCACTCACAAAGCTCTACAAATGCTGAACTCCTCTGTAAGGAGTTGCTTGCAAAACAAAGCCTGAAAAGAGGAGGAAAAAAGAGACGCATGAAGCTGAATGTCTTCAAAAAGAAATATAGAGCAGAAAAAATACAATGCCTGCAAAGACAGTTGCTTTTGGACCAAAGAGAAAAAATGTAGTCAGAAAAGATGGTATTTTTTACTCAAACAATAAATAGGAATAAATATTAAAAAGAAATATTAATTTTGAAATTAATGCATTTTAGATTTCAGATTTGATTTAAACTTCACCTGGTCCATTATCTTAAGCTTTTGCATGAAGATTCAGGTTTAGATGGATCAAGTTTCTCTGCAAAAGAGGCCTTCAGGTCTCACTAAGCCAGAAGGGATGTAGTCACAGGTTTCAGTACTGCTGTTCACCTGAGCCCCCATTCCACAGGACATCAACCTGCCTTTCGCTCGAGAAACCAGGATGCCATGAAAAACAGATCCTCAGATTAAAGCAGGTGCTTCAGTCCTCCTGAAGAAGGATGCTTTCCTCAAAATGAAGATAGAGGATTAGTGTGGACTCAGCTCAGAAATGCCTACCTTAAATATGCAGGCAGGAAACATGGTCCTTTGATGTCCAGACTACTGCCAAGAGAACAAGACCTGCAGGATGGCTCTTCTGACTTGCATTTGAATTTATCGGTGACGGGGAGAAGTAAAGCAGGGCGGAGCATTGTTTGACAGACACTCCTACCCATCAGAAACATCACCCGCTGCCTGCAAACCCCACCTGAGCCCCACATCCCACCTCAGCCCCAGGCACCCTCCCACCTCCCTGAGACATAGCCGCAGTGCTGGTGGCCCCAGAGACTTCCCTGGAGCAAGCCCCATGCTGGGGAACGACGGCAGGCAAATTAGGAGTGGCAAAGCTTTTACAAGCACGTTACAGAGCTGGTCACAGAAGACACGAGGGGGGCAGGAGGGAAACGAAGGACAGAGTCTGCAGACAGCTTTAGCAGCCACAGCCCACAGTGCACACTTACCGACCAGGAAGGAGAAAGGCAGTCCTATATTTAGCGAAAAAGGCAGATAGGCTCTCTTGAGAAATGCTCGCTGCTTTGAAAGGTTAACACAAAGCAACAGCCTCGTCCATGCCCTTCCGCGGAGGCCACCAGCGGTCCCTGCATTCCCCCACTGTCACCACCTTCTCCGCTCCCTCGCCTGCCAAGTGCTCGGGCTTGTCGCAGAAGCCTCTGCTCGCTCTCCCGGAGAGCCCCACTCATTTACTGCTGCCCTGACATGCAACACCCATGCAAATCTTGGCCGCTGCCATTTATGAGCACGGACTAGGAAGGAAACCTAATTGTTTGGTAATTTTATAATTGACAACTAAATTTGGATTATTCAGGCTCGTTCTCCAGAAGCAAAAGGGCATTTCCTTAAGCCATCATACTGCAGAGTTTGTGCAGTCTGCTGAAGTCACAGACCTGAACTCAAGCCTGCCTCTTTCTCTGTAAAGCTATTTTTGCTCTGCCTAAACGCTAAGGATTCAGAAAAGCCGTACAACGTGCCCCGCAGCTTTACTCCTTGTTTTCCACTGACACATTTTCCTCCACCCTTCCCAGGAGCCAACAGCAGCGAGGCGAAGGGAAGGCAGAAAACTGCAGAAGTTTCCCTTTTCTGAAGGGAGTGGTTTTGAAAGAGCCATAGCGGATGGAGACCAGCTCTCCTTCCACACACGTTGGAGCTGCAAGGAAGAAAGATGCTTTCTGGAGGAGAACGGAGCCACCCCGCAGAGACAAGGGCTCCTGGCTGTTCTCTTCACTCTTGCCGCCACGGCTGGGGAGGGTTTAATGTTGCTGTTTGGCCTCGGGTGTCCCCGCAGCGGGGGACAATTGAAGCTCAGAGGGTGAGGTGTTCTGCCCTCTCGGGTGTCCAATTTCCTGACCAACCCGTGCGTCTGTGATCTCCACCTCGCCAAGGGTTAGCACCATTCCCCAGACACACCTTGCTCACCCAAGCAAAGGAAGACAGGGAGCTGGTTGGAAAAACCTTTACCTTCACACAAAATCTTGCTTCTGTTCCCACCCATAATGTAAATTATCAATAGAAAATCTCAACATTTAGTAATCTGTTTTTAATTTAAGGGAATCTCCTGACAAAAAGTTATTTTTTTAATACGGCAAGCACTTTTTGAGACAATATTGGGTTTCAATAAAGACCAGTGTTTCCATATAAAATAAAGTTTCCTTAGATCCACTCTTAAGTGCTAAGCTCCTTTTGAGCACACCAAACTCCATGGGTGATGCAAATCCTTCCTTTTTTTCTGACCAGTCTGACGTATTTTCCCTAATACATAGTCTGAGTCATCCTTTTTCTGTTGGTTTATTTCTTTGGTCACCTGCAGTAATTCTTTTCTTTCTGTTACTAATTTAAAAAATATCAACATTATGTTTTAAAATAATTTTAAAGTATTTTTGGCCCTCTTACACTGTGTATTTCCAACTCTACATGTCTTCTCATTAAAGCAGGCCTTAAGCCGAAAGTAATTTTTCCTAACTTTTTGGGCTATCCCTCTCCTTTGTTCACTGAACAGGCTTTTTATTTGTTCTTTGTTCTTCCATGGAGTATTCCCAGTCTTGCCTATGTTGTTCAGAGAGAAATGTTCACTCTGAGGACTTAAAAGGAAGACAAAGGATAAATATAACTCAGAACCATCACCATGACCTGTAATAATCCAAATACATGAGCCGGGCACACACACAAACCTCCACTGGACACAACTTGAAACAAAAACATGACATTACTTTAACACACATTATCTGTGAACTGTGTTTCATGATTCTGCAAGCTTTATGTAAAAGACTAAGGAGAATATAAAACTAAGCCTCTGTAGGGAAGAACTGGAGAAAATCCTGGATCAGATGTAGCAGAAACATTAGGAACCTTGCCCAGAACGGTCTTTGCCTTTTTGCAAATTGCACTGTGGTGTGGTTCATTTCTTATCTATTAATGCCCAGATCCTCTTCCCCACTGTTGCTATATAACCATTTTTTCTCTGGGTTTTGATTGATAAAAGTTTGGCTTGGGATTTTTTTCCTCTTGTTGACATAGCTTTATGACATTGAATTTCCTCTTGGAAGTTGCAGGTTTTGCTAGAATTCTCCACTGCCTTTGGCAGTTTCAGTGCTCCAAAACTGTAACCTTCCACAAATGGCAATAATCATCTAGTTTAAAATTCCAGATCATTCATGAAAGCAAAATACAAACAAAATTGAATACAGATTTAGTCTTGGCACACAGGTATCTGCATAAATGTCTTCATTAATTCCTAAACTCAGTTTCAATTTGATGATATCAGCCCTGAATTTCACATCAACTACCTTATTAAAAAGCTTATGATCGCTTCAAAAATACAGAACCTTTGCAAAGTTTGCTCTGTTTTCTAAAAATCCATGTTCCCCACAGTATATCAACCTGTTACCATCTGAACGTTTACAGAATGATCTCTTTATTTGCTTTTCACTACGCTAGATATTGAAACGAGACAAACTGGCCAGCAGCTCCCTCGTTTGTTTACTTAACCATTTACGAAGAGGAGATCTCAGCAGAAATATATGCCGGTATTGCCCCTTATCATATCATCTGAGTGGCTCTGCTTTTCCCCTCAGGACACTCCAGTCCAAATCTCCAGGTCCAGCTTATTCTGAAGTGTTTTGCTTATCTGGAGACTCGGGACTTTGTTATTATGAGTGATGAACAATACACTGCTTTTCCTCATTAGAGCCTGTGCGCAAACATTGGCTTGGTGTGAGCTCCGGGGGCCGGGAGCAGGGAATGGTTCCAGCTGGGTGTCTCTCAGCACCAGCGCGGGTTTCCTGCTTGTCCCACCAAGTTCCAGCTCATTCTCTGGAGAGCGTGAACCAGCGCCCCGGCCCCACTCGCCTTTTCTGAGTGACTGTGCAATGGGAAGAGGACTCTTTGCTGAACAAAAAGCTGTTTTCAAGTCACATTTGGACACTTAGTAATTATTCTTCTAAGCATATCACATTGTAAAATGCATTCAGCATTTTGTAAGCCTAGTGCACCAGTGGCAATACCAGGATTAAGGACTTCTTGACACCCAAGAACTGGCTCCCAGCTCTATCAAAGGCAAACCTCACTTCTACACCAGCTTACACCACCCTAAACCCAGTGCCAGGAGTGGGAACTTGTTCATCCAGCGCTGCTGCCAAACCACTCGTGCTGTGGAACCGCAGTCCAAAACATACAACGTTTAATCGCAAAACTTGCTTAGGCAGCTGCTGAAAAGGAGGGACAAGTTGCTTACACATGCATAGTCCTGAATGACCTATCTTATGCGGACCTCAAGATGCTTCATAAATATCATCTAAAACCAAATATTATTTAAACCTTCTAAAAAGAAACCACATCTCTGAGAGTCAGAGCTCCATTTCACATGCACCAAGGCGATGAAGTGGGTACTGACATCCACCATCCATCTGCTGCTCAGCCGTAGGGTACAGCACCTGCAGTGAGGAAAGCTGAACAACATCTAAAGCGACTTCTGGACCCCACAGTTTCTGCCCCATACTTCAAAGGAAATTGAAATGGCACCACTGTACGCTTTTAGGCAGGGCGTTATGGTAACTCGCTCCTGCTTCAGTTCACCAAATACAGCTAAAAACATGACTAAGTTGTGTTCATTTTAGGACAGCGGTGTTGTAGTCTCTACAGGGAATATGGTTTTTAAGCTGAGAGCACAAGACATTGCTTCTGATCGCCTGGAAGCCCCTGTCCTGAATCACAACTCTCCTGTGGACAACACAGTACTGCCACCAGCTCGCTCCCCTGCTTGCGCATGTTTCCTGTTCTGTGCTTACCACTGTGCTGTTACTGCTCTCCCCTTATGTTTTAACAAAAATCATAACCTTATTTAGCATTTTTCTACTGTGTTCTTCTAGTTACTATGATGTTTTTAAAGTTTCTTTTTTTCTTCCCCAAAATATTGTTATAGCCTGGAGAAAGAGTCTGATGGCAAGATGGGCCTAGCTTTGAACCCAGGGTGGAGAAACTTTTGATACGCTTCCAGACCATTTAATTCTCTAGTCAGGTCTCTCGAGTAGCTGAAAAAAACAACTTTCCCAGGCCCCACATGCCTATGAGATGTAGGAGAGTAAAGCACCCAGTCTTTCTGAGAGGTAAGGTGCTGATTACACAACTTTCAGCACATCCTGAAAGCTGATTCCAAAAACTAATATTGCTTTTGGCGTCATGCAGAGTTCTTCACATAGCCTTTTGAGGAGAAAGCAAGCACAGAAAAGTGAGGGTTTTTTAATATAACTTGCAAAGAAGAGAAGTATGGAGTTCAGAAATGAGACTGAACAACCCAAGATCCAGCTCAGATTTAGCCAAATCTCAGCCACATCATTCACGACATTTTGTTTCTGTCCTCTCCATTCAATGTGGTCATGCATTAAAGGTTGCTCTGCAAAACCATATTAAATGAATTTTTACACTCTCTCCTCTAGCTAGTAGCCATGGAGTATGGATGCGGTGCAGAACTGCAATATTAACTGCGGTACTTGGGAGACAGAAAATTACTCAGATGCAAAAAACTCACAGGTGTCAAAACTACTCCTCGACAAAACTTTGTCTTGCCAAACTGATGCCATGAATGGTTCTAGGCACATACAGCAGGTAGGAAGACAGCCTGTCTTTCTGCAGCACGAATAACTGAGACTAACTTGTATAGCTGATCAAAAATGACCAAAACTTCAGGGCACGTCTTAGAACAATTCTGTTGTTAAAACAAAAGTTGTTGGTTAGACACCAAAGCATGCTGAACAAGTAAAACTTTTTATTACAAAAGCAAATAATTCCCATTTTTATATATATATATATCTCCATATATATATATTTTTATATATATTAAAAAATATATATATATATGTGTATGGAAAAGGAGACAGGGCAATGCAAATTTCCCCTCTAAGCTGTAAGCAAAATTTTCTTTATTGGCAGTTCTTTCCCTGCTAGGCTACCTTAGAAAAACAGCCTGGCTTTCCTTAAAATATAATATAGTAAAGGACTTTTCTCTTCACACTTTTCATATTCAAGCTATCCCAAAACAATTTACCAAGCAGGCCGACACAGCAGCGGCCGTATACCAAGATACAGCCTCCTGAATGCTGATTTGGTATAATGTAAGAAGGACCTCGAGCCCAGATGAGGTGGGAGATGTCTGTGTGGCTCCCCGCCAAAGCCGGCACCCCTGTGTGGTGCTTCCCCACACCCACCTCTCCCCAGTCCTCACGGGGAAGTTCATCCCTCTCAGCGCCTCCTCTTCCCCTCTTGCACTGTAACTCGGGATCACTTCACCAACACCGCCTGGAAGCCAGAGAGACCTGAAAACGCATGGAAGCCACTGGCCCCCCCTGAACTCCTTGCTCCAGTGATATTCCCAGAGCAGCATGATTCCTGTAGCATGGCTGTGATACCGAAGAGCCCTAGGCGTGAGCAGAGAGCTCTCTCTGCCAGGTGCTGCACAAACAGCATAAATTCAGAGTTTACTGAAAAAGCAACCAGAACCTGAAATGGACACTCCCTTCCTCCAGAGCAAAGGAAGGGAAAATAAATAAGTGAGATAGATAAATAGAAGTCAGCAGAGGAATTAGTGTCTAGTCTAGAAAGTATTTCAGAAAAAGGGCGAGCCTCTAAAAATGATAGCTTGAGAGAGAAGCACAGTTGCCAGGAATCAGAGACTGTGTTCCCACCAGGTTTAAGATGTTTTAACAAAATGCAATTCATTTCTTCTGTCCTGAAAGAACATTTAAGCATTGTTTTAAACAGTGGGAATTTTTCTCAACCTTCAACTCGTGCCTGTTTTCACTCTTGGCTTTGGAGACACAGGCTCTACCCTGGGAGGAAAAAAAAGAAACAGGCTCAAAGAAAAAAAAAAGCCAACAGTTTCATTTCCAAGGCGAAAGGGCATTTGTGATTGCAAGCAGGTCCTCTAGTTCAGCACTAAGCCTTTGCAGCTAGAGACCACACAGTATTTTCCCCGATAGAGTATCTGGTGGAATACAGAGGTGGACATCATCGAAGGCGGCCCATTGGCAATACACTACTGGGAACATTTAATCACCCTGCTCTTTTCCTGCATGTTCACCTCTATCGGGTATTTAAGTTAATATGGAGAGGATGGAGACCACATTCTTATGCTAAGCCTGTGAGGACAGGAACCACAGGTTCCTGTCCAGGAAGGTTACTTGCCTGGGAAGATTCACCAGGTGGTTTCTCAAGTCTGCCTTTCTTCAACAACTAGACACCCAGGAAAGTAACGAACACCATGGACTTCTCTGTTGATGCCTGTTACTTCTATGATGAAGAAAGATGATGTTGAAAAATGGGTTTTCAAAAATGGAACAGAGTAAATCCAAGGAAGACAAAATCATGATACCTAGTGAGAAGCTATCGATCAGTAGTAGAAACAGATTAGAAAGTTTATTACTTAACTTGCTTTTGCTGCATACTTTGGCATCTGAGCCATGTATTACCCGTGATAGGTTTTTTCCAGGCCTTCTTCTGAGCATATTGCTCCCAAGATGGTGCTCCTGAATAACCCAAGCCACTCATCCAGAGGCCTTTTCCAGCAGCAACGTCTTCAGAACCAGTCTGGAAAGCAAATTTGCTTATAATGATTCAGCGTGCTTGTCTGGGACGTCAAGGAGCTGCAGAACTCCTGTGCCTTTGATGTCCACAACACACGGCCAAATGGAATGGGTTTGCTCTAGAAGTACTGTCCCAAAGCCAGCACAGGTGAGAGAAGTGCACGCCTCATAGGAAGCACAAGCACTGCTGACTTTTGATGCTTCTGTCGCTTAGATTTTTCTGGAAATCTCTCCCAAAACAAACCCTTTTCTTCCCTTGTGTAAAACAGGGCTTGGCGCTAAAAAATCCAACATAAACCAAAGGGTTTGATTAGTGTGATGCCCTCTTGTTGCCAAAGGAATATCAGACAGAAACTACCTGGTTTTTTTCCTGAAGGAAAGCAAGTTCCAGAAAAGTTATACAGCACAAATTTAAGAAAAACATTACATTATCGTGCAACTGATCGCAGTTTCTTATCGCATTAGGTATTCAAGGCGTTCCAAACTGACTCTCATGGTAAACTTGTAAACCATATTAATCATCATTTTAGAATACATTTATCTATGGATGGCAACTAACTGATTACTCAACAGTTCAGTGAGCTAAAAAAAAATAACTTTTTTCCCAAGAGATAAATACCCGGTGTCCAAAATATGTCATTAAAATACACATCCAAGCATTAAAAAATATGTTTAATAAAACTTCCTTTCCCAAGCCAGTAACTCTTAGGACCTAAAGCATGTATTTTTGTAAGGATGGATTTGCTAATATAAGCATTTTTATTGTAGATGTGTTTTTATTTTTATTCACTGGTGCCATAGTTTGCACAAGAATCCATAAATCTAGCATGCTGTGTTTCTTATATCCCCAAAATTCAGTATTATACTCTTGAGGCTCAACATGGTGAGTACATCAGTGAGTGCTCAGTGGCACAGAGCACGTTTTTGAATCCACCGCCTATTTGCGGATGCCATTCTGCACCTGTGGTCATAGGGCAGTGCCACTGACAGCCTTCAGCAGCTTTATGCCAGCACCATTAGATGGGTATCTAGACCGCATCAAAACACAGGTCAAAAAGAGCAGCTTGCAGGGATGCAAACTAACTTCTCATTTGCCTCACGTGCACAGACTGTGTTTGTGTATTGGCCTGTCAGCAGCGTTCAGGTGACCTTCAGCCTCAACTGGACACCACCTGATGAGGTGGTGCTTGTGAGATCCAATTAATTCTGCCCCGGATTTTGAACCTCTTTTCATTTACGTGTCAGTATCAGCAAAAGAAGCAATGATGAGAGTGGAGAGCAGAGGGTTCTGCAATGCTGTCTTAGATTTGGGGCATCTCCCAGCACTTAAGGAGCGTCCCTAGCTGAGATTTCCAGAGGGACATCAATCTGAAGCAAATAGGTGGTTGCTATGAGAGTTAGTGCTCCTCCCAGCCTCTGCTTGTTTTCCTCACTGCCACAGTCTGAGAAGAACGAAGTAAATGACTCAGCTCTCTCCACACATGTATAATGGCATTTCCATCGTCCCTTCAAGATCACAGCCTGGTGACATGTGAAACTTCAGGTCGCTGCTCAGGGAATCTCCACCATTATGAAATTAGGCTTCTTCACAAAGACTTTCAACTCCCAGGACATTTCTACAATGAATATAATTAGCCCCATTTTAAAGATGTCAGCTGATGCAGGGAACAACTTGCAAAAGGTCACACACGTGGGTTGGTCTTCTGTGGCAGATCCACTCAATGCCAGGCAAGTACTTAAAGTGCAAGGCTCTCATGAATTTAAAACGGAATTTCCACTATATCCTGTATCGGAAGCCATGCCGAAGAGTACTATTAAAATTAAATTCAGCCCAAAGTCTTATGGTTGAAATAAATTTTAAATGGGTCCTTTAAAAAAATACATGAGCAAATAACAAGATCTGCAATAAGGCAGAGAAAATTAATTACCTAGGCAGACTCCTTTTCAAGTTCATGACTCATGCCAGCATATAAATGTCTGCGTGAAGCCAGCTCTTAATGCTAATTTTGTTGCTGTAAGAAAATCGTAACCTTCTCTGTGAAAAATGAGTGCATACCTTGCTATTGATTTTTCAAGAGTCTGACTGGCAGAATGCTGTACTGTAACTGCAGATTTCTGCTAACGCTCTAAAATGTTTTGCTAAATTTTGTTCTTTCAACGCAGATATGAGACTCCTGGCCATGCCGCAGTCAGCCTCAGCTGCACAGAACTTGTGGCTACATCCGCTTAACTTGCTCCTTTTTACTGAATATAGACATGGCAAGTGCATCACTTAATGGGTCAACAATCCCACTCCATATAATGGCAATAGCACAGTACCAAGAGTACAAAGAGTAGGAGTAAGAAAAAAAAGATGCATTTTTGTCAAAACTAGTCCATGGTTCAAACTCCCCCTTTCACTCCCCTGCCAGAAGCTGATGTGTTTATCAGCCGGTGCTGTCACGGGGTCGCAGCACTGCGGCACTGACAGGGTTTCTAAAGGAGCCGGCCCTATCTGCCTCTCCGAGACCCCTTCTCAGAACAATTGCCTCTTACCACAGAGTTAATTTAGACTCATGAGCTACCAGCTGTAGGTATCTGCTTTTTATATAAGAATTACCAAAGTGCTCCTTGGGTGCCCAATAAAGCACAACAGGAGAAAGCAAATGTGTCTGATGCTCCATATGCACAGCTGTACTGGCCCACGCAGTGGCAAAGCCACACATGCCACTGCAAAAAGTACGCATTACAGCGGCAGCATCTCTTTTAGGGGTCACGAGCTCATTAAACTGGGGAAAAAAAGACATGTGTGCACTGACATGGGTGTTTCTCTCTGCCGGAGGCAGGCAGAGCCCAGCCAGTGCAGGGAGGAGGGAGCTGCCACAGTGGGTGCAGCCGGGCTGCGCCACCCCAAAAGCTGTCACTCCTCTTTGTCCTCCTCGGTAAATCCCTGGCAGCGGGTGGGATGTTGGCATCACGCTGACACTAGAGGTGTAATCAAGATGAGGACCTTGTTGTGGCGGGCCCTCTTCAAACATGTCGCCGCACAACGTCCCTGCTGAAGGGGCCTGAAGCACCATGTCTGACAAGGCACTGAGCATAGCAGAGGTTTTCGGCCAGCACGCTGAGAGACAGCCAAGTGTCCTGGCAGCCCCTGGCATGCCACAAGCTGCCTTCCCATTACCCAAAGCAAAAACAGTGCAAGAAAAAGGATAGGATAGGGAAAAATGCCTCCTTGCCACCATTGCTCTCTCCTGCCTGGCCTGCCCCGTGCCTATGGCAGCGCGCACAAGGAGGGAGGCTCAGCATGGTGGAAGCCGAAGGCAGGGGGAAAATGCATCCCACTGCACCCAGCCTCACCCCAGACACTGGGCACCAAGTGGACCAGGTGCACTGGTACAACCGGTTCAAAGTTCACAGGGCCCATTGGAGCAGGGAAGGGGTAGGAGATGGAGGCACCTGCCCCTAGCCCACTCTGCAAGGTGGCCAGGCTGGACCCGGGCACGGCCACAGGGGAAGAAGAGGTGAATGGAGAGCAAGTCAAAGAGTATGTGTGCTTCACGGTGTACCACACAAACACAGCACAACGCAGCATTCGCACCCAAACCAGCGCAGATCTAAGTGGGTACATTTATATGATGCAGTGGCTGATGGTGTCAAGGTCCTAGCTTGCTCCTCCAAATCAGCCCAGTCTTATCCCGAAGTGCCAAACCCAAGTTGCATCTGGAGGCAACACGGGCGGCAGCATCTCTGCATCCCATTTCCTAGGCAATGCGGACACAGCACTTACATCTCTATTTATATGACTGTGATGTAAAAAAGGAGAAAAGAAAAATTTAGAGGAGTTAAAGGGAAAGATAATTACAGCATGTATTCTTTTTTTTTCAGTAAAAATGATATATTTGCCTTTTTTCCTAAGCTGATCGCAAAGGTGAAATATTTGGTTAGCAAACTCATGAATTCCTTGCATGTATTCTCAGAAAGTGAAACAGAACATGGCCGGTGTTGCCATAGATTGATTTTATGACTTTGTTATTGTTTTTTATTCATACCACCGGCTTAGACTTATGCACATATGGATCAGTCAACTGGGCAAATATCAGCATTTCCAGCTACAGTGGAATAAAATAATTTGATGGATGTTTCAATGTTTCTGTAGCAAATCAATAATATGTATTTAAATTGTTGTTTAGACTTCAAAGCTAAGATGAACGAGGACATTCATATTTCTTTCCCGTTGCTATGATTTCAGGCTGTACCTTTTAAATAAGACCTGGCATGTGCAATTCACATTGCACAGAATAATTTATACTTAAAAGCTACAGATCTTATTTTCAGAGCAACATGCCAGCCATCTCCATACAATACATGACATTGATTTGGCCTGTTCATCTTAATCGCGGCAATAGAAAAGCAACCGCAGCAGTCTGTTATGTGGCTTGAATACCTTCTTCATCATTGCATTGAGACAACATGGCACTCGTTTGCACCAACTGCTCAGCACGCCAGGGAAGATCTATGGTACTGCAGGCTCCTGCTCAGGAACCTTTCCCATGCTAGACACCTTCCAGAAACCAGGACAATTCTGGGGTTTGCGATCAAACTCACACAAACTTATGGTCATTTTCTTCGTGTCCATTAATTTTGTCAGTGTCATTTCGCAAATACAAAGAATTTTGGTCTTTAGCTTAAGTCTGTTGACATCTTATTAAATTCTGCAGGAAGCCAGAGGGATAAGAGGCAGAGTACAAGTGAGGGGTTTGATCTGGCAATGTTCTATAAAACTTTTATGGATGTATTTATTCAACTAGTAAGCTCTTTGCTGGATATATTATTATATATGTGATTTATTTATTGTTTGCTGCTCTGCTCAAGCTGAAATTTTTTAAAGGCTTTATTCCTTATAATTAGAAGGGCGAGGGGTGGATCTTTGTTACACAAAACAGGGATGTGGCTTTTTAAATACCTGAGAAAATATTTGCATTTGTAAAACAGGACAACCACGAGAGCATGAATCAACAACAGCACTGCAAGTACATTGTCAAGGACATAGACCTTAAGAAGGCCATTTAGCTTGTGTAGCCTAGGCCACGCTTGGAGATTTACACTTGCAGAGAAAGGTTGTGTCATTTCCCTCTTAAGCAATGCAAAAAACACCCAGTTATTAATTTGTGTTTCTGAAATGCGTAAAGAAAACAAGATGCCTCCAAGTCCCAGATGCATTCCACAATGCCCCCACTTTGCTGTTTTCACCAAGCTGATTCCAACAGTATACCAACACCTCCTCTCCTCTGCGCCCACTGGCAATAAAGCACCGGGATCCTCTCTTTGATAGTGAGCAGGACTGTGTTTCTCTGTTACCAAGAGATTACTAGCTCCACTGAGGCAGAAGCTGATCCTTTGGAGGGCCCTGCAGCTCTGGCATGCTGCTCGAGCCTTCGCCGCACAGGTATTATCAAACAGCAGCAACAGAAAGGTGCACAGCTCAGCTGACATCTGCAAATTTAAGTATAAGCACCAAGCAGGCCTATTATGAAGAGAACACAGGAATTAATCGTGCTCAAATGCTGCTCCCAGATCTCTGGTGTAAGGTGACTTACCCTGACTGAAACGGGGAAACAAGCTAGGGAGCTGGAGAGATGAGTGGGTTAAAATCCTCTGGCATAATTGATGGCTGTTTTCACCTGATCTTCATGTGATGAAACTGAGCTTGTGACTCATTACATAAAATTACATTTCCAAACTGCCCCAGTAGAGTAAAGAAGAGCAAAAATATTACACAGAAACTAAAAGATCTGGTTTTCAGCAGCAGGTGGACACTGTAAGGGACCAGGAGAGGAAACAACAGCCATGCAGGTATCTTAACTTCAGCCAATCCTACACTTCATTTAGCTAACAGTATATCCCTTACCAAAGGCTTTGAACTTCTGACTTGTAAAGAAGAAGATAGTCAAAAAACCATTCAGCATTGTAGAGGCAACAGATTCTTAAATAAAGATTCTTCAGCTCTTCACTTCTATCAGGTATCCATCCATATATACTCAGCTGGATTCTGTCATATTGGTATTAAGAGCATATCCAGAAAAATCAGGAGAGGAATAGCAACACTCTTGTAATGTCAGGCAATAATAAAAGAGAGAATTTAAAAAGCATATCTAGACAATAAATATATGTTCTTCTTTTTCAGCTGATTAGTGAATTTGGAGATTTGTTGTGCTTTCTCATGAGACAGAATAAGTGTACACCGATACTCATCTTTCAAACAAGTGAAGTCGGTGACCATTCCTCAGTTCTGCTCAAAAACTCTATCTGGCCTCTGTGCCAACAGTTTTACAGTTGTTTGTAGTGTCTTCCAAAACTCATTGGAAAATGTAGAGCTTAAATCTTTCACTTCTGGACTGGTTAAGCAATTTTTAGTATCTTAAGCAAATGGGACAAACTTTGAATGAGAAGACAGAAATGATGAACGCTCTGTTCCCAACTTCTTCATGCATAGAAAGAAAACCCAGATACCCACCTACAGAAGAGGGTCCAGACATGACTTCCTTCCCCTCACTGTGATTTTTCACAGCTAATTGAAGAAACAAGGAGCTTTTAAACCCAAGTTTAGTTACAACCATGTCAGCCTGTCCCAGTCACTATATTTACAATCATCCTAATACTATGCCCTTTCACTAAATGCTTCCATTGTCACTTTTAAGAGTTTCCTTTGAATGTGAAGAGATTAGTCTTCTTTTTTATCATGTCTGTGTATTCAAATTACTTTGTTTTCTTAACTGCTCTTCACAGATGCCATATTTTTTGATATAGTATAAAGGAAACTAATGCGTATCATTCTATTGCAGTTAAAACCTCAGTTAGTTACACACTTTTTTGTTCTTGCTAGGAGTGTTATCAGTCAACTTGCTTACATATAGCCCATGATTTATCTGTAAAAATAGCCCCAAGAATTTACCAGTAATGCAGGCTATATATACATGTGTGAATAGATATCACATCAACCTTCAAATCCCTCTCTTCCTGTAATCCCTTTGTTTTGATCCTCCATGTGGTTACTATACTAAAGCAACACATGAAGAGCTCAAGAAAGATATCTGGTGTACACACAGTCAGGGATATTCCCTGTTGCAAAAACGCTGTAGTCCCAGTGAATGACATAGACTGAAGCAATACAAACACGTTTTCTGCTAGATCCTCATTTTACTATGAGGTTGGTGGAATGGAACAAATACAATTTAAGACACTCATTCATAGTCATTTCGTAAAAGCACTCTTTTGGTAAGGAAGAATCTTTCTGAATGAAAGAAGGACAACATGTTAACAAAATAAAGTACTGCTTCATTCAGGAAACAGGGTCAACCCCATGCTAGCTTTATGTGTTTGGAGATATTTGTGGCGAAGATACTATGATAAGCTTTGCACATCTTCAATATCCTACATTGTGATAGCCAAAGCCTTTCACTAACAAAGATCTGACACACGTTGAAGATAGGCCCACATGAATACTTTCATTGTAGACTTGTGCCCAGGGAAGTTAAATGGGGTTCTTGGCCACAAAGCCATTTGTGGCATAGTTGGAAAGAAAAACCCCTGCAATATTTGGTTTACCACTCTATCCAGTCACCAGTCCTCATGTTCCCCTGAGGCCATTACATTTCAGTCCCTAAATTATTATTTCTCATTCTGTGTTTCTGATGTTATCTTGATGTTCTTGGCATATTTTAATAATCCCCACAGGACAGATAAACCATTCTGATGGTCTCAAACTAATAAAAGAAAGATTCTTACCGGGTGTAGAGGAGATTCCTCGGAAACCCATTAATAGTTACAGCAATTCACTCAGTTTTCTATGGATTTGTATTTGCTATGACATCAGCCTTGCTCCTTGCATATTAACAAATGTCACATCTGTTAAATCCCAAATAAATGGTAATTTTCCCTCAATTACTGTCCAGTTTGATAGGCATTACTTCAAAGATATGTATTGTGGGATGCAGCACAGTAACGTGTCTCTTGGGTTCAGGCAATGTGTCCAGCTCTGGGGCAATGTCCATCCTCCCTATTTTTGTCACAGAGGCAAAATATTGGCCTAAACACGTCCTCGTATTTCAGATACCACTGTGCTCTTAACAACCCAATCCTTCTTTGTATAGTCTCTTCTCCTCCCATCACAGACTTTCTCTAGTCCCAGAGAAAGCCACCGAGGTCCTCAGCTGCTCTTTCTCATTCCTTGCTCCCATATCTGCCTCTGCCACGGAGGCTGCAGAAAAAGAAAACCTCCCCAACCTGGACTGCTCTGCTGCTGACAGCAGTGATTCATCCAGGACTTCTCAGCAACCATGAGCAAACAGCATTTCAGAGATGAGACTTGAATTCGTGATTACGAAAGAGTTGAATGCTACAGCTTATGCGGTTTTTAAACTTTCGTAGCTGTTGTCATCTCAAAGCATGCTCCAAGTCAAAAGGTTGGGTTTATACACGCAAATATATACGTACATATATATACACACACAAATAGAACACTGACACTTCAAATAGTATAAATGCACAACCCAAACCTTCAGCTAACAAAAGGCAATGGATATGAAATTTGTGTGTGTTTGTACACAAATGACAGGTTTTATATGTTTACAGGTTTTCTCACAATATAATTCTTACCAACTCACCAGGTCATATCAGTGACTTTCCGCAGTATTAACAGTCTTGAGGACACTAGGAAAGCAGAAATTATTATTGAAGTATAACAAGATTGTATTGGATAAACATACATGGATTTATTTTACCAATGCTGACATAAACCAAACGTCTAGGTTTTAGGGCAGGTCGGTACGTAGCAAATGAGCAGAGAAGCCTCTGAGCTGTCAGGGTGCTTTCGGATAAAGACACGACAAAACTGATGTTTAAGTTTAGGCTTCCTGCTAGCACTGATGCCTCAAAGCTGGAGGTTCCTGAGTCAGGGGCCCCTGGAAAGGAGAAACAAAACAACCCCAGCAACTCAGCCAGCAAAGGCTCATAAAGCCACTGCCTCAATGACTGACAGCAAAAATGAAGAAAAAGTCTGGAGGAGTAGACAAGGGGGCCCTTGGAATCACGAACAACAAAGATAAATATTTTCTTTCATACACTTGCCAATTTTTGATGAAACAAATGAAAGAGAAGCTGCCCTTCCACATTTTAGCACTTTTTGCTCTGACTTAACGTACAATATTGCAATTTATGGAAACAGATTCAGCAGTGTTTGAGAATAAAAGGAATGCAATTTTTTTTTGTTATTTAAGAAAGTTGATTTTGAAGGCAGCAGCCCCAACTCCAACATGAGTTAATGACAGTTTAAGTAGAAGTAAATTTTTTAATTGACTCAAACTATAATTAGGCAATTATAAGCAATCAAGTGGGAGCTGTTTAAAAGCTCCCGGCCACAGCTGCTAGCTACCTCCCCTCCATCAGAAATCAGCACCCCCTCAGCTGGGGGATTTAAGCAAACTCATTTTATCACAGTGAAGTCTAAGTGCTCACGTCTTCAATTACTCAGCTGAGAAATCAGAGAAACTTCTGGGAGTAGGGCAGTAACTTCGTTACAGCTCCACGTGGATCTGGAAAGGGCATATCTGACTGTGCCCAGCAGTTTCAGCTGTTCTTTCTCCAAAGGTGACTGTCAGAGTTTCTAGTTCATATTGCTACTAATTTTCCTCTCCGGGCTGCCAAGATAGCATGCGTTTAAAATGCTGCTGTTCTCTGAAAAATGATTTTAATTAAAATGGTGTTCAGGGGTCCCGTATTCTTTGTTTCTCACTAATTACCATAACACATTTGTTCAGTTTCCAAGCTAATGGGTGCTTTTGCTAACTGCCAGCTACCAAATTAAATACAGTATCTGAAACACCAGGCTTTTTTCTTCTCAAGTCATATTTCACTGCCATTCCATCTTCTGGGACTGCATAGTCTCTGGAAGGAGAGCATCCTCCAATGTCTCTTAGCATAAAACTCAGAGATGAGCCCTGCTGAGCATGTCTGACAGAGCACAGCACACGTCCCAGTTGCTGTGCTAGGTCTGTGGATGCAACAGCAGCAAGAACATACTTTAGAGCTTAAAGCAGGCAAGAAGTAACCACTAAGAAATCATCACCAGTGAGTGCAAAACACACAAAGCAGAGCTGTTAAGTGCAAGTGGACACAGCCACTTTCCCAAAGCAAGCAGTGCTTCAAGGTGCAGTGAAAAGCTGCTTCCAGAGCAGCAGGTTTTTCACTGCAGTTCATCATGTGGCTTTCTTGTTCCATCAGCTCTCCTGCAAGGGTTTCCAAATTCACAGTGATTAAACAAAGATGTTAACCTAACAAAAGTAGGATTTCTAACATGGCGTAGTCTTGGAATTCTGAATACAAACTGGGTCTTTCACACAAGGTTTTTCTTCAATACGCTTGCTTCTTCAGGAGGAGATTCGTGTTAGTTACTTCGACAGATACATACCATATTTGTTTGCTTCAGAAATGCAGGCTAACATAGAATCATAGAATGGTTTGGGTCGGAAGGGACCTTAAAGATCATCTAGTTCCAAGCCCCCTGCCATGGGCAGGGACACCTCCCACTGGACATGCTAAAGCTATACCAGCCAAGCCTGTCAGCTACATCACAGTGAACTTGCCATGGAAACTCTTACTCAGAAGTCAAGAAGATTTAACTTAGCCCACAGGAACAGTCAGCGGGCCCAGATTTTTCCAGTCTTTCCAAAAGGCTACCTTGATGTGTACTTAGCGAACAACCAATGCAGAGAATAAAACATTTCAGACCTTGCAAATTCTCCCTGCTCAGAGACTATGAACTAGAGGAGCAGATGTAGAGGGCACAGAGCATAAGCAGGGGTCTGGATGATATCCATGTGCAGCACTCCCAGGCATAGAAATGAAAGACACTGCACAAAGCGAAAGTATGTACAGTAGATTTCTCAAAAGATCAGAGTGTAACCATAGTTGTAAAAGATATTGTGCAAGTTTAAGATCAACCATTTTGTCACTGTGTATTGCTCTTCAAAAAAAAAAAAAAAAACCCACCAAAAAAAAAGGTATATACTAGCTGCAAGCTAGTCCAGGAGCAGCCTCAGCAAATTGTTCCGCCATGGGAAGTCCAAATAAGGTTCCTGCCATTCCCGCTGTGGGCTCACAGGGGGACCTGACCCCCAAAGAAAAACTGCTACTCGTCGGATTCGATGGATGAAGCAATCAGAGGGTGCAGGGTCAGGGGACATGTAGGCAGGAGAGGACAGAATAAGGATGCTGAGGAGAAGGGGGTCACAGGAACCAGCACTTGCACATTCACAGAGGACACAACTCTCTTCAAGAGAAGTGATGGCTTTATCACTAGCAAATTAAAATAGTTCTTTGCTTTCTAAATGTTTCAGTTAATGTATCAGTCTGACATTTCCATAGTGATAACACAGCCATAATTGCCTCAAAAACACTGTGCACTCAATTCTTAGAAAAAACTTACTGAAGACGCTGATACAGAGCACCGACATAGAAGTGCTTCAAGTTATAATTGGAATAGTACTGCCAGAGGCCTGAACCTGTGCACTCAGTTTCTGGATGGATGTGACTATTTCTAGAAGTCAGAGGATAATGCATTCACACCAGGTGTGTCAAAACACCCTTTCTAAATCAGTATAGTCCAGTAAAACCCAATTGAGTGGGGACCAGGCATAAGGCAGTGGGTGGATTTCAGGAGGACTCTGGATTGGGCTGCTCTGGAGGAAGAGCTTGGTTACCCGTCCCAAGGGGTTTTTCACAGCCCCTCCCCAGGAGATGGCAACCCCTTCAGGCCTGTGGGGCTCATTTGCTTAGCCAAGGACTTCCCAGCTCATGCCCAAATGACTCAAACTAAATTAATCCCCAACTTTTGGCTGTCCTGGCTCTACTCAGAAGCAAATCTGAGTAAATGCAAGGGCAGGTGGATGTGTAGAAAGGAATTTATTTTTTTTTAAATTAAGAATATCTCTCTGTGCCACCAGGAAAACTTCTTTGTCTGATCCAGATAATTTTTGATAAAAGTGGGCTAGGAAATAATCCCAAAGACTGCCCTCCCAGCAGAGCTGGGGGGGCGGCAATGGTGTCCTGCTAGCAGGCCTAGTGGATAGTAACACCTTCATCTGTCCAATTTCAGACTGCTTAGTTTTAAAACCACACCATTACTTTGGCCTAGATATTTTCAGGTGCACCATAAAACATATTTTTACAAATATAAATCAACCACTTGACCAAAGGAAAATAAGAAATATTGCAAAATGCTCCAAAGCTGCCAATGGAAAAAGAGAAAGGGGGCTCAATGGATAAGGATGATTTTAAATCACCTCTGTGCTTCCTGGGGACTCACATATTGGGCTGCACAAAGTTACAGCACTCATCACATTTCTCCAGAGCTGGTTCCTGAGCCAGACACACTGCAGCAAACGCTGTGTGCCCACAGGAATGATCGTTCTAGCCCGAGCAGCAAAGATTACCTGGGAGCCACTGCATGTCCCAATACCCACAACCGCAGCCCGAGCAACGCTGCCTGCTCTCCCAAGTCTTGCTCCTAATCCTATTGCGACCAGATACACATTGGCACTGCCATCAGGCCAGCTGGAAAAGAAAAACAAATGACCAGGCAGAGTCTGACACCAGGAATTAGCTCTTCGGACTTTTAGCTACATAGCGATGCACTCTCTCCTTGGAATAAGCAAGGGAGACTACAAAGAATTTCCAAGTACATTTTGTTTAAAATGTTGTGACAGAACCCAAGATACTTATATGATAAGCTATAAGACCAATCTTCTTCCCCGTATAACTCTGAGAAATTATTTTGCTGCCTGGAAACACAGATAATTATGAAGTAACTTTGAGGATCTCTCCCACAAAGCTGTCTTTGAGGTTCACCTGATCAGGCCACAAGAGTTGAACAACCCCTCTATAATAGATTTCAGACTTCTAATATTTTCTCAAAACAAACAAACAAAGGTACGCATTCCACTATAAAATAACATGCAGCTTTACAATCATTGCTGCTTTAAACTCATTGCTATAAAATGGGTAACTTCCTAATTAATAAAAGCTATATTAAAATATCACACTGGATTTTTGGTGTGGTGCATTTAAGACTAAGAGTCAGAAATATTTTCAATGTATCTGTTTTTCTTTTTAAAAAATCTTTTTTTTTCTACCTCATTTAATTCATTGCCAGGTTTTAACCTAGGAAAACTCTCTGTTTTCCATTTCGCTCCTTTGAGATAAAGTCTCAGTCCTGCCCCATGAGATATCCCTACCAGTCAGACTACGATTTTTGACCTATTAACATAACTAAAATATACAAGCTAGCCTTAAAAAAAAAATTAAGCAGAATTTGATTCCATAATCCCATTGAAGTAAGAAACATTACAAACACTCCAGTGATGTTTGTGATGCTACTGCTTGAGCAAGAAACCCTCTGATAAATGCTGTTTAGTTTCAGGTGTCATGGTAGGTAAGGGTACCAAGACTTTTGTACCCCTAGTTTGGGATAATGGCTTCATTTACTCCTGTAAAACAAGGTAAAGAATATCTGCACCTCATTAAGGTACTATGAGGCCTAATACTTTAAAGAATATTTAATCAGTACCATTAGATCTAGTAAAATTATGCATACATAATTACAAATAAGGAGCAACTAAATCACTGACCTTCTACTGTTTAAGCAGCTTTTATGATTTTGGCTATCCTTCTTTTAGCCTAACATTATCAAGAAAATACAGCCCTTCAGCTGGTGAGGGTGGGCTGCTGAGGGTGGGAAGATATGAAGACTAGAGTTGGAGACATAAGATACCCACACAAGGAGACAAAAGACAGTGAGTAAATCAGCAGTGCTACTGATGACCCATGGAGGTGGGGTAGGATGGACAGCCAAAAGCTCACAATCCCTGTCAGCTCCTACAAGGTACAAATGTCACATCCAAAACGAGAGAATGGTCACAACCATTAAGGCCCCAAGAGAGGTGATGAGGACTCACCTGCATCCCTTGATGTTCATAATCCTGGCCAGATCAGTTGGACTTGGTGACTGAATGCTAGACAAACCACTTGGAGACGTGGTCTTGGTAGTTTTGTGTACAAGAGAGTGGGTGAAAGTGTGTGGAATTGGTTTTGTTTTAAAATAAAACTACCTTCCCCTCCCATAGAGCTCTGCTATGTTAGCTAGGTTTTGTTTCTGAAATGCTGCATCATTTACTATACTATGGCCTTGATTTTGTTGAGCATCTTCCAGGTGCTATTATTATACAGATATGAAGTAAATGTGTGGCTGTTTTATAAGCAAAAGCAAAGGGCTTTTTAGTTTTGTGTATTATGAATAAGCGCTCCAGATGCTATGTTGAATACAAGGGAACATAATCCTTTTTTAGGGAAGAAGAATCCATTTCATGTTATGCTTCACATGTTGTTACAGCAACCGGAAAAATGCAACAGCTTCCACTAATGTAAAGCCAGGCTCATGTGCTCTGAGCAGCTCTGGTTGTGTACCCTCATAAACACAACAGCAACTTCTGCAAACGTAACAGCAACGAAACAACAGCACTGAATACAGAAAACAGGAAAACACTGAAGTTGCATTTACAGGTTGGAAATGAATGCTGATCAGTCAGAAAGGTGAACAACGGGAAACCTATGGTGAAATGTATAAACAAAGCTTGAGCCTGACTGTGCTAAGGGTTGCACACCACTGTGCTGACGCAAATGCAGCATCAAGAGTTTGCATCCTTCCTACCAGCTGTTTGCACCAGCATGGCAAGACGATCATGCTGTCCCACTCCCAGTCTTAATGCACCTTGACCACATCACTGGTTTGCAATAACACAACTGCACAGAGTGACAGCATACCTCAGTGCTGGACACCTTACTGCAGACAGGCTGGTATTTTGAGGCACACAGAACTGTAATAGGTAAGTTAAGAGCTGTGCAGATGGGGAACATAAGGGGATGTCTGGCACAGGAGGTGCAGAGGAAGGGCTGTGAGAATGTGTCATGGTTTAACCCCAGCCAACAACTAGGACCATGCAGCCACTCGCTCATTCTCCCCAGTTGGGATGGGGGAGAGAATCGGTAGAGTAAAAATGAGGAAACCCATGGGTTGAGATAAAGACAGTTTCATAGGTAGAGCAAAAGCTGTTCACACAAGCAAAGCAAAACAAGGAATTCATTCACTGCTTCCCATCGGCAGGCAGGTGTTCAGCCATCTCCAGGAAAGCTGGGCTCCATCACACATAACAGTTACTTGGGAAGACAAACACCATAACTTCAAATGTCCCCCCTTCCTTCTCTTTCCCCCAGCTCTATATACTAAGCACAACATCACATGGTATGGAATATCCCTTTGGTCAGCTGGGGTCAGCTTTCCCAGACGTGTCCTCTCCCAACTTCTTGTGTAACCCCAGCCTACTCACTGGTGGGGTAATATGACAAGCAGAAAAGGCATTGAATGCTCAGCAACAACTAAAAAACTTTAGTGTGCTATCAACACTATTCTCATCCCAAATCCAAAGCAGAGTACTACACCACCTGCTAGCAAGAAAGACAACCCCATCCCAGCTGAAACCATGACAGAATGACAGGTGGTGGTGGCATCTTGGCTAGGCTATCACCAAGGTCACTGCACATCTTCAGGACGCTCACTTCTCAGACAGGGCTCCCAGATCAGGAGGCAAAGGACGGTGAGTAGATCCTGGCCACTCAAAAGAGAAGGAGGAGAACAGAGAGTAATCCCAGTCAGAAAGCAGCACGTGGTCACCAAGCTACAAAGAACCCAGGAGACGATGTACCTGTCATGGCAAGGAAACCTCACCAGGCCACCTGGATGCACACATCTTCATGGCTGAACACCAGATAGACTACTTGGACACGTGCACATCGCGGGTCATGAGTATGAGAGGGAGAATAAGTGAAACTGGATTCATTTTAAAATACAGGAGGTCCCTAAGGCATTGCATTGAGCTTTGCTACATTGCTGGTACAATGCTGCAGCACTGTTTCATACAGAAATGCTGTGAGGTAAAGTATTGTATAGAATCTTGGTCTGTTATTGTTAGACCAGCAATAGTTGTATATGCATGCATTTCCTTTAGTTTGCCTTTTTTGGGGGGTGGCAGATGCAGGGGGTGGGCAGGGAGGTTGGCCTGAGCTGCAATGAATTACAAAATTAGACATGTGAATTGGGAAGGAAAACACTACACTATGCCTAATTACCTAGACTGTAGAGTCCGCTTACACCCTAAGTCATTGAGGCAAACAGCAACATAAGAAAAAGGTCTGGACATGCAACATGCATGTCCAGCATTAACATAAATAATAGTTAAAAGTATTGGAAGCAATATTAGCTCTAATGCTCTAGGGTTTAACCAAATCTATGACTGAGCATACTGATACAGTACAAATCATTTATCCACACCTGCCTGCTAAGGTGTCAGACACCATCATGGGGGGCTCTCAGTGCTGGCTGCTATTTAAAGTACCTCGAATACTGGATAGAACAGACCCGATATCTGGTCTAATCCTGTGTTTCTCCTCACAGTAAAGCAACTATGGATCTCCAAACCTTTTGTCATCCTTCTTTAAGTTTCCCTCCCCTTCAAGGAGAACCTTCATATTTACCTTGAACCTACAGCTGTCAGAGCAGGAATGAAGAGTGACAGCTACAATGATATTTCAGGCACCTACCTGCATGCAGAATAAACTTCACAGTTTTTGTTGCTTTGTAAAACTGTAATAACTTTAGGGCTGTTTCTTATCGTATCTTGATATCATCTTTGTTAGTTTCTTATTAAGCATTAATTAATCACTCATATATCAGCAGCACTGAGCGCTGCTGAGCAGGACCCAGGTCACGATGTACTGAGTCCTACACAGTTTTCTTGCAACAGCATGTCTCTGCCTCTCCCACAGAAAAAAAGTATATTTCTACAGCCAAATCACTCCAGTTATTCCAAGAAAGCCATCACTAACTGTCAGTTATCAGAAGGGCTTAAAAGCTACAGAGAAAAATCGGAGAAATTCAGAGCAACTTAAGAAAGCTGCTAGCTATAAAACAGTTGTTGAAGTTGCACAGCAAAGCTCAGGCTGCTTGATCAGATCCTTTCTTTCTTTGCTTAGAACCAAGATGCATTTACAACAATGTTCAAGGGAGCATTTGGAGCAAAATCCTTCTTTGCTAATAGCCCACTTATCACTAGATTTGCTACATCATATGTGCACATGCACAAAAAATGCCCACAGCAGCGGTGATGTCAGTGATGACTTCTAAAATGCCGAAGCTAACGTCTTCTGAGCTGTGGTATCCCCGCTGTGTACACTTTGCTGCTGTCTCATTTACTTACGATGTCAGATGGGGTGATGAGTAGGAACATGATTCCTTTACAGCCCAGAGGAAGAGGCAATAGTAAAGGTGATTATGCAGCTGGAAGCCAATGCGAAGCCTGACTGATGACCACTTTCGTAACAGACTGGATACATCATTTAATTTTACCTTGATAATGTAACTTGTCCAGTAACTACCAGGTGGTGAAGTGTCCCAGGAAGTTTACTAATTTCCAAGAACAACCCATTGCAAACCAGGGTCTTAGCCAAACCGAGTCCACTTCTACAAAGAAACAACTGTGAAGAACGTTATTGCACAAGCCAGGACTTTCTGGGTATACGTGCACACCCCCTGCTTAGAGCAGATGCAATAAATCCGGTATTTCCTGAAAGCATTAGGCCCACTGGGTCAATGTGGACCTGCCCAGCAAGTTTTGGAGTGGTAAATTAAAAAAATGAGTAGTCACCAGTATATGAAGTCGTCCGTAAATAGAGAAGCAGGTATGTGGAGTTTACCTGCATTTATCCACAAGTATGGCACTGAGACCAAGGCTCACAGAAAACACTGGATTTAACCGAATCTGGTGCTACGCAATTACGTGGGTTTAGTTCAGGCTGTGGGACACTTCAAAGAGTTGTAGAAAAATCCACAACAGCTACCCTGACAAAATTCCCAGGCAGGAAACAGTATGCATCTAGAAAAACCCAGAAGCAGAATGATCTTGAGAATAAGTAGCGAAGTCAGAGTTGGGCCTTGCCCAGGACCGCAGGTAACCAGAAATACATGGAGAACCAAACTGTCAGAGTGGTCAATCAGTTGGCTTGAACAGAAAATGATAGGGAAATGTCACCACTGCCCCCAAAATGATCCTAAGTAGAGGTTTTAAACAAAAATTACAAATTTCTCAATATGCTTGTCTTTTCATTCTATGCACAACTTGCATTTGAAAACATATAATTTACAGACGGTTTATTAATTTAGAGTCCCAGATCAATTATAAAAAAGAAAAACAGCTTTCCATTTACTTAAACCACTTGAAAGGTATTTCATTTCATTTATGATTGTGTACTGTGCATTACTGTGTATAGTTTCAACAGCATCATTCAGGTGAATATAGATATGGAGCTGCAAAGGTAGTAGGTAATAGAGCTCATTAATTGCTAAGAACGTTTGATTTTCTTCAGTCAATAAAATCCTTTCTAATATAATACTTTAATTTTCATGTTACGATTCTTACAAAAATCTCAAGAATTAGTGGTGTGCATGAATTATAAGCATCCATCTTACGAAAAAAAATCCGTATTTCTGTTTTTTTTCCATTTTAAAATGGAGTGAGAGGCTGGAAATGTGACATATTCCACTGAATAGACATTTCTGAGAAATAATAGGCTGTCATGCCACCTCCCTGGATAGCTGTCACTCAGCATATCAAGCAGCCTGCCTTGTTCATAGCCTTTCTACTGCACTGGATGGGTAGGAGGAAAAAGCAAGCTTCACCTCCATCAAGAATTGCAACAGAATTGCATACATCTCCAGGGATATTTTGATTCCAACATACAAGATTTCTTTGACCAAAAGCTCTCTTAAACTCTGCGGTCAGCACACACACACACATGCACGCACAGAGGTACAGGTGAGAGTGCGCAGTTGTCGGACCAAGCAAAATCCTTTCGAAAGTATCGGTGTGAGCTGTGGGGAAATTATGATAAAAAAGGAAAGCCAAGGGGATCATCTTTAGGATAAGAACACTACCAGAGCACTCAAAAGACTGGAAAAACCTTGGAAAAAACCACAGACCACACTCGTAGACATTTTTTTCTATACAACAAGAGGCCTATAGATATAGAATGGAGGCCAGGTAAGGGCTCCATAAGAAACCAGTGTCTCGCCAGAGTCCCGAGAGATATGGTTCCAGCTACAGCTAAAGGGCTCAGATGATTATGTCAGTAAATTACAAAAATCAATTCAGGAACAAAGTTAAGACTAATAGAATTTGCTCCTAAATAAGCCAAACTCTGTCATCCTCTCTTTGAGCCATTGGGCTCACAGATGGACACAGGAACTTGTGATTTCTCTGGTGGGCAGCCCTAGATTCCCCGCAACCCCAACATGCTGTTTGCCTGATCTACATGCTCTCCGACCTAATCCCCATGTTATTTTAACTGGGTGTTCTCTACTGTCATGGTAGTTGGCAGTGCCTTGCTCCATCCAAGGCCTCTGCTTGAAGTTCACCAATCTTTGATGTTCTTTCACCCTACAGGAAGAAGGGTCAGCACATCTCGAGTGGGACGGTGCCAACAGCCTCCTACTGAGCCCAGGTGGCCACGCAGGCTTAGTTCGCAATACTCAGACACCTGGCACATTTTCCTGTGATGGCAATCTTTTATCTCACAAATCCAAGATTACTGATAGAAACTTCGGTAAATCCCTAGTCCTTTGAGCTCCAAAGAGTACTTGGAAAGCTCTGACTCACTGCATACCGGTGGCACAGTGTTTGAACTAGCTCTGCCGACAACCTGCAACAACAGCTGAGAGAGGTGTGACCTTTCTCAGTTCAGAGCGACAGCCTTGTTACTTTTTGAAAGCCAGTGATAAATGAACGTCAGCTTTTTTGGCAACCTCATGAAATTACCATAAGAGGGAAGATCATGCTCTGAAGTTAGCAGCTTGAGTAGCTTATGAACCGAACTTATGGTAATGTCAATGGGGTTTTTTTCCAGATATTCCCAGACAGGAAAAAGAATATTGAATTCTGCATTCTCCGGTCTCCTACTGTCACAAATTTCGACATCACACAAAACCTTCTGTAAATTACCGAAGTGCACAGGCAGAACTAGGTAAGCATCTCCACTTCTCTCACTGGGAAGCTGTTGCAGAATTTTTGCTCCTCTGATAGTTAGAAATTTTTTCTAATTTCTAGTCTAAATGTGTCCTCCTTCAGATAATCTGTTTATATACTAAGACAGCCCTTTAACTGAAACAATCCTAAGCATTCCCTAATTTTTATCCTCCAGACAGGTAGTAATCAAATCCTCTCAGGCTTTGTTTTTCTCAACCAAACAGCCAAACTCTTAATCTTGCCTCCTTAGGCACTCTGTTCCTCATATCACATCGCTTCCATTTGTCTGATTCACAAAATAATCCAGCTCCTTCCTTCCCCTTAAGAAAGGGATATCTTAATCCTCCTTTCTGTTGATTACAGCTCCACGCTTTGAGTCATCAACATATTTCATCACTACAGTTATTCTTTTATTCCAAAGGTCTATTATACTCAATTGGTCCTAAGACCAACAGGAATTTCTCTAGCAACTTCTCTCCAGCCAGCATTTCCGCTTTCAGCACTAATTGCTGTCATATCCCCATTAGCCAATTCCTTACTCATCTCAGATTTTTTTCCTACTAAGCTGACTCATTGTATATAACAATTCTCCATGTAACAAAAACATTAAGGTCAATTAAAGAACTATACATCAAAAAAAAAAAATCTTATTAAAGGAAAAACTCAGGCAAATACTTCATCAAGTCATCTTCCAGAACAACCAGAGCCGTAACAGAGTAAAAGGGTCTCCTAATGGGCCTGTACTCCAATGGGGACTACTCAGTCCCCTTTTTGCTTTCCCTCTGTCTTCTCCTCCTCTCTGTTTGAGCACAGAAAGTGAGCATCAGCACAGCACAGCTTTAACCTCAGCTGTGGTTATTTCCATTGCAGGAGCACTTGGGCAAAAGGTGATTTGGAAGGATATTGGCTGCTCAGCCAGAACTGCTGATGAAGGTAGTTTTAGGCCAACATTTGACAGTTTCCACTCAACTGACAGACCTTTTCTTCTGCTCCCGCTGCTGAGAGGGCAGCCATCTCCAGTTGGGAGATGGAGTAGGGAGGAAGGGACTAGTAACTTCTTAGACTGCCAGAGCAGGGTTTGCCGGAGCATCTTCTACAACATGCTAGAGAAGATATTTTAAACTGATCTACCTAACTCAGAAGATGCAGTGAATCAAAGCCAGGCAAGGGCGCAGTTCCGTGTTACAGGTAATGATGAAGTTCCACCAAGAGCTGCAGTGCACCCCTGTTCAGCCCACCACTGCTAGCCCTAGCTCCTGCCTGAGCTTACAGTGAGATGATATTAGGAATTAACACAGAAGAAAAACTATCACTTCATTTTTTTTCCAGAAGGTTGTTGTTTCTCTCTCTCAACCAGTTTGCCAGGAGCACCAGTGCCAGTGAAGCAGTTTAAAACTTTACTGAAATAAGCTTACCCATCAGGCAGTTGCGTTGCCTGCAAAACCAATTTTAAAACAGATTTAAGTGGAAGCCACGCAACTTTTTTTGGTGCAAATGGAGCCTGGGGGCCCAGATCATGGTTGAGCACTCCTATCCCCAGCTGTCTAACTTGTCCTTTTGCCATACGCTATTTTCCCTGTAACAGAACTGGATGTGTCTCTGCTCAGATGGCCAGGCAGGAGACACGGCTGGCTGAGCAGCAGCATCCTAGTTGTAAAGTCATGCCAGCAAAATGCAGGAGGGATGTCTACTGGGGGATCTGGGTCAGGATGATTAGGTATGTAGCTACCATTTCCTTGGGAGAATGACTGGAAAGCTATCCTGGC
The DNA here is from genome assembly GCA_013396915.1 of Stercorarius parasiticus. Classification (NCBI taxonomy): domain Eukaryota; kingdom Metazoa; phylum Chordata; class Aves; order Charadriiformes; family Stercorariidae; genus Stercorarius; species Stercorarius parasiticus. The sequence continues at coordinate 32,180 of VWZL01004439.1, read as the reverse complement.
CCTACATTAACCATACATCCATTTAACTCTTGCACCCACGCCTAAAGAAGCTATGTTAAAAGCTAATTTTCTATTTTTCAAAGGAATGTATTTTATATATATATATATATCAATAAGGAAAACATGACACCTTGGTGAGACCAGTTTTAGGTAAATATCCTCAGGTACTTGCATAGACCTTGAAAAACTGGGTTGCAAATCCTGGGGAATAAACTTGTTGCAAAGATAACATTGTTGTCTTTTTGGTACTGATGCTTCTCAATGCCTCACAGAACTGAAAAAAACCCAAACAATCCATCTGTAGAGGTTGAAATAATACTTAATAACACATTATTGTACTTAAGAAAATTCCTGAATTCTTTGAATTTATTTTTATTGAACCTGAATCGTCTCACCCAGATGTACCAGTTGGTTTCCCGACAGGTTCAGAGATAATGAGTGTCATCAGTAATTTATTACCTGTAAGAAAGAGCCTCAGTACAGTGACAGAACTTTTGCAGCGTGTGGCTTTGTGTTGTCTAAGATTGTGCACCAGAAATATTGAAATGATCTGGGAGATTGAAACCGTTGAACTCTCAGAATTAAAAAAAAAAACGCACCTACATTAGGAGTGAAAATATTTCCTGTTTCGTAGCAGAACTTTAAAGCACAGAAACACTCTAGGCAGCCAGTCTGCAGCTGAAAATAAGTTTTTCTCACACAATATGTAATTTCAAATGAGATATGCTAACATTTTTAACTCATGTGCTTCCTGCTAAAGATTTCTGGTGACAAAACTGCAAATGCTGTTAGCAACATTACAAAGTCTTGCCATATCACTTATTCTATGTGTCTGAGTGAAAGGCTTGAGCCACCCAAGAAGTGCAATAATATCGCAGTACACATTGTTTGAAGGGCTGTATTGTTTTCATGCAAAAAGGGTGAAAGTGGAGAAGGTCATGTTTATGTACTCAGTGTACATTCTTGACACACAATCAGGAAACTCCTCTTAAAGTATTTCGAAGCCCATCTCCAAATAATATTCAATACTGTAAATCCCGCCCACGTGTAATCCTGCTTATCATCTGAGATGAATCACGCTCCTCTGAAATAAGAGAAAGTCATCTGTATTGTCTTGCTGAGCAGCTACAAAAAACTGTGAATTCAGGCTAGAACTACGTATGAAAATTAGAAACTCTTAATCACATCAAAGCTTTTATATGAATATAAAAGGCTAAAGCCAGTTGCCACATTTGACACACATATCAGCACATGGTGGACCCAACAGAGTCCTCCACCAGTACCTCCACAAGCTTTGCACTCTCAGGGACCCTATATGCCCTCCTGCCACATTATTCTTGGTTTTATGCTACAAAAACATACTCTGGATGGCTGTGACATAGCCACCTCTTTTTTTCATACACTTTGTTATTATTTTCCTTTGTGCTTTTTCCTTCTTAAGTTAAATACCCGAAAGCGAGAGGAGATGCAGGGTTAAGTGCTATGTGGTGTGGTGAATCCAGACAGTATGTACAGGTTAGCCTCAGGGCACACCTTGGTTTATTTCACCTGTGAACTAAATACAGATGTAGGCTTGGGGGCATATATACTGCAAACCTAACAACACATAGTGTTATCCACAAAAACCTTTGGAAGGTCAGTCTCACGGTATCAATCAGAGGATTGGACCATGGCACCTTCTACTTCACATATCCCGTACTTGGCCAAAAAAGAGCTAGGTGTCTCTTTCCACGGGCTAAATCTATACTCAAAGTCTTGAATTAAAGCAACATGGAAGGCTGTCAAAAGACTTGCTCCCAGGGCCAAATGGACTGCCCCTGCAGACCTGTGAGGCCACACCTCTACAAAAGGAATCCTTTGGCAGCAACACCAGCATAGGAATTTTGGTCCCCAGCTCGCCGCTGCCTCATTCCCTTCTCTGCTCAAGGCTGAGCATCGTCACACCCCTGGTGCTGATGTACCTGCTTGTGCCACTGCACTGTGAAACAGGTCATTCTGCAGCCCTGCCTAGTGCCCACCGAGGCCATGGGTGGTTTGTGGGCATAGCAGAGAGGGTGGCAGCTTGGAGCACAGGGGTAGGGAAGAGAAGGTCAGTGCTAGAGGACGGTCCGAGTTTGGATACTTAATCAGAAAGCTCTGTGTCAGCACAGTTTACAGTGCTGATCTGGTCTCAAATCCCTCTGGTTAGAAAGTGTAGAAACTTAGAGGCAAAAATCCAGCGTTAAAAGTGAGGAGTTCATTTCCCTCTCCCACATTCAGAAACTCTCAGAAATAGCACCTTTATTTTGCTTTCCACTAACTCCATCCCAGAATACAAAACCTAGAAACACGTCCCAAGCAGCTGAGCTGCTGATCCCTGAATTTTTCTCATTTATCTGTCAGTATTTTTCCCTATTTGTTAATTTTTGCTATCATTTAATTGTCTTAATTTTTGTATAAGTACTATAAATACTAAACTTGTGTAAATATTTGTGATTTAAATATTATAATTTACCCTGCTAAATGATTTCTAAGTAAAAGGTGATCTCAATCAAGTTTCTTACATTAGTTCTGGAGAGAACTGAAAAAGAAGATGTATAGAATCAGGTTTTGTTTGACACAACACACCATCTTTTCTGTTCTGGACCATCCAGCCTCGCCAAGGGTGACTTCAGCTGGAAAATATCCTCGTAGGGAGACGCACTTGTAACTATAGATACCATGTAGCACGAATCTAAAACTTCAAATTTCAGCACTCTGTCCATAGCAGTAAGGGGCAAAAGAACTCCACTTCAGCTGAAAGATAAACTTAAATAAAGCTAAGTAAAAATATTATTGCATAGTAGTCCAGCCAACAAGCAGTAACAGAGAAAGCAATGAAGTGAAATTAAAGCAAGCTTAAATCATTTACAAAATGTAAAGAGAACTCGAGATAGATGAGAGGGTCAAATAAATGTAACGAATGCCCCATTTTGTGTAAGGTTTGCTTCTCTGGTTCTACATGCCTCAGCAGTGATTGGGTTTATCAAAATGCTACAAGAAAGACTGGTTTTCTGACAGCTTACTTTCAAAGAGTGTAAGACCATTAAATTTGGAAAATAGACCAGAAGTTATGACAGTGAGCGAGCATCACAGTCAACTAGTCCAAAAAATAAGCACATTTTTTGTGGAGAAGGGCAGGAGCAGTGGGAAGAGCCCTTACATGACTGGAGGGATCACACAGCTCTGATGTATGAGAATACACCACGGCAGACAATACTCACAGCCAAGGGTGCTCACATCATCTTGCTCTTCATAGCAAATCCTCAGCTGGCAGGTATCTGAGTTCTTGTCATTGTTGCCAAGACTGCTGACAGATTTGCCACTGAGAAGTCATTGAGAGGACACAGGAACAAACCTGGCACTAGAAATCAGGTTTCTCCTCCCAAGTGAATGCTTGCTGCTTTGTCGAGGGGAACCTTACCCTGCTTTTTCCCCTACTCTTGCGTATTAACATGCAGCGACAGCTGTTCACTTGAGCAAGTGTTGTCCTCAAAGGTCAGGCTCAACCTCCTGACTGCAAAGACGCATCAGTTTGAAAGTATCTGGCTAAGAAGAGATCAACCAACCAAACTCCTGAAGTAGTTTAGCAATGAAAAATTAAGCGCTTGCTAGTGCAATTGCATTTGTACCTCAGCCCATTCGCAACAAGAATGTTACAAAAAACTGAAATGTAGAAATTTGGAATGACATGTTTCCTGAAAAGAAGCACAGTCCAGGACAGACAAACGTCATATTCTGAGGAAGTAACATATCACAGTATCAAAGAGAAAAAAGTTTAAAAACTGATGACTACAAGGAGAAACAAAAATGGTTTTGGTAGACATTAATAACTGATATGAAATTAAATACATAAAATTACGAGGAATGTACACCGCCAGTGACTGTTCTATAGCAGCAAGGGCAAGGAGACAGACCTCTGTTTACTTTTATCCATTGTTTTACAAGGCTCAAACAGGGCTGATGCCCCAGAATACAAATAACTATATTACTTCCATTCCCCAAAGAGTATATCGTACCACCTCCTGGTAACAAAATGGGAACTACACTCTACTCCTGCTTTAAGGCTGGCTCCTAAACACACTCAAATAACCAGAAATTTCTCCAATACTGTCAGCAGGCTTTGAAAACCTGCCAGTGGTCACTGCTGGCACATAATGATGGATATGGACTGTTGAGCATGATATTCATGTTTAACTTCTATCTCCTACTTCCTCACTGCTGTGACAACATCTCACAGACAAGCAACATAGTGCAGTGCTGCCCATGGGACATGTCACCTGCTGAGCCTGGTGCATCACTGTTGAAGGCAAATAACTTTGCTTCATTGTGCAACTCCTCCCATTGCAGAGGCCATGCTGCTCTGCTGCAACAGGGATGCCTTTTGCTAGCAAAGCCCTGTGATAAGTCTTCTCCAGAATATGGCTGTGCATCCCCTGCCCTCCCCTGCCATGTGATCTCCAACACCATTACTTGACCTTTGTCACCTTGCAGGCGTGCTCCTGCCCAATTACCAGTGCCCAAGAAGGCCTCCCATCCCACATGTCAAAACATGGATCTGAAATAGAGATCACAGAAAACTCAGACCACATCTGCAGAAGGGGAGATGGAACTAGCAGCAACCACAGGGTTCAGTCATTCTTCAGTATAAGTGAATGATGGTCATGACAACGATGTTGTCTGCAGCACTGTGATTTACTCCAACTTAGACACTTTCCGCGTTGCTAACAAGGCTCTTAGGTTCCCTTGCCAACACTGGTGCTCAGAGGAGGAGTGGAAACAGGGAAGGCATAAGGGACACACCAGAGAAAGGCTCCTCTCTTGGCTGCCTAAAACGTGAGTCTTGATGCTTCATTAACCCTTTGCATAACTGTCTTGCCAACTGAAATGCTGCTGGCAGTCCTTTGGCAGGTCACACAATGGAAATTACATACCGGGCATGCACAGCTAGACGAGCAGTCACCAGAAACATATCACTGAGTGCTCTTACCACTCCATTCCTCCACCTCCCCAGCTGCATACTTACAGGCAGTAATTCTCAATTATCTTCCCTTCCCAGAGCAGTATGAGATCAGTGTACAAAATGCAATCTCTTCACAAGAGGTTGCTTACACAGGCATGTCTGCTTGGCTATGGGAAAGAATACCTCTGTGCACAGGTTTGCCTATCTCCCACTGAGAGCCACATCCATGCCAGCTACAAATGAAGATGTTTTCGTGATTTGTTTAAGCCAATTTTGGTGTAACTGCTTCCTAAAGTGACGGTCACACCTTCCCATCACTTCTATCTTCATGTTCCCAGTCTGCTCGTCATCGCAATGACAAAAATTGTGTGACTGTGTGATAAAGGAAATGACTTGCTGAAAATTCACCCAGAGGCAAAAATGGAGCAAAAGATGAGTTTTCAGCTGGGTCAGTTCTCTGATCCAACTACTTGCTGTGCAGCTGTGTTTTTACTGGGCGCTGACACAGAGGAAGCAGAAGGAACACAAATTGCTTTAAATCATGAAATTGCAACCTAACCAGACCTAATTTTAAAATCCCATAACTGTGGCTGAAAGTTCTATGGTAGGTGGGTCCCCAGGGCTCAGACTATCAGCCCAGTTAAGGCGGTGGTGCTACACCGTAACCTTCACCTGCAGGACCGCAGGGACCCTACAGCAGTCTGATGGGTGCAGTGCAAACAGGGTCCCTGGGCTCCCTTCAGAATTAAGCTGAGGGTATCCATGTCGTATTGTATTAATAGTGCTGGACAAAGGAAGAGCACAAAAAGCAGTTACTGTTGTCTGAAAGTCATGATACAAATCCCCCTCGGAAAACAGCAAGGTCGATGGTCTGTGAGAAGTGAGGAAGCCAGACCTTTTGGCAGATGTTTTGCTTTTGTGCAGCATTAATTACCCTAATATCATCATACTTTCATTTCAGGGAATGGTTGGCTCTGACATTTTTGCAACTTTCTTTTGTGTTTTTATTATTTGTACATTCAGACATGGTCTTCTGTGAGGTTCATCGCTGCCTTATTAATGCCCAATTCGGCAGGGCATGGCAGACACAATTATTAACATTAAATTTCTGGCATTAAGTCCAGACACACAACCTACCTGACGTTAAATTTTGCTTTTCTCTAATTTAGCCTGCACTGAATGACAAGGCAACGGCAATAAAAACCTACAAGGAAAACAATTTGCAGAAGACCTCACTTAAGAGACATACATACTCGTACCTAGCCTTGGGACAAAGACAAGGAGACGTTGCCTCCACAAGAAGTCAAATGTGACATGTTTCTTTCCTCAGCAGGAAAACTGTATCCCATGGGGGGACACCATCCAGCACCTGGGGCTCCCCCCACCCTGCCCAGGGCTCAGACCCCATGTCAGCCCCCCTGAGGCTACCAGCCCCAGCAACGCCACAGCAGGGTCTGTCTCCAGCTCCCCGCAGCCCTGCCTTGCCCGGCCATGGGCCCCCTGCGCCTGGCCCACACACAGGCCCGTGACCCATCCCTGTCCCCATCCCCAGGGATGTGCCGGATGCCCAGGGCTGGGGCTGCCTCGGTGCCCGCGGCTGCCCGGCGCCTGGATGGGGGTGGGATGGGGCCTGGCTGCCAGGCCCTGCCATCACCCACCATGGGATTTGCCACGGTCCCAGCCTGGGGGAGCCCCAAGCCTCCACAGGGCCCTGCCATTCAGAATTAAGAACTAGGGCAGGAGTAAAAGCCGGCCAGTAGCAAGTCTGTTTTAAGCCTCCCTCCTGGGCACCCACTGTGATAACGCCTGCTGGAGGTCGCAGGTGACGCCATTTGTGAACACCTGGCACAAAGGTGTTCAGCCTTTACAGCAACAGGACACAGAAGCAAGAGTGTGGGTTCAAAACCATTTGTTCGCTATCCCAGAAATGTCTCCCAGCAAGCCAGTTTACACTTCTGGAGGTCCTGTGGTAAAATGAGAAGAGCACCAAGCCCCAACATGGCGTAACGTTGGGGCGCTTACACGCTGATCACCTGCACCAGTGGTCTACTGAGTTAATGTCAGTTCTCTGGTTCCCTGAACACTAACTTTGGCACCCAAAATGGGAACCCAATAATTAGGGTTACAAAAGCTCAAGTTAGGAAGGACTCTGGTGAGTTCAGACTTAGAAAATGAGACAGTAACAAAGGCCTATTAAAAAAGGTGTGAATTCAGCTCCTCGCTCATTTTAATTATAACACTTCCCACAAATGTCTCCTCCTGTTTTACCCAGTCTCCTTGTAACATGCTGCAGTCACAAGGCTGATGTTTACCACGATGGAAGGAGGGTGGCTGACAACAGCGTTATCTTTAGGCTGGCCTCCGGATAACACGGTGAGACAAAACTGGGAGGTCTGCCTGGGACTGGGAACAACCTCTCTCCCTCCACTTTTATCAGGCCATAAAATTGTGACGAGCGGCATCTTTGCCTTTCCTGTTGTCTCGCACTTCTGCGCGGAAATGGAATGTCAAAAGCAAAGGGCGTTACATTAGCAAGTGAGGGTTGATCAGCTGAGAGGTTTGCCACAGAAGCCGAAGGGATGCCCCAAAAGGGGCTGACTCCTTCCAGCCTTCCAGGGGGGTCCGTCAGGAGCCGGACGGGGTCCCTGAGCACACCCAGGAGAGACTCCCAGCCCCCTCCACACACATCCTCCTGCATCCTCTGGGGTCCCACCTACTGAAATGGCAGCATAACCTACTCTAAAACAGAACACCCTCCTCTCTGGTGACACTTTCTGTTGCTTGGGCATTTTTAAGGCCAAAAAGGGCTGGTGTTACTGTGACTGGCTATAACATTGGTCATATTTTCCTCCCAGACACCATCATATGTACCTTGCTTCTGTGCTCTCATCTGCCGTTGTATGACCAGCACTGGTCCTCCACTGTCAAGGACTTGCTAAGGCAACCTGAAGGCTTGTCACCAGAAAGCAAGGGGCTTCTTCCTCCCTCCCCAGGAGCAGGCGGTGTCGCGCCTACACTCGTCTCCGCTCTTTGTGCATGGTAGCCAGTGCTTGTAGGGTTCTTTGGTGAGCCATAACTCATTAGGACAGCAGAAAGCTATCCTGCTTTTTTGATGGATACGTTATATTTCTAAAATTGCAGGAAGAGGCTCATGATAAATCACGGTGGGGATTTCTGCCCCCGGCCCTGATGCTGAGCTTAATTTCTGATTGCACAGACCATGATAAGCCACCCCAGAGGGCAGGCCACCTCCTTTCTGTATCCATGAGCTCATCCGAACCACTCAGCCGCCACACTGATGCCAGAGAAGTGGCAGGAATGTCCTGCAGAGGAGAAAGTCCCATGAATGCCTTTCCTAGGCAGCCCCAGGTCAGCTAGTGAAGCAGACCAATGTGCTGACCTAGATGTAAATGCTAGCCTGGGTTTGTACTGGTTCAGTTTTAACTGGGAAGGCAGCTCAGGGTGACCCATCATCGTGTGGCCTCCTGGCACGGCACGAGGGGGACAATCTGTCAACCTGCTGGCAGGAGAAAAGCAAGGACATCACGTCAGAGCCACCTCAGTGTGCAGTGGTCACTCCTATGTGGCGACCTGTCCACCTGAACGCTTGTCACAAAACTCTCATGGTTCATAAGTCCGTGGTTAGACAAATACAGTGTGCTGCTTCGCCACAAGGAGAAAAAGATGAGTAATCTGCAAATTACACTGGGAAAGAGCCAGTTTAGCTCTTTGCTTTCCCCATGGGCTTAGCCTTGATGACTAATATGATAGTCCCAGATTCTCAACAAAACAAAGTTTGTATGTGACTGGTGCACATCAGAGCCTCAAGGGCACACCAAGGCTGAACTTCCTACTTCTCTGTGATAATTAGGTTTGCTTCCAGTAATTTAGATTCTTGAAGGGGTTCCCATCCCTTTTACTAAAATTGTTCAGTACTGAAAGTTTTAAGGCTCTGAAAGTGCAGTAAGAAGTCATGTTTTTTGAAACACCCAAGGCATAACTTGGAGCTTTCCAGACTATTCCAAGTGAAAAATGCCTAAAAATGGTACCTCAGGGTTCAGTAGCAATTAATAACCTGATACTCAAATTAAGTTTTGTTCACTGTGGGTTAAACAGCTGTTTGTCCTAGCCTTGTAGAGCCTGCCTGAAATCAGCAATGTGAGTTGGTTTCTTTTATTCTAATGAATTATCAGTGGCACAGACCAGTCTATATGGGGCATTATTCTGGAATAATCATACATAAGCTAGCTCAAACACTCATGCAGAAAGCTATCCAGGGACAGACATTTCTTAATTCATATCTCACTCAACCTTGTCTGGTAGAACAAGCTCGAATGCTGCAATTTTGTGATGAGGCCCAAGACAACTTAATTTCCTCACTGGCAAAATGAGGAGTTTCCAGTCAGCACTATTTCTGCCACCTTCTACTCTCTGAAACGCCAGAAGAATAACCTGGGTGGTTGGTTGTTTTTGCTAGGTTTGAGAGCTTAACTGGCTCACCATAAAGAAATGCCAAGGCCTGAGGGGAGGGGGAAGATGACGCAATTGGGCCAGGGAAGGAAGATCAAGTGAGGAAAGAGTGAGCCTGTCCCTTCTGGCAGAGGTGAACTCTCAGTCTGACCCACTCATAAGGTGACTTAAGAGCACTGTGAGCCAAGATTCGTCCTTAGTTAAAAATTTTTGCAGTCCCAACACAAGCTCACATTTAAGATTCTGCTTTCCCTGAGCCTTAGATTTATTCACTTGTGCCAAGCTTAAAAGGTGATTCACTGGTACATCATGGCAAGTGCATTTCTGTGATAATTTGACAAGCAGAGTAATAACTCTCCTTTCCTCATATGATTCTAATCTCTGGTAAGAAACTGGAAAAAACTATTTCCAGAAAATGACTACGATAAGTGCAAACAATTCAGTGCTATTTTCATAGCTATGTGCTTTCAGCTATCGTTAAGTCTGCGTGAGAAAAACAACCACAAAACTACTGGAGCACACTGAACCCCAATTGGAGGCTTTACTGTATCTGTCATTTTCCATTGTATATTAAAAACAAAACAAAAGAAAAAAAACAAACCAAAACTCAACCTTTTTGGCACGCAGAACTGTTACATTCAGGAAAGTTAGCCAACATAATTCTTCGAGAAATGTAAATGTACATATGCTGATTTCTACATAATGAACTAGTTTAATTGATCTCACTATACTGATCCATAAGCATTAAATTTAGAGGTATGTAAAGGTTTGAAAGACTGGGATGCAAACCAGCATGTTGTAACTTCTTTGGAAGTACTTGGGACTAAGGCAAAAGAGAAGGAACGAGTGGTTGAAGAAAATATTGCAAACTCCTAATTTCCACACAAACCCTTAAGGAGAAATGGAGCAGTGAAAACAGACAACTATGTTATGCAGTCTGTGGACAGTGATGTGTGTTTGCTCTAAAATGGAAGAGACCATCAATTTTAAACGCCTCCTTCCAGTAATATAGATGTTCATCTTTGTGAGTGCGTAACAGAAATCAGTCTAGGCTTTCTAGTCCTGCAGAGAAGACTGCTATTCTAAACTGTGTGCCCTTCACAGCTCACTACTGGACTTATTCCCTTAGGAAAGATCACATCAGTGCCAAGTTCTTCAGTTCCACGCTTTTTTTTATTGAACTCCACTAGGAACCTTTTAACACTACTCTTCCACACAAGAAGGTTATGGAACAACAAAACATGGAAGAACATCCAGTGCTTGGGCAGTGAGAGATAATGACATCAGGCTGGCCTGCCACCTAATGAGAAATTAATTTCTTTCCAAAAGGGTATGACTGCCCACATTAACTTTCTGCTCCCCCTCTCTCATACCTCTTAGTATGACCTCAAAAGATGGCTCTCCTTGGCCAAAAAAGCAGTACCTATGATAAAAGGTACTAATAAAAGAAGGTGCAAAATAAGTATGGGACTACTAGTGATTTTGAAAGAACATGGATGCTTCCCGAGTGAATTAAAAATCAGATTGCCACACACTTTTAGTTTTTTCAATTTTTTTTCTAGCAGTACTTAAGATCTTTACTGGAATGCAAAGGATATTATAATTGATGCAGCATCCTAGTATTTATCAGCCACTGCTATTTTGCTGTTATGGTAGTCTCAAAAAAGATTATTCACTGTATTCACTGTACAGCCTATTATTTTATGCATGGCTGTAAACCCCATGAGCAAATTGGGACTATGCACAATTCCAGCTTAGTCAGAATTCCCTCTGGTAACCTACTGGGAATCAGTGCAGCTGTAGCTGAACTGATTTCCACCTGTAGCTTTATTTTCTGTGAGGTCTCTGCTTCCCCAGCTGGAGGAAGCGAAATACATCAGGCTGCTCCTCCTAAACCTAGAGGAGATGATGGGCAATATGTTGTGAATTAAGCTGGAGAGAACTCTCAGAAGGAAGACATACCTCTCATCTCACACTTCCACTGGATGGGGAGCTGTGCAGAGGCATCGACAGCTGGGCAACGTGAGGCGGGAGAGAAAAGACTCAGGGATGGAAACTCAAAGACACATGGTACTGTGGGAAAACAGTAAAAGGAGTTGAAGTAGAAGGTATGTGAGGAAAGAGATGCAGTGGGTAAGGAACTGAGGATGAGGATTGGTAGACAGCCATTTTGAGACAATTTGTCAGGTGTATCCAATGGATTTCAGGAGGCATTTCCTTAAGTGTATGAACAGACAAATGAAATACTCTTCTTCCAGGAGGAATTAGAAAACAAGTAAGACCAAAATACGTTTGAAATTAGAAAAAAATACCCTAGTTCTGTAAAGCTAATATTATTTTAGTCATTATTTTACACCAATGTGTTTATATTTTGGGTTGTCTCATACCTTTCAAATTCACAGGCAAAATATTTATTTTTCAGTACATGATTAATACATGGTATTTCTCTGCCGTGTGTTTGACTTTAGTACTACACATAATTTCTGGATTTAAAATTTGGCTTCCGAAGTTCCTTTGGTTTTGAACTCACAGTAGCCCCTACCATCACCCTTTACCTCACAAAAGTATTTTGAAGATGTGTTCCCCAAACACTAAACCTACAGCACTTTAACCAGTATTCAGCAAGAAACTATTCTGTGGCTTAAGTTTTCAAGCCAATTCTCTTTCAAACTGTGTGAAAAAGCATCCATGGCATTTTTAGTATTCCCTGCCCTCACAACCCACACTTTACAATATTTTTGCTGGAGGCAAGAAGAAGGAAACATACAGAATAACCACATTGAAGAGAGCCATGGTTTAACACTATAAAATGCTAATTCTACTTCATCTGCCACAGTATATAAACCCTACTGTATCCAGTCCAGTGGCAGACAACATTAAAAGTGTTGGCATTTTTATAGTGCTTTCTATCTTAAGATTGCCGGCCTAAATTAGACATCAAAAATTGCTAGTCCCTTTTTAGAAAAACTGGAAGGATTTTAAACAAGGTGATTTGTTGCAGACCACCTTTTCTGGAAAGCATGCAGTAATCCTTTTTAAAGGTGCTTCAAGCTGGGCAAACAAAATCACCTATGACTAGTCTTTAATGCCTCTGGATGCTTGAAAACAAATGCAATTTTTCATTGACAAATTGAGTTTTTGAGGGGTGCAGCCCTATGACACAGCAGTGGAGTATCAAGGGGGACAGGGGTATAAGAGCAAGCTGATGGGAAAGCTATTACATACCCCCAAGTACCCTGTTACTACTTACTCGTGAATATACGAGGAATCTGCCAAGTCAGATTTCTAGACTTCCCTGCCCCAAGGCTCCCAAGTATTTTACTCACATGGGAAGGCTGATCTGTTAAACCTGCCTCTGGCTTGGACACACTTGTTCCAGCAGCACCGTGTTTTGCTGCGTAGGAAACCTCCAGCTTGCAAGAGAAAAAACCATCGGGTTGCATGCAGCTTTGCCAGAGGGACTACCTGAACACGAGATGTTCCTGCCAGGAAAAGCCACGGGTATCGAGGCTCGCATAACTTCACACCCCAGCTGTGACCCAGCTGCCTTGGCAGAGGTCTGGAGCACAGAGCTGGCCCAAGCCTTGGTTTGTAACCACAGAGCTAGCCTCTCCCTCAAGGGGATGAGTCAACTCATTTAATTCCTCTTGATAGATGGACTTTCATGCAATTTCACCTGGTTTTCTTTCACCCAGAAAGAAAACTGTAAATATTTAGGCTTTTAAAAAATAAAGAAGGCCAACTTCCTGAATGCAATCCATGTGCAGCTCTTTTACTGCTACAAGGAAATGGAGAGCAAAGCTATTTCAGTGCCATCTGGACAAACAACTTCCATCTACATAAACATGTCTCAGTGAGTGCAAGTCCCATGGGCAGGATATTTGCCACCAACTTTCAGATTCACATGACCCTTCTCACAAACACTTCAAGGCCTTTAGATTAGGCGTCTCTGTTCCTGGCACAGCCTTTTGGTGCATATTCCCTCATGGCTGTGTAAGAAGAGGTTTATCTACACATCTGACTTTGGTCCTACCAGCTCCATGAGAGCCCAGTTACAAAACTGCTGCCGCCGAGTATATGTAACATGCTGTTGATTTGTATTTTTGCCAGCCCTTTAACCCACCCCTCCCCTTTCCCAAACAGTAATGTATTTTAAAAGCTGTACACAAGTTTGGTTTAAGCTAGTACATGCTGCTTCCTGCTGGGTCAGGACATGATGGTGCATGAATGAATGGGGCACCCCAGACCTGCTGGAAGACCTGGCATATTATCAGGCTGACCTGTAGCTCCAGGTGGTGAAACAAAATGTACCAGTCACTGCTCTGGTCTGTCACAGCTGTTCCCCTAAAACAGGCAGTAATACCATGAGGCTGTGCAGAAGAAGGATGGCTAAGTCCAGCTACATCACTTGCCTCCTCTGTCTATCCTGGCACCACTGATGTCCATATTGGAAAGCATGACCAAGAGGAGTCAGTGGGAGTGAGGCCGAGGATGCCTTCCCATTCCCACTGCTCCCCTGCAATCACCTTCCTCTCTCCGAATCCCTCTCCCACTCAGTCTTTTCTGCAAGATCATACCTACCCTGCAAACAGTCTTGTCATTCCCTGACTCCCCTTCCTGCCCTTCCAGTGGCTCCCCTCCTACAAAATGGAGTCAGGCTTATTCTTGCTGTGGGGAGCAGGAAGGAAGGGAAATCTCTGAACAGCGGTCCCTCTTCTTCTCCAGCATCACTCTGCTGTATGCCTCCTGTGTTAGGGAAGAGGTGGGGGAATGCAAGGTAATCTGTAGGTGTGCTAAACAGCTACAACGGTAATTGCATTATTAAAATCCTCTAATGTAAGACTGCCTAGAGAGAGGAGGGAGAACAGCTAAGCTGCCTACTCAATACTTCTTTGTATAAACAAGGCCATGGAAATGTACGCAGTGTACCATGGAGACTGGATTATGAGAGCCTCTTTAAAACCTCTGACGCTCTCTAGGGCTACATTTGCTCTGTTGTTCACTTGCCTCTTTTGTTTCTTTGTTCAGTGTTAGCTAATCATCCAAAATCAGTAGTTCACACTCAGTCACAATAATACGCTACCTTTCTACGAAAACCATTAATTTCCTACATTAGTATTTTTCAAGCATCAAAGTCAAGAATCAAGAAGAGGAAGCTGTAAGAAAAAAAAATACTTTCAGCATAACTAAAGGAACATTTTATTGGCACTTAAATGAAAAGAAAAAAATTGGAAGAGAAAACCCAACAGAACTACCATGTATTGACTTTGTACCATTTTTACCAGTGCCAGGTAGCCAAACACACCTCTTTTTTCCTAACTGATGGCAGCCAGACTCAACATCTTCCTTAGGTAAGCCCTTCCTTCTGCAGGACTCTCAAAGCATGCTGACTAGATGATCATTTTGAAAGAGCACTATTCGAGAATAGAATTCAGAGCTTCAGTAATCATCTACTTGGGGGATCCCAAGCTCTGTCCCTAACGCCACTACACACTCAGACGCCCTTGCTCCCTGTACAGTTGCCATTCATGGTCAAGACAGTCAGTAGCAGGAGGTGCTGCTACAGAGCATCCTGTGATGATGCTTCAGCCTCTGAAGTCAAAGCAACAAATCCTGAAATCCTTTCAGCCTGCTTAAAGCATATGTCAGAGGTGCACATTGTTTGTTGCCAGTGGCTTTCATGGATATCCGTTCATGCTGTCGTGTGGAAATGAAAAATAAAAGGTATGCCTGGAAGTAAAACAGGCTTGGTCTACAGCTACAAAACCCGTGATACAGGAACTGGAAGGCACCTCTGAGTCAAGAGTCCTGAGTATCGGCAACTATTGCAGTAACTGGTTAGGCCACAGTCACAAGCTTTCTGACCAGACAAGTCTCTTCATAAACCTGTTGCCTTTACTCCCATTACTTTCATTCTGAAGAGTTTCAGAGCTTCATTGTTTTGATGGCTGGAAACCATCTCCTAATTTCTGTCCTAAGGTTATTCAGAGCCACATTACAGACTTTTAAATCTTCAGCTTAAATAGCTGTACTCTCCCATTTCATCCCTAGTATTTGGTCCCTACTAAGAAAGGATAATCCTACCGCCTTCTCAATGTCCTTCTTGTGTGAGGCTAAGCAATCTAAAATCTTTTGATCTTCCTCCTCCCTGATTTTAGCAGCACTTACTCGGATCTACTCCAGCCCTAGGTCATTGTACTTGAATATGGATGGCCAAAATTGTACGTAAAGTCTTTAGTCATGCTTTTTTTCAAATAAAACTATATATACACATGCAAATTAATAGTTCTCCAAAGATCATAAGGTATTTCCAAAATTAAACCTCATCATAATGTTACAACTCATTTATAAGCAAAGGCATGCTAGGGCTTCTGTTGAAAGCCACTGACAGAACTGGGCCTTATTCTTTCATTTATTTAAGTCCCTTCCTCTCTTTAACTCAATGCTGGGGTAAAAATCTCCATTAATCAAATTCAGGTATTGTTGTAAGTGCAAAGTGCATCTGATGCTGCAGTATACAAATACTGGATTTCTAGGTGAAGACCCTCCCAGTAAAGCAAATTCAAACTACAGCTGTTATTGGTCATTAGTGTATGAGAATTAATTTTTGCATCAACTTTTTTCTCCCAAAATGTCACAGTTATTGTTCAGTCCATAAATATGAAATCATCTTCTCTATGCCATTCTGTTAGGCTCCTGTTCCATCATTTTAAGCTTCCCTCTGAGAAGCCATAACAATTCCATGAGAAAAACAAAGGTCACAATTACCTACATAAACAATTATTTCCCATTCTTTGTTCACTTTCCTGAAAAGGAAAATGTTGCTTTCATAATACTCTATGCCCAACCATCTAGAAGAAAGTATAATCAGGTAAATTATACCTCATTAAAAGAAACAGCTTAATGACATTTCGATGGGTCTTAGCTCACATTCCCTAAAATCCAAACAGTAAAGATGATTGTGATAATGCTTATTTGTAGAATAATTTTCCTTTTGCTTCTAATGTACGAGACCAACATACATATCTCCAGGTGCTTCCAAGATACTGATGTCATATTGACGCCTAACGTGCTTGTAAGGGTGGAAGTATGAAACAACAGTACTGATAAGACTCAAATACGCTAAGAAGGGAAATACTATGGACAAGTATTTGTGCACCTACTGTGAAATGTAAAAATAGCTTCTGTTTTAACCTGTTTCCCAGTTTTCCAAATTCCCCTACAGTGAGGCAACTCATCTTCCAATGCATCCCTCAGAAATCTTTACAATTCTTTCTATGCTAAAATTGTTTTGGGGCAGCTGTGGCATTGAGAAGGCTATGCAAATGCACCAATACCTGAAAGCTTAAAGATACCTTTAGGAGGACCACAGCATTAAAAAATAACTTCTCTATCCTGCGAATAGGCCACTCTCAGGCCTGGTGTGTCAGAGCAAAGGTTAGCTCGACCTCAGCCAGTTCCCCTCTCACAGTACTACGTGTTTAACAAGACCATAAAAGCAGTGGGCAAGTATGAAGTTATCCTCACACTCGCTTTCCCCCTCAGTTCCAGCAATGCAAAGTTTAAGGATGGCCACAAGCTATATTCAAAGCATTTTGGCTTTTGTCTAATCCATTTTTTAACCCACTTATACTCTTCCCCCTCTTAATAGCCTGAAGGAATTGGATCATGTGCTCTTAAAAAAAAAGTCTTTTTTCAGTCATGACAAAATCTGCTGCCCGATATTCCTGCACATTCCACCCAGCATCAGAACAGTAACTTTTACCCAACATCTACGATATAAGAAAAAGACATTCTCCCAGAAATGGCAGAAATACACAGAAATTACTGTGAAACAAGAGGTGCCATTACAAGATTAACTCAAAAATTTCCACTAATTTTTTGGAGGTCAGTGATGAGTGGTGTTCCCCAGGGGTCAGTACTGGGTCCAGTCCTCTTCAGTATATTCATCAATGACCTGGATGAAGGGACAGAGTGCACCCTCAGTAAGTTTGACACAAAGCTGGGGGGGTGGCTGACACACCAAAAGGCTGTGCCGCCATACAGAGAGACCTCGACAGGCTGGAGAGTTGGGCAGAGAGGAACCTTATGAAATTCAACAAGGGCAAGTGTAGGGTGCTGCCCCGGGGAAGGAATAACCCCATGCACCAGTACAGGTTGGGGGCTGACCTGCTGGAGAGCAGCTCTGTGGAAAGAGACCTGGGAGTCCTGGTGGACAACAGGATGACCATGAGCCAGCAATGTGCCCTCGTGGCCAAGAAGGCCAATGGCATCCTGGGGTGCATCAAGAAGAGTGTGGTCAGCAGGTCGAGGGAGGTCATTCTTCTGCTCTACTCTGCCTTGGTGAGGCCGCACCTGGAGTACTGTGCCCAGTTCTGGGCTCCCCGGTTCAAGAAGGACAGGGAACTGCTGG
>VWZL01004439.1:0-14258 GCA_013396915.1 Stercorarius parasiticus | reverse complement strand
CCAAACCCGCCTGGATGTGTTCCTGTGCAGCCTGCTCTGGGTGACCCTGCTCTGGCAGGGGGGTTGGACTGGATGATCTCCAGAGGTCCTTTCCAACCCTGTGATTCTACGATTCTATGATTCTAATACATACGTGTACATATAGCATTTCTTGTGGGTGTTGCTACTGCTGTGATATGGTTTGCGACAACAGAATGGAGGTACGAAGCCAGGACTTCAGCAGACCATATCCCACACGGCCCTTAACTCAGCAGAGTGACCAACAGGACTGCACAGTGACAGAAAACTGTGAAGACCAGCAGTGGTCGCAGCATTTGAGGATGACAATGTTCCTACAAGTCGGCCTGGGGTTCACCTCAATGCTTTGTGGCAGAAATCTAACCTGGAAGCACCCCTCAGCACAAGAAGTATGTTGTGAGCCCCAGCTGGAAGGGATCTGTCCCTGCAGCCAGCAGCTATCCAGGTGTTATTGATAAATTCATTATCACCACTGTTGTCATGTTCATTTGCCTGTCTGCAAGGCAGTAACTGCTGGACCTTGCTAAGAAGCTGGACAGAATGTTAAAATCCTTTCCATAACCAGAGGTCTAACTTACCTTCGGCTTTCCTGGTTTATGGAGCCTCCTGCTGAAAGCTTGGCCAACAGAAAGAAGACAAGTGGCTGAATGCAGAGAAGTTGTACAACTGTGTGTTTTTTGAAGATCATCAGTTAGACAGCATGGCCACGCTTCCCAGCTTTCTGTTTCTTAGAGGGAAACTGTTTGCAGCAGTTTGCCCAACATCTAATGAGCAAAATCCTGGACAATATGCAAGAGCAGAAACTAAAAAGACTTGGAAATTTTGGGCCATTGTAGAGGTCAGCTCTAGAAGAAAAAATGCAACTTGTCAAGGAAATAGGTCATAGATACATTAGGGTTGACACTTCAATGGCAAGGGCAGTTGTGGCTAGGAAACACTTTGCTAGACAGGAAATATACTTTTGCATGGGAAAAGAAAGGAGAAAGATGGAAAAGGAGAAGTTAGGTATAAAGAATGGAGAAAGCTGGCATGTTGTCATTTGCGGATTGACCAACCTGTATGATAAAAATGCACTTGTTGGTTTCAGAAAACACAAGTGTGTTGGTTCCACAAAAACTGGAAATTTTTAAACTTAGGAAGAAGAGAAGCAAGTCATGGCAAGGAAAACTTTATCTCCTGTGGGAATGAGTATGGTGGAAACAATCTGCAAGTTGGCTGATTGAAATGGATATTCCAGTGTGGAGAGTTTGCTCAGTTTTGGAGGGTACTGGAGCGTAGTGTTTGATCTTACAATAAGAGGTGCAACTCAGCAGCTGTGTTCCTCTGTAGGTTTTAATCCTATCACTATACAAAGCCATGTGTTATCATTTGCTCCACTGAGACTGCTCCAAGAAGCTAATTCTCCACATGTCTGATTTCACATCTCTCAGTTGGGATGAACCAAATATTTCCTGGAACTATTTGGACCTATTTAGGGAGTGCTGAGAGAGTTACTTGATCATTTACTACTCTTGTCAAACAATACTTTGTTTGCCTGAACTCCCACAGACCAAACTAAAGGGCATTGCCAAACTGACAGATTTCTGTATGATCCCCACACATGACAGTGCCTTAAGTACATAAGGATTTTGAACACCTTGCAGCCTTGCTTGAAGCCTTTGAATCCTGACCTCTGAAGTTCCGTGAAAGAGGAATGCATGGACAAAATACTGTAAGAAATAAAAGATAAAATATTTCCATCTCCAACAGAGGAGAAAAGCCAGCAGTAGGAGGAGATCCACGCATGACTACAGATGTACTTTCCTCTACCCAACAAAGCATTAGGCCATCTGTAGCTAGGAAAAGTAGCAGAAATACACCTGTTGAATTACACTGCAGGGAAAGATAATACTACCGGAAAGACTCACAAAATAGTGCTTTCAAAAGGGCTGTCCACCCAGGGGTCTCCTGTAGTGGATAATGTTGGGATAACTCGCAGATAATGTCCCTCTCCAGATTGACCGGCAAGTGACTGCCATACTCTCCGCAAAGCTCTTCACATTTTTCTTTCAATGTGTGGTAGCATTTCCCCCAAGAAACAGGTTCCAGTTCCTCAAGGGAAAAGTAGCTATTGGATTAATTGCCCAAAGTCTTGTTCTGAGTGAATCTACCCAAGAGACTTCATTTAAATGCTTGAACAGTTACAAGCCTGGCAGTATCCAGTAGCCACCTGTCCTATGGGACATGCAAGCAGGGCCACCAGCTCCAGTGCTGACTTCATGTCACAGGGCTCGAGACCACACCGCTTGCTACTGCAAGGGGAAAGGCCATCCTGGCTGCCTCAAGCACTAGAAAAGAGTCAAGCAACTCATGGGCATGCAGCTACCAAGCACCTAGACTGAGTTCATGTAGGATGCCAGTTTGATGGCTGCCAACAATGCAGCTGCAAAGAATTTGTCTATGCAAGCCTTAAAGCAAACCACTCCTCCGTAAAGCAGAAAGGGTTATGGTCTGAGAAGATTACTCACTGACATCTGAAGTGCAAAATAAATGGGGTTTGACAAACACTTCCAAGATAGAAGACGCTGTAACGTGAAGTAGAGGTAGTGAGATAGAAGGACTCTTTGCAGGTAAGATCCAACTGAACTTGTGCTTTTACAGGCAGGAAAAAAGGGAAGCAGAAAGTACATACACCAGCCCTGTCTGCCTTTCCTCGACTCACCCTCCCACAAAGTGCACACTCCAAGCATGGCTGGGGCACAGGATAGAAAGGCGGTGTGTCAGCTGCAGAGCCAGCACTCAGGATCTGCTGTTATTAAGCAATACCTTTCGAATACTATCCACTGAAAAAAAAAGTTTTGGGTTGTTGAGAAACTACTTCAGCCTGGAAAAAGTTGAGAACCGCTGAAGAAAATGTTTTCCTTTAGCAGGATAAAACCAAGAAACCCGATGCTGGCAAGAGAGCTGCTTGCAGCCAGACACATAGAACAACACTCCCTCGTGTGGTCCGTGAAACACAGTTCTTCCTTCCCAAAAAGCTGAATCGGTATTGCCATCAAATAGCAAAGCTAAGCAAAAATAAATTATTTTTAGCCAAGTGGATACATCAAACAAGGGGCATGGGAAAATAATAACAGGCAAATCTAAACCCTTGCAGAGGGACTAGCCCGTCAAAAACAGTTACTGAAACAGAAACCATTAACCAGCACTGCAAGATACCCAGCTTTTTCCTCTCCAGAGGTGGCTTCCAATGTTTTTTACTTTTTTCTTCCAAAAGAATATTTTTATTTATTTCAATTGTTATGGGAAAACTCTGAGATGGTCAAATAGAAACTCCTGTTTCTCTAAACAGGAGAAGAAAAATTACAGTTTGGAAAAGCAAAACTTTCTTCATATTCATTTTGTCTTTTTCTTTCCCAAAAGCTAGCAAGCTTTGCTGTAGTTGGGTATCAGAAATTGACGTTGCTGCAAGCTTAATCGCTGTAGCAATCCCCAGGTATTTTGTCTAGTCCATTTTTCTTTAACTAGGTTCCCGTATTTCCCTTAATTGAATCTTAAGGGAAACTTAATTTACAACCAAAGACATCTCACACTCAAACTACTAGAGACTGTATGTGTCCTTCCTTAAATTCTGGTAAAAGTTGTTAAGCTTTTCTTCAGATTAATGGGAAAAGAAAGCAGGAGGGAAAAAGTGAGTCATCACACGCGTCCTCATGTTCTGTATCAGTGAATCACTGAACACTCATTGCATCACAGATGTCCCATGCAGCACCCGGAGTGACTACTATAGTTAAAGACGCATAAACTCGTGTACACTTGTACATAAACAAAAAAGAATGACGTTTCCTTTTATTTTACATAGCTGCATACACACATTCCTCTACTCTGGGTCCAGTAAGGTTAATATCTGTATCATGGGCTTTCTTGAAAACTTCAGCTTCAATACTGATGAAACAAAACATCAGGGAAGCTGTCAATGCCCCATCCCTGGAAGTGTTCAAGGCCAGGCTGGATGGGGCTTTGAGCAACCTGGTCTAGTGGGAGGTGTCCCTGCCCATGGCAGGGGAGTTGGAACTAGATGATCTTCAAGGTCCCTTCCAACACAAACCATTCTATGATTCTATGATTCCCATATGTAAAAAAAAAAATAATCATATAACAAATTGTATCTTTTCTGTTTAAAAAAACCTCACATACGCCTGCTAAATTTAGGGAAGCAGCTTTAAAAGCAAAGTGGTGGCTATAGCATGACTCTGAGGCCACAGGCAATATGAAAAAATAAGCAACGGAACCAAAGGTGCTCAGAAAAAAACACCTGAAAAACTTTTTGTGTCAGAGGACCCCAAAAAATCATCAGGCCTAGGGTTTGGCCAGGAACTGGTTTGCTAGCTGAAACAGCAGCTACAAAGGCACTGTAGTCCATGCCCGCTTTCTTCTGGCCATGCCCATGCCTGGCTCCCGGTGGCAGGGCAGCTTCCTGCTTTCCCAGCCCTGAGCTCCCCCATCACCCATGCCAGGAGGGACCACAGACTTGCAATGGGGCTGAAGACGTCAAACCTGGGGATACAGGAACACAGTGACGGAAAAATCCAAACTGTTGCAGAGGGACTGGCAAAAAGCTCATGCACTGTGGGGTGGTATTTCATGTGTCTGCAACTACAGCTCCAAACAAGCCAAATATACACAGCCATTGAGTTGAGTGGCCCCTCAGCATCAGTTGGCTGGGTTGGTGAAGGCTGCAGTTTCCCTGGGATGATTCAGTTTTCCAAAATCTGGGCAGCGTTGATCCAGGCCAGCATATGACTAACAGTGCGGCTGTGAGCCATGATGGATGCTGTCTCCCTCGCAACACAACAGAAACAGTAAGATTGCCAAGAAACATCAAGTAAAAGTAATTTAATCTCTTTTCACCTGCCAGGCAATCAATTACTTGAAAAATTAACTTGTTTCACAGCAGCTCATGAGCAGATCTGAACAAACTCTCACCATGAGACCAGACAGTGGACACAGGCAGCACTTTGGGATGGAAAAATAACAATGGGACAATAACAATAGGATGACAATGATGTCAGGCTGGGCTGCTCTACTTGGGTTCAACCAGGGCTCACAGCTTGAGTGACTTCAGTAGCAAACCAGACAGGCACCATTAAACTGAAATCCCGCCCTTCCAGATGAAGGCAACAGTGAAGGATGAACCAAAGTTATCAAACCTAACCGCTACCTTCAACCCACCCGTGGTCCTCCTCTGGTGCCTTCGCTGCCTTCAGCAACTGGCATGCAGCAAACCCCCTGCCACCACAGGAGCCTCAGCAGCCTTCATAATACCTATTAATATCAAGTACTGCTGGATAACAGTTAGTAAACCAGCAGGCAACATGCAGAGTGCTAATACACCTCTGTGAGCTGCAACTTGCCCAACTTCTTCCTTTGTCAATGTCATTAACCCCGGCTTTCCCGCGAATTTCAGGATTGACTGCATATTACGTGACTATGCCTAAAGAAACATATCTGGCTGCAAGTTCCTAATGATATTGTATCAGTCATTTTAGGACAAATTCAACCGTGATAAGATCTCAAGATCTCACAAAGTGGTATTTATGACTCACAAAGAAAAAAATTCTCACGTATTTTTCTAGTTTTCCACCAGAAGACATTTTCTTTAGTTTAAGTGTATAGGAACTGGTGAACTGAGCTTTTTATCCTGGGAAAAATGTATTATTAACAGTAAAAATGTATTAAAACTTTTCAACATGTTTCTTTTTCTCTTTTGTATATAAGAAATTATAAAGTACATAAAAAAAAACATTTCAACATAAGATAAAACGTTTTGATTGACCTTAATATTTTTTCAACAATTTTCTTCCTAAAAGATTGAAATAGCTTAATTTTTATTCTAATCCAAAGGAAAAGCAAAGTCTTAAAATAATGGAATCTCATACATTTTATATAAACTCAATTTTCAGCATGATTTTTGTATCATTTTAAAATACAGATATTAGTTTAACAAGAAGAAAACAAAATGACTAGTAAAAAAAAAAGATTAAGATTTCAGATATCTGTGTAAAAATTTAGAAATAAGAAAATAGCAAGACAATTGCTGAATACGAAAAAGGGACAAAAATCTTAGTTTCTTCTCAAAATGAGTGTCCTTACATCTTTACCAGTAAGAAATTCTTATTTGCATTTTTTTTTCTCTGTCAGAGGCTGACCATATTCCTCTTCTCCACTGGGTGGCATTACTACCTAGAGATGTAGTATTTGATGACTACATGAAGTTGTTAGAATGAAGTAAACATCTCGCATACTTTATTGATCTGAATCTATAGAACTAAATCAGTTTTGTGAGACAGCCATCTAAACTAGTCTGCAAAGCTGCCCCTTCTTAGCCAGATAATAGTCTTGTCTGATAGTTTCACACTGAAGATTGCTGTAACATAATTGGTTCTTTCAGCTTAATTTAGTTCATACTATTTGGTTTAGCAATGTTGAATCACATACATCTCTCTGCAAATAAGAAATTCAAAGGAAAGCATTAATATAGCAAAAACACATGGTCACTATCTGTGAAACAGAAAGAAATACAGAATAAAATCTGATATAAAATAACTTAGAGCTTCAAAGAGCATTTGAGCTCTAGCAAAAATCAGGGTGTTAAAGCACCTAAGCAGTCCCAATGAAGTGAGGCACATGCTTATGACCTCGATGAAGTATACTGGAGATGTAAGGAGAAAAGCAAGAGAGTGGACGTTATGCTGTCTGCTGCACACGAACGAGACACCTGGGCTCTGCAAAGCATCCCACAAATCCCACCTGCAAATTGCCCCTTCTTTCCCATCCATGCACCAAGACCATACTGTCCATTTCCTTCCAGTAAAACCAAAGCGCAAGGAGTGAGGAAAGAAGCAACAAACCCAAGTTACATCTCAATTGGCAGGAAGGATGTAAGTGGTGTGCACACATGGATGCTGGGTTGGGAAATACTTTGGGTCATGGTTTAGACAGCGACTCAGTACTACTAGGAAATATGTGAGGAAAAACAACAATCTCTCCTTTTTCCCCCTTTTACAATTTTAAAAAGTAGTTGTTCAGAAATAAAAAGATGAACCCAGTTGTTATGCAAGAATCCACATAAATAAGTATGAACAGGCAGAGGGTTAGATTACAGGATAACAAACAAACAAGACTTTCTGATGTTAAGGGTTTCATTTTAATCTGGTTTGACCATAAGTCTTATACCATGATCCCTGAATTCTCTTTGGCTGGTTATCCCATCCTTCTCAACACACTTTCTCCACCCCTTTTCCCCAGAAATGCTGCTGTTAATCTCTTAAATAGACTGTCTTTACGTGCACATACCAGACCTAACGAACATCAGGCCTTCATCCTTGAAGGACTCGCACACACTTATGACAAGACAGCAAACCTTGCACTTTTGGCATATCACAGCTATCTCATTGCAAAGTTCTGTGCTCATGTTACTATCACGTTTTGTCCCAGGTCTTACCCTAGGCTTGAACATCTTCAAGGCTGGGAATATTAACACAGAAGAACCTTCCCTGACTGAACCTTCTGGGAGAACAAAAAACAAAACCCAAAACTTCCTATTTCTACCCTACTCCCCCAAAATAGTATAAGCCATGGGGCAGAAACTGTCTCATGTCTTCAGCAGTGCCCTCTTCAGGTAATGAGAGGAAAACCTCCACCCATCCTTCCTAAGGCTGGGGTCTCTTACGTTGCACAGTGCCTTGCTTCTTGTGCTTTTATTCCAGCAAAATTCAAGGATTTATAGCTCAGACTGAGAGGCCTGAGTGTGCCCACACTGGCTCCCACACAACGATGGGCAGCCGCACATTCCTGTCCAGCCCCCCTTTGCATGCACGACGTGCAGGGCTGCCCACGCTTATCCCCATGCATGCTTAAAGGGAAGCTCAAGATACAATGCACAGTGGGTTTCTACACTGCTGAATTAATGTAAACATTTAGAAAAAGAGAATACTCTCTGTAGAAGGAGTTCATGGTACAAAGCTTTCTACCCACCACTTCCTTTCCTCTGGTATTCTCCCTATCTGTTCGTACATTTCGGGTAATAACTTGATTAAAGAGCAAATTTGTCTTCCCCTGAGAGATTTGTATTTAAAATCGCCACACAGAAACAAGGGTGGAATCCTTCCTTCTCTTTTTGTTTCCTTTCAGCAGCCACATTTAACCTATTTTTGTTGCTTCCACAGACTTAAGGGTTTTTTTCCTATTCATCTGTGGACTAACTGCTATAAATTGTGGTCTTTGTCCTCTAAAAGGAGGCTGGATTAGGAGGAATGAAGTTTTTTCAATTATGATTGTTCCTTTCAATACCAGCAAGATACAGATTCTCTTTATGTCACCAAGGACAAAGTTATTTTCATAATGTGACTAATGGTTATTCAAAAGTGACCGTAAGAATACAAGAATTACTATATAATTGCCAAATCCAGTTTATACACTTACTATTTCCAATAGTTCATACATGCTCTCCCACCTAAAGTTACCATCTTATCAGTTCTACTAATTTCACTATTCATCCAGTCCTATCCTAACCCAGCTTTGTCAAGTGATACAAATTATTAAAAAAAAGGGGGGAAGAGGGGAGAGGAAAAAAAAGAAAGAAAATCTAATACAAACTGTTCTCCACACATACGCTTTCTGCAGTCCATTTTAAAAAATTATTATTTCACAGATTTGGCAGAAAAGAACAGGTGGGAAAGTGAAAATGGCAACCATATAAGCCAAATCTGTCACCAACAGAAGAACCTCTTTTACTCAAATGGGTTTTGGATCAGGCCTTATGAAGGTACTCTCCACCAGTTCATTTCCATTCACATATTTGGGCATTGATCTGGTCAACATACATGTCTTCCTGCTTCTTACCACGTCAACCACATCAAAGAAGCAACATCAACTAAAGAACTGATCTGTATACTTATAGTAAATGCAGAGAAGGTTTCTCCTCCTCCTTTCTCACTCCCAACAGCATGGGCTAGAGCCCTGCTGCAGGGCTGCGCTGCCGGGAGCCGGAGCTGGTACTGTCTGGCACGTACCCTGGGTGCCACAACTGCATTTCTGGTCACACTGATGCAACCGATGCTACCCGCCATGCTTGCAAAGATGTTGCTCATTATTTTAATGAGCATACGGAATGAGCAATTTTCAGCTCCATGTGCCACATCATGTACGAATTAGCAAGCAGAAAAAAACATCTTGCTACAACAGCTAGACTGACTAATTCATGTGCAGTTGCAGCTGTGCCGCGTTGTCTAAGAAACATACTTCTTGTCATCTCCGAGAAAGGCAGGGTTTTAGATGCACTCAGACCAGTAGTTCTGAGTTGCCTTTTTTCCTCACATAAGGGATTTGCAAGTAATTATACAGATCTCTAAGGTCTCGGGATACATGGACTACACACACACCAGAGAATGTGGACCGCTATTGATCTCTATATTTTCTATGTAAAGTAGACTAGCAACAGAGGACTTCATATAGTCTTTGACTCCTTCTCTTGTCAGTTTATGGCAAATTCCGTCATGCATTTTTGGGTGATTTAAAAAGTACAGGAGACATATCCCACTTTACAGTGGAAATATTCACCAACAAACTCTCTAGCCGCTGTCCATCTATATGCTCTTCCTCTTTCTAGAGCAACACATTGTCACCTTCTCTACTTTTTTCTTACGAATGTATAAACCCTTGAGCTCAGCTGTGGACGAACTTAAGAGTCACTGAAAGCGTAGTTGGAAAATCCTGACAGCAAGAAGTGGCTACAGCTGAGCTATTCCAGGACACAGCTACCTAATAAAGCTGTGAAATCACTGTCCCTGGAACATAAGTACAGGTTAGGCTATCTATTTCAGTGCTTCACTATCCTTATCATCAGAGAAATACTAACGTTTAGATGTCTCAGCTTCACTCTAGTTTTGGGGGTCTTATTAGCTATGGACACAGAGAATTATGTTGCCTCTTTGCCTGTGGTTATATTTAACCAATTTGGAGTGTCTCTCCCACTTCCTCTTTTCTATAAATTAAACAATACCAGTTCTTTCAGACTTTTTTTATACATCGCAGTCTGCAAACTTCTGGTAGATCAGCCTTACCTCAAGATGGCCCACATCGTTCTTGATGAGGGATGCCCAAAAATGGACACAGTACTTTTTGCTAAAGCCTCAGCAGGCCTAAGTAGAGTAGGCAGATTACTTTGCAAGTCTTGTATGCGGCAGTCCTGTTTATACATGCTGGTATTGTGTTTGCTTCCTTTACAACGCATACCACTCTGAACCACAGATTAAATTGAAGGCAACAACGATCACTGCATCTTCTTCTGCAGACCTGTTGCCTAACAAGCAATTCAACCCTTATCATGGGGATATGCGCTTGATTGCTCATAAATACAGTATTTTGCACTTGTATCTTATTTCAGACCTAGCTGACCAAAACAAATTAATTTTAATCCCATCCTTCAATGTTTACAGAGCGGCTCCTCTCTCAGTTTGGCATTGGCTAAGGAATAAACTTAGTCTCTACTCCACTTTCCAAGTCATTAATAAAAAATGTTAATTCATTTTGAACAATGACAGATGTCTGGCTCCATATATAAGATTGACCTCTTGCTCAGTATATAATTCCTATTAATGCCTGCACAGACAGACAGGCAGTTTACTGTGGTTATGGAGATACAGCACACCAATCTCTAACACTTCCTAGGATTTTCAAGGCAATATTGAAATAAAGATCAAATCCATTTCCCTTTCTTGAAAATGAGCTATTTTCAAAGAAACACGTCAGGTTATTTTCCATTTCCTTCCAGGTTTTTAATTAGTCTTTCCTTCAATACATGTTCAAAGCCCTCAGGTCATACAGAAACTCAATTAATGAATCCATATTGTCTAGACCACATTTTTCTACCAGTTCTCAAATCTGAGTGCCACATTTCCTGCTCTGTGTTCCTTTAGGGACAGTCACCAACTTGACTGACTTGATAGTCACTAAAAATCCTTTCTGCCAGATCTACAGTTCCTTTTACTTTAAGAACCTGGCAACAATCAGAGAAACACCCTCTAAATCACTCAGTTGAGTTGCCCTCCTCTTGGCTGTGCTATTTTCCACTTCCAAGCCTCATTTCCATTAGTCCTCTTTCCTTCAATGGACATCGCTGAAAGCTGAAGCATATTTTTCATTTGATTGTTTTTATTATCTGCTCTGCCATCTCTGCAGAGCAAATGTAATCCCTTATTTTATAAATAGCTAAAGAATTTTTACGGTTGGCACCTTTCTTTTACGGTAATTAAGCAGGACTTACATGGTTTTTTACTATGGGTCTGTGTTTCTGACTTGTAAACATTTCTTTATTGATGCTTCTGTTGTTCTTTTTTTTCTGTTCTTGGTGGGAAAACTCACTACTTGCTTCTAACCACCTCAAAAAGTTCTTTGATACCCGGAGTAGGCTGCTCTGCAAGCGTTCCTCCTCGGTTTGAAATACAACTTCCAGTTCTCCTGTAATGCTAACACTGTTCACCAAACCACATATAAAACAGTATTAAGGGGTTCATTGGTTATTTGGTGACAGTCTTTTACATCTAGGAATACCTAAAAATCACTTTTTCTTACCCCTGTATCTGCTGTGATGACCGGTGCCAGCAGCCCAGTAATGCTTAATGAACAGCATTAGCCACAGGGACTTTCTGGCGACAGGGACTGAGAGAGTGAAGACTCTCCCTGGGCTCATCTCCATGAAGCTGTGGAAGCCTAAGAGCCCTTTTTGCTGTCTCACTTACTGGCTTTTCTGCCTTACCTTTCAGACAATACACTAACATTTTTCCTTGAAGATCCATGCAAACAGGTTTCTGCCTCCTGCCCCGCTCAAACGCAGTCCAGAAAATAAGACACTGCCCCACCAACAAAATGCCAAAAGCAAAGGAGAAATTAGTATTCATACTGGTTCTTTTACCCTCAGAATGTCTTCTTCCCCCAAGAGTAACTTCTGAATATCTCTGTAAGAAAGTATAAAGCAGAAATATTCATTTCAGGATGACAGCTGACTGCTCTAACCTTTCCAGCTACTGTTATCCTCCTTTTTTAAGTGAGAAAAGTTGACATGATGAAGCAGAGTCTCAAGCAAAGGCATGAGCAGTGTTTCTGTGACCTTGCCTTTATGTCAACCCCTTCATCTCCAGCCAGCAGGAAAAGCTCCCATTGCCTACACCCAGCAGTCAGGACACCACCAGGGAACGGCAACATAAGCGAGTCCACAAATCCACAAATTCACTGAGTGTGGCTGCAGAGATGCCCTGTGACAATGGTGACATCAGTTTGCTCTTCTGCACTGCTCAGTGTGACCTCTCCAAAGAGTGTGTCCCACCAGATACACACCAAGTTCAGTACCCTACCCAAAGGGATCTCAGCACGAGGAAACCTTTGAAAGACAGCTCTGTTAAAAGCAAACCACATCAAACACACTCTAAATGACTTCCCCCAACAGCTGACATAGGAACCAAGTGTTTGGGGGACAGAAAACAAACAAGAAGTCATATTAAACGCTAAGAAAAAATACATAAAAAATATCAGAGGCTAGGGATTCTGGATTTACAAAGCACTGACCCAGAGGATGATGACAGTAAGAGCACTTACTGTCTGCCCTTCAGCAGCAGGATCCTTTGTGAATAATACACATTTTAGAATATTCTTAGTTAAAAGTGAAATACATTTTTCAAGGATTCAAGCACTATAAGGGATGAATTTGCAATTGATTTTTTAACTACCATCTTTCTTTTCTTTTTTGTTGAACTGATGTAGCATTTCAGTAGCTTGTAACACTATTTTTAAAAATTATCCACCAGTGATAATTTTCAAGAAATAAAGGATTCTATACATACAAAGTCTTGCCTTTATGTCAACCCCTTCATCTTGTCATTTTATGAAACATATATAAAAACACAGAAAAATACCCCAGGGACCTGTGACTCCTTGGTATGAAATGACCCTTTTGTGAAGCTTTTATCTTATAAAGTATCTCTGTTTCAAGAAAATGTTCATTTCCTACTCAGAGGCCAGTTCTTGTCATCATTTTATAAAGATGGATTTCAAAGCAAGATTTTCCTCTTTGCACTTTTCTAAATTAAGCTAGTACTGCTAGATGTTATCTGCAGCATATACACAGTACTCTCCCTTATCATGCCTTTTGACCTGCATCATCGAAAGTTTTCTTCCTAGATGCCTGAGATTTACTATCTTTATTCTATACATCAAGAGCATATATTCACGTTTTATTATGTTCGTGTTTTACTACGCAGTTGCCCTTGGAAGTTGTGAATAACTAAAAAGACTTTTAGGCAGTTCAGACAGAACAAGTAAAATGTTTCACTGATTTTCAGCACCAAAAGCTGAAGTCTGAAAAAACACAGGCTTGTGGATTACAGGCATTTTATGTTCCCGCCTGCCTCCGCTGAGAGGTAGATACGGTGCTACACCTTGTTCGCAGGGCAGTAAGTCTCCTACAGCTACATTTGCTCCCAGATAAAATCCTTTACAAAGTCTTTTATTGATCTGAGAGGAAACGGCAGTCTCCTCATCCAACATAAGCCTGGTCTCTTCAGTACATGAAAACAAGACCTCAAGGTTCCACCTTAGATTGCAGACAAGATGCTGTCCATCAAAGACGACTGGCCATTGTGGCCACCCCCTTCTGAGTGGAAGGAATGCAAGAAATGCCAACCATGCTGCTTTTACCCAGGCATTACCTTGTCCACAGAGCTTGCTGAAGAGTGCACTCCTTTCAACACTTCCTATTCATGTGCAAGCCCCATAGGCATTCTGAAAATAACACAAAGAAGCCAGCTTGTGGTGAGGCTAAAAGGAATCATAGAATCATAGAATCTTCATGGTTGGAAAGGACCTTTGAGATCATTGAGTCCAACCATACACACACAAAAAAAACCCCTACACTAGAGCATGCCCCGAAGTGCCAAATCTACACGTTTCTTAAATACCTCTAGGGATGGTGACTCAACCACCTCCCTGGGCAGGCTGTTCCAGTGCCTGACCACTCTTTCAGTAAAGTAATTCTTCCTAATATCTAATCTAAACCTCCCCTGCCGCAACTTCAGACCATCTCCTCTGGTCCTGTCATTATTCACCTGGGAGAAGAGGCCAACACCCACCTCTCTGCAACCTCCTTTCAGGTAGTTGTAGAGGGCAATGAGGTCTCCCCCCTCACCACACCAGCTTGGTAGCTCTCC
>VWZL01004438.1:120083-157689 GCA_013396915.1 Stercorarius parasiticus | reverse complement strand
TGTTTTAGTTGTAGCTAGGTAATGCTTATGTTAAGTCAAGGACTTTTTCAGCCTCCCGTAGAAGCTGAGAGGGAACATAAACAGGACAAACTGGCCAAAGGGGTGTTCCATACCACAGGTGTCGTGCTCGGTGTATAAATGGGGCTGGCGGGGGGGGACGGACGGACGGGAATCCACGATTGATGCTCGGGATGAGCTGGGCAATCGATCGTTGGGTGGTGAGAGCAACTTGTGTTGTATCACTTCATTTTGTATATTCTTTTACCATAATAATTTTTTATTATTATTACTATTACTATTATTTTCCTTTTCCATTATTGTTCTATTAAACGATCTTTATCTCAACCCATGAGTTTTTCCCCCTTTCCCCTTCTTTTCTCCCTCTTCTCCCTACCCTTCTTAGGGGGGGGTGGGCAAGCGGCTATGTGCTCCCAGTTGCCAACTGGGATTAAACCAGGCCAGGCCGTGTGTCTGGGCTCTTTTTAAATGTATACAGCAGCAAGTTTCGGGAAGGAGGGTGAAGTCCATGCTCGGTTGTTCTTTCTCCCTCTTCTGCAGCTCGCTTTAATTTTTTTCCCCCATTTTTCAGAAAAAAAAAAAAAGGGGGGGGGGGGCGCGTTGTGGCAGAAAATGGGACACTCTGCTTCAAAATGTGGGAGACTCGTCGGAAACAGAGACGTTATTACAGTGAAAAAGGGGGAATTTGAGCTGCTCGGGCAGAGGTGTTGCTTTGTGCTTGCATGAGTTATAGGAGGTTTTGCTGCAGAAATTACCATAATGCTCCACGCTAAGGAGATGCTGTCCTGTCGGGCGTAGGACACCACCAGCGTTTGAAGCCGGCACGTGTAAAGCTATTTACCCGCCTGGAATGGCTTTGTGGGTGTGTAAAGTGGCTGTGGAACCAACCCCCTGGGACATCAGCAGCACCAGGGACTCAGAGGGGCTCTATGATGGCACAGACCTACTCAGGCAATAAATAGAAGGCTTTACGGAGCTGCAGGAAAACTTTTTCTCTATATGGCTTTCGTTGCCTGGCCTCAAAATATTGCAGGTATCTAAAGGGGCTCCAGGAAAGCTGGGGAGGGACTCTGGAGCGGGGAGGGGAGCGACAGGACAAAGCGGAACGGTTTTTAACTGGAAGAGGGGAGATTTAGATGAGATCTGAGGAAGAAATTGTTTGCTGTGAGGGCGGTGAGCCCCTGGCCGAGGTTGCCCAGAGAAGCTGTGGCTGCCCCATCCCTGGAGGGGTTCAAGGCCAGGTTGGACGGGGCTTGGAGCAGCCTGGTCTGGTGGGAGGTGTCCCTGCCCAGGGCAGGGGGTGGCACTGGGTGGGCTTTAAGGTCCCTTTAACCCAAACCATTCTGTGATTCTGTGGTGCTATGATAGATGGTTATCTGCCTGGCTTGCTGCCTTTAGTCGCTCCATGATGTGCACGATGCCTTCTTGTGAGCAGGGATGGTCACCAAAGCCCAAAGTATTAATGCATTGAAGGTGAATCCTTTGCGATATGAAAACCCCGAGGGCGTCCGCGCTGAACCCCACGCCGACGGCAGCAGCCGAGTATATCCATAATGCTGAGCTGATGGGGCATTCTGGTTACTTCTCAGAATGAAATCCACCTTTTCTATTCCCAAGGGATAATCGGAAGCCTGCATCTCTGCCAGGCTCCCTCACCTCCTCATTAGGTGCGAGGGGTTTTTTTTGTCTGCTTTCAATTAAAAGTTGATTAATGAGAGCGCTGGTGATGCTCACCTCTCGCAGCCTGCAAGGAGCAGAACGGTTCCCCAGGACCGGCGCCCAGAAATAGAAGCGATGTTTCATCAGATGATTTGTTTGTTTGCCCACAAAACCCATCAAAGCGTGTTATTTACCTTTAGCTGTCCCAGCATTTCCAGCTTGGCTTGGAAGGCAGAGAGAAGTGCGTCGGTCTCAAGGATTTTACTGTGTTGCGGGAGCTCTGTAGTTTATCCATAAATGTCACTGACGTGATAGATGTATTTCGAATAAAATGCAAAATGTACGCGGCAGATACGATCTCTGAAATGAGAAAGACCCTTGCAGAGCCATGCGAACTGCCTGCCAGCACAAAGCACCAGCATAAAGTCATTAAAAGAGACACTGAATAAGCTGTTTCAGACGGCAAATTATGCTGCCAGGAAGCTCCGGAGGGGAGATCTGTCCTGCCGGTCTCGGTTTGTGTAGCTTCGTGTCCCAGCAGCTCCTCAGACATGGTAATGACAACAAGATTTTCATCTGTAAACCTCATTATTTGAGATGCTGCTGGGTACCTGGGGTTTCCGCGAGGGAGGCAGAGAAAGCCTTGGGGAGGTGGATGCCTCTGTACCCGTGCTAAGGCAAGGTGCAAGCCCTCTTGGGGTTGTTTTAATTCCAAATGCGATGTGACAGCTCGTTCTTTGGCCTCAAATTTTGTAGTCCAACTGCCTAAGACCCTCCTGCAGCCCTAAACCACCTCCAGGTAGTTTAATGCTGTCTCTGGAGAGCATCGGTCCCAGGAACGTGTGGATTTACACTTACCCCTGCAAGAACCCCGCATGGGATCATCGCAGGACATGTTGCTTTGCTTTACTTGAGGCTCTAAGACACACTCAGCATCCAATTTATCTCACTGTGAGTCTGAATAACTCGTGACGGGTGGCTCTTCTGCTCCCCAAACTCCTGGTTTCCAGCCTGTTATCCCCCATGGGCTGCTCCACCTTGTGCTTTGCCTCGGCAGAAGGAAGGTCCCCCCATCATTGTGTCCGTGCTCAGCCCTTGTGCGCGGTGACGGTCCCCTCCTGAGCGGCGCTTGCTGGGCTCTTTGTCTGCCCAGGTGGTCTGGTTGGGTCTTCACCTTGGCCACCACCATTGCCATTGGCCATTGGAGTCCTCTCTTGCATGGAGCGGTACCACGAAAAAACGCCCACTCCTTGCTTCTTGAGTCACCACCTCTTTGAATTTTGTCCAAACAATTGGTAAAAAGTGCGGAATTTGAGGAAAAAAAACCTATTTGGAGGCTTTAATTTCAAGTCAAGGATTTGTAGGATGCTCCCCAGGTTGTGGGACGATGCGATGTCCGCTGTGGGGCTGGAGATGCTGTTCTGCAGGAGAAGCCGAGCTGTCTGCCCGGGCTTATGGAGGCCAGAAGTAGTTTCTCCTCTGCTTTTCAGTTGTTGCCGAAGTGCATTGCCGGGCACGACGGCTCTCCCGAGGTTTGCGCCAGGTCGGAGATGGAGCGTGGATCCAATAAACATGGCTCCAGGGCGGGTGAGGGAGAAATTCACCTTCATTGGGATTTTCTTCTCCCTCTTTACAAAACATTGTTTCAGTGGCAGGTTGCACAGTTCTTGGTGCTTTATAGCAAATGTGGAGCGAAGCGAAATAAGACTTGTAAAATAAGTCTTGCACGTCTTGTTTTTTTTATCTCTTTTTCTTTTTTCACGTAAGATCCTTATTGGGGTCTTAGAATTGCTTTTCTTTTAAGGCACCGTGATCTTTCCTTCTGAGTGGGACTGGCCTGTCCCTGGCTTCTGCTTGCTTTCGTTCTTCTGTTCAAAGGAACTGGAAACGTGCTGCCTCTAAATTAGCGTTTTTAGGTGTCTCTTCCGCTGCTCTTTAAAACCAAGCTCCCAGAAAGTCGGTTAAATTGCAGAGGAACTAGGAAAGGGAGCTGGAGTCTAAGCCCTGCGGATGAAATGCAGCACGTGCTTGTTTTGGTGACAATCTAGACGCATTTAGTGACACGAAGGGGAAGGCCACCACTCTAGGCTCTGTCTAGGCCGCAGCGTTGCAGCCGGAGTGATGCTGCCCCTGCTGAAAGTCTGGGCTGACTTTATCAGCATCCGTGGAAACAGTCTGAATTTGGGAGGTCTTCTGCTCTTTGAATAAAGCCACATCCTCTGCTGGCCGGGCGCAGGCGGTTCGTGTCCGTCCGTGGATGGGAGTGGGAGGCCTTGGGTTGATGTGATGTTCTTTGGCCAGTCCTCACCTTGGGAGGTGGGTTTGGCTTCAAGAAGGAATTTGGGAGCTCTTGGCATGCCGGGGATTGAGTGAGGAGTGACATCTCCACAGCCCGACGCAAACAACAGTGCCAGCTGCCGGGGGGATGATGGATGTGTGATGGTGATGGGTGGCAGGGACCACGCTGAAGGTCCCTCCCTGTTCCTCTCCTCAAAGGAGAGCAAACCACCCTGGAAAATCACCGATGTTCAGTGCCGCTTCTCTGCCTTGTTGCCAGAGACAGCTCTGCAACGGGGGCCTAAGCAACCTCCCTGTCCTATAAGGGCTATAGGGTCCAGGGTTTTTTTTTTTTTGTAGAATGAGAAAATAGGAGAAAAACTAGTCATTCCCCTCAGCCAGAGATGACCTGACATGCGTCCAGAGGTTTTCTCCTCCAGCTTGCCATAATAGCTGCAATCCCCAGGAGAAAAAACACTTATCCCCAGGCGCTCCCAGCCCTCTCTCCTCCACTCGCTGCCCGCTTGCGGGGGAGGCTGTTCCTTGCTTGGTGTATTTTCATGTTGCTTTTATTTTTCCCTCCTCAAATGCCTCTTTCTTGACTTACTCATGCAAAAATCTGTCGCTTTTTTTTTTCCCCCTCGTTGCCTGCTCGTCATGTGGCTTTCAGTCATCCCAAAGACAATCTGTGGCACCGGCGGTATTAATATTTCCACTCGACAGACCAAGCTCGATCATTAATAAGCAAAGCCAACAGCTAACGGGGCCTCGCTGACCCGCGTCTGCTCGGGGTGACCTCCCACCTCCATCCCATTAGCCAATTTGTTACCCAATTTATAGCCCCTGTCCTTGGTTGGGGGTGACCAAGAGCGAAGCACGTGTGCCCGTCACACCATTGTCCTCCTCGTTAATGCATCGCCTTCCAGCTCCGCTCGCAGGTTCCCCTGCCGCAAGCGGGTAATGAAGAGCCCGCTGCCCCCCGGTAAACAGCCCTCGTCCTGCGATTCGTTTGTGCGAGCTCTTTTGGAGCTGTGTTTAATTGGGATCGCGTTCGGCCAGATTGACCTGCGGGTGGGTCGGTTTTGCAGCGTGACTCTGTCCGTACGGTGCGTGAAGAAGGGTGTATAGAAACGCTCATCCTAAAACCTGTGTCATAGTCGGGCTTAATTAAACGTGCTATCTCCCTTTATTGCCCCGGATGCTTTGCCCGGCTCGTTTTCCTGCTGGAAAAGCCGTTAGAGCATCTGCTTTCCCCAGCAGGCGGTTCCACATCCGTCCCCCAGGCAGAGCCGGGCGGCTCTCGGCGAGGCTGGGGGATGCTGCTCCGGGACGTTTCTCCTCGCTGCCTTCCCGGGTTCGCATCTCTTGGCCGAGTAACTACATTTCTCTGCGCTTTCCCTATTTCTGCCTTTAAGCCGGAGATTAAACAGAGCGATGTCGCAGAACCCCTGCGTTGCTGTGACCTGGTTAGAGGAGGAGACCTGGGACGTGTGCCCAGAGCTGGGCATGAACATCGGCCGCTTGTAGGGGGTATTTTACAGGGACAGTTGACAACTCAAGATGATGATAATAATAAGCTTTGGCTTTTGCACCATATTCTCTCTCCATCCACAGGCCATTTTCATGCTTTATTATGATTTCAGTGTCTTAGTTTATGCTGCAAGTGGAAAATTATGTTAGGATTCAGGGAAGCTCATTAGAGCACATTAAAGCTCTCCGTGAGACGGTTCTCTGGAATTAGAGGCTTTAACCTTGTTCAGTTAAAATTCAAAGCCAAGTCTGGCCATGGCAGGACGGGAAGGGGTAGTTCACTCCGAGGTTAATGCATTTTATGTATCCACTTTAAATTCCCTCATCCAGGGAGTGCTCATCCAGGCAAGCCTGTGCCCAGTCTCGGGGTAGAACAAGAGCCCCGCTTCTGAAAGCCGCCATCGGCCAGCAGGCAGGTTTTGGTAGGTTTTGGCAGAGTTGAGCATAAAAAGTGTTTTATCCCAGATCTGGTGCTGTCACCGGCTGCTGATCCGGTGGCGGGGTTAAAAGTGTGTTGAGAGAGATTAGCACCCAAGTCCGTCCTTCAGTCTCTTTAAAGCCCAACTCCCTCATCCCCAGGTAACGTCGTGAACTCCGTCACTTCTAATTTTCCAGTTATTTCCAGCTCAATGTTGGCTTTAGGGAGTTGGAGCTTTTCCTTATTGTTCATGTAGCACCTACCGACCCCAGCCTTGAACGAAGACCCCGTTTGCTTTTAAACACCTGCAGAAGGACCGTGCTGGAGTGCAGAGATGATCCCCGCATCCTCGCAAGCTGCCGGCAGTCCCGTCCAATTTTTTTCACTCACTGCCACACAGTCCCTTTCCTTCCTGGAGGAGAGGGATGGGTTGGAGAGACTTGGATTTGACGGGCAGACCTACTCAGGGGATAAGGAATTGGCTGGATGGTCACAGTCAGAGAGTTGCGGTCAACTGCTTGATGTCCAAGTGGCAACCAGTGACGAGTGGGGTTCCTCAGGGGTCGGTACTGGGACCGGTGCTGTTTGACATCTTTGTCGGCAACATGGACAGTGGGGTCGAGCGCACCCTCAGCCAGTTTGCCGATGACACCGAGCTGTGTGGTACCGTCAGCACGCTGGAGGGAGGGGATGCCATCCAGAGGGACCTGGACAGGCTGGAGAGGGGGGACTGTGCCAACCTCACGAATTTCAGCCAGGCCAAGTGCAAGGTCNCGGGGCCAGAGGAGGCCCCGGAGCTGCTGGGAGGGCTGGAGCCCCTCTGCTGGGAGGACAGGCTGAGAGAGCTGGGGGGGTTCAGCCTGGAGAAGAGAAGGCTCCGCGGAGACCTTCCAGCCCCTTCCAGGCCCTCAAGGGGCTCCAGGAAAGCTGGGGAGGGACTCTGGAGCAGGGAGGGGAGCCATGGGATGAGGGGGGGATGTTTTTAAACTGAAGGAGGGGAGATTTAGATGAGATATTGGGAAGAAATTGTTTGCTCTGAGGGTGGTGAGCCCCTGGCCCAGGTTGCCCAGAGAAGCTGTGGCTGCCCCATCCCTGGAGGGGTTCAAGGCCAGGTTGGACGGGGCTTGGAGCAACCTGGGCTGGTGGGAGGTGTCCGTGCCCAGGGCAGGGGGTGGCACTGGGTGGGCTTTACGGTCCCTTCCAACCCAAACCGTTCTATGATTTATCTATGATTTGTTATCTACGAAGCGTGCCTGGCTGCTATGGGATGATAAGTCCCCAAATTCTGGTAGGGTGTGATGCAAAGGGCCCAATAGCAGCTGTAGTGCAGACAGCGTCACTCACGCCTCAGCAGGCATAACTGATGTCTGGAAACAAATTTGGTCAGTGCTTAGAATTGTTTTATTTTTAGCTTACATTCAAGAGGGATTTGGGATTAGAGCTTTGTTCTACAGACATCCAGGCAGATGGGAATAGGATGGGCCGAGTTACAGCCGGAGAGCAGCAGGCGCGTGGGTGCTCTCTGGTGGGGACCATGTCCGTCAAGTGACATGACCAAGGTCCCACAGGGACTCTGTGGCGGAGCATGGAGATGGATGGCAGTCTCGCAGCATTTAAACTCACGCTCAGATGTATCGGGGTGGTGTAAAGCGTCTTTGTGTGAGCTGGATTCAGCTTTCAAGGTTGATTTTCATGGGTTGAAACTCTCCTTGGCCACTGCCCCAAGTGGAAGCTGACATTGGGCTGTCTCACTCATGTGACTGAAGGAGGGGAAAGCACGAAAAAGAAAGGAAACACCTTTTTTTTTGCCTGGTAGGAAAGATGCATGGGACTGCAGTTTGGTTTTGAAGTGCCACGAAATTTGGCAAGGGAAATATCCCCCAGCAGGGCTGCCTGCAAAGGCTGGGCCTGGAAGGCCCTTGCAAAGCGCCTGCTTGTGTGGGGACAGTGTAGACGGTGAGGAATTCTGAGTTTAGGACTTCATTTTGGAAGTGTTTTACAGCAAGCAGGTGTATTAAACATCAGCAGTGCTGCCTGTCATCTTGGTCAGACAAATTTCGGAGGAGAAATGGGGAAAAGCAAGAAAAGTGGTCGTCCTGGGCGTTAATGACAGCGGTACCAGAAGGATGCATTTATCCCTCGGCTGAGCGTCAGCGCAGGGCGAGAGGGCTCACGCTCTCCCCTCGGCACAGCAGCTCGCCGTGGAGAAGTCGAGAGCTTTAACATGGAATCGCGCTCGAGACCTGCGGGGAAATGGGCCCGGAGCTGCGGCTCCCGGCAGAGGGGAGGCGATGGGGGACAGGGCTTGGAGCAGCCCCACCAGCAGCTTGTGGGAGGCAAGGGGGCGGGCACGGCGTAGAAGCGATTGCTGTTTAAGATATTGCTTCATGTATATTTTTTACTCGCTATAATATATATAGTAGGGCTATAATATGTGGTTTGTTAGGCTGCAAGCAAGGCTTTCCTGCATCTCAGATACCTCCTTTAGGAGCATGGTTGCACCCCAGCTAAGGCATTTCCTTGCACGGAGGATAAATTAATTCCCTGTGCTCTGAAGCAAAAGCAACCTGGTCATTTTTTCCGTGCCTTGATATTACAGGATGGAGAGCTGGGCGGAGAGAAACCGTATTAAATTGAACACGAGCAAGTGCAGGGTGCTGCGCCCGGGGAGGAATAACCCCCCGCACCGGGACAGGTTGGGGCTGACCTGCTGGAGAGCAGCTCTGTGGCAAGAGCCCTGGGAGTCCTGGGGGACAACAGGGTGACCATGGGCCAGCGATGGGACCTTGTGGCCAAGAAGGCCAATGGCATCCTGGGGGGCATCGAGAAGAGCGTGGCCAGCAGGTGGAGGGAGGTTCATCCTCCCCCTCTGCTCTGCCCTGGGGAGGCCACAGCTGGAGCACTGGGGCCAGTGCTGGGCTCCCCGGTTCCAGAAGGACAGGGAACTGCTGGAGAGGGGACAGCAAAGGGCTACCGAGATGCTGAGGGGATGGAACACCTCTCTGATGGAGAAAGGCTGAGGGATTTGGGTCTCTTCAGTCTGGAAAAAAGACGGCTGAGGGGGGACCTTATCAACGCTTATAAATACTGAAAGGGGGGTGTCAGAAGGATGGGGCCAGGCTCTTCTCAGTGGTGCCCGGCAACAGGACAAGGGGTAACGGGCACAAACTTGACCCTGGGAAGTTCCACCTCAACACGAGGAGGAACTTCTTTCCCGTGAGGGTGGCAGAGCCCTGGCACAGGCTGCCCAGAGAGGTGGTGGAGTCTCCGTCTCTGGAGCCATTCCAACCCCGCCTGGAGGCGTTCCTGTGCCCCCTGCTGTGGGTGACCCTGCTGTGGCAGGGGGTTGGAGGGGATGATCTCCAGAGGGCTCTTCCAACCCCGGCCAGTCTGGGATTCTGTTGTTGCTCCTGCAGTCCTTGCATATTCATGAATTTGCAAAAATCACTTCCTAAGTAAATAACGATCGATGCATCCGGGAGGCTGGGCAGCCGGGGATGTTATCTTTCCGAATTAGCTTGATTGTGTTTAACGCGTGGGCAGCGGGTGGTTGGGGTGAGAGCGGGAGATGAAATTGGAGCAACAAGTTAGGAAGCAGGTGACTCATCCCTAGTGCTCGCCGAAAACAAGTTGGAAGAGCAAAGATGGGCAGAGGATCTGGCTCCGTCGTACTCCCCCTCACCCCCAGCACAGCGCCGGGGGGTTGATTTAGGCGCAGAAAGCGGTGCGGAGCATCGCTGGCCACCAAAGGCATCAGCACAGCGGGAGCCCCAGGTGCCTGCTGCTTCCTCGGGGAAGATTTTAACGTCTGCAAGGGATTTTTCAATATTTTTTTTTTTTTTTTTTTTTTTTTGGTATAAAATCTGCAAAATCTGCTAAAAGCCAAGCGATGCTCCTGGGGTGTTAGTGGCGCTCAAGGAGACAATATGTGAGCCGCAGGTTTCCGTCATGGTTAGCAAAGAGAGTTAGACCCACGTGGCGGTAATTCGGCTTCTCTTATCCGGAGATGCACGTGGAAGGGAAGGCGTGCCTTGTGTCCTTGCCACGTCTGTTGTTGGACCTGGCACGTTGCTGATAAATAACATTAAGTGAGATTAATTGCGTTCTTGCTGTCTAACCCCCATCGCTCTTCAAGATGTCTAAAGCACCTAGAAGCCTTCCCCAGGGGGGCTTGCCAGGTTTTTCTTGCTTCTAGTCCTTGTTTCTGGATAAAAAGAGTCGTTTCACGTGGCCACCGTATGCAGGGGAGAGCGGTGGCCATGGGGGACCCATGGGGCCAAGTGGAGACTCAGGGAGGTGGACCCCAAAGGTTGTGATGCTTGGTCATATCAAAATGAGCTATTTGCTCCAGTGCACACATACCCGCTACATGCATATGAGGATTATTAAAAGACTTATTAAACCTGAAGGGCTTTAAACATTAATCTGCTTTCCTCAAAACCCATTGACCTGGATAAGATAGACCAGGTAGCCGTTAACACTGATTAGCTAATGGGATCCATCCGAGCTCATAAATGTCGTGAAATGATGGGTAATGTAATAGTGACATAAAAAGAGAGCGGCAGACAAAGCATCCCGCTCGGGGAGGTGGAGGTGCCACCGCCGCAGCCCCCTGGCAGCGGGCGCTGGCTGGCATCGAGAACTCAAGCTACTAAAATGAAATCTTAAATAAAACTTTCTGGACAGAAAGCCTTCAAAGTAACAACCTTTTGTTTTTTCTTTTTTTTAAATCTCCCAAGTATGGAGTGGGTTCCTGCTGGGGGATTGTCTGTGGCTGCCCGCGTTCATGGGCAAAGGAGCTCCTTTGGAGCTAAGGTCTTTATATTGTAGACTGGAGTTCTTCATTTTGTTTTCCCTTTTTTAGTCAAAAACAAGTGTTTGGGGTTTTTTTTAATAAAAAAAGAAAAGGGAAAAGAAATTATGGAGAAGCAAACATTGTTTGTGTTAAATAAGATCGCGTCTGTAAGTTCCAAGGGCAGGTCAGTGCGGCTGTTTAATTGGGATGGGTTTGAAGTTGATGTGCGTCATGTCCCTAAAGTACGGATTGCTCACGACGGTATTGCTGACCCCGTTGCTTTTGGTAATGTAGAAACTGAAAATAAGTTTGCTTTTGCTTCTTGAGCTTTTCTTCCTCCATGGCTTCTAGAAAAACCCGAGACATCCCCGCTGTCTTCCATTTTTTTCTTCCTTGGATGCTCACCTTAACACACCCGTCTCCTGAGGTACCCAGACTTCTTTTTTTGTGTGGCTTTTGGGGATGAAACCCAAGAGCATCCCACCACGGCACAACCTGTTGCTGCACCTGCGTCAGGACCCTCT
Source organism: Stercorarius parasiticus (assembly GCA_013396915.1). Lineage (NCBI taxonomy): Eukaryota > Metazoa > Chordata > Aves > Charadriiformes > Stercorariidae > Stercorarius > Stercorarius parasiticus. Next base: position 146,468 of record VWZL01004438.1, on the reverse strand, counting down.
CTAGGCTCAGCCTCAACATCTCTCGAAATCCACCTCCACCGTGCCAGGTCCTGCAAATAATAATGGAATAACACTAAGGTGGAGCCTTCAACTTCAGGAGAGAAATCCATGCTCCACTTCCCTGCTTCCATTACAATTTCAGCCCTTTGTGGGTTAGGCCGGGGCTCATCCCAACACATCAGAAGGAGAAGGTTGGAGGGATTTAGAATCATAGAATCATAGAATTGTTAGGGTTGGAAGGGACCTTAAAGATCATCTAGTTCCAACCCCCCTGCCATGGGCAGGGACACCTCCCACTAGATCAGGTTGCTCAGAGCCCCGTCCAACCTGGCCTTGAACCCCTCCAGGGATGGGGCAGCCACAGCTTCTCTGGGCAACCTGTTCCAGTGTCTCACCACCCTCATGGTGAAGAACTTCTTCCTAACGTCCAGTCTGAATCGACCCATCTCTAGTTTTGATCCATTCCCTCCAGTCCTACCATTACCCGACATCCTAAAAAGTCCCTCCCCAGCTTTCTTGTCGGCCCCCTTAAGATACTGGTAGGCCACTCTGAGGTCTCCTTGGAGCCTTCTTTTCTCCCGACTGAACAACCCCAACTCCCTCAGTCTGTGCTCACAGCAGAGGTGCTCCAGCCCTCTGATCATCCTCGTGGCCCTTCTCTGGACACGTTCCAGCACCACGTCCATATCTTTCTTGTAGTAGGGGCTCCAGAATTGGACACAGTACTCCAGGTGGGGTCTCACGAGAGTGGAGTAGAGGGGGGGGAATCACCTCCCTCGACCTGCTGGCCTGTTTAGTTCTGCTCATTTTCTGGTTTGGTTTTCCTTGCGTGGGGTCGGCCGGTTGCCTCTGCAGCTTGTCATTTGCTTCTGCGCCAGGTCTGTTATTCCATTAAGAACAATAAGCTTTCAAGCTGTCAGCCCCTGCTTTGCTGATAATAAAATACATTGCGAATAGCGTGGCTTTGCTGGGCAGCCAAGTAGCCCGGGAGCAAGGGGAAATAACCCGATGCGATGACTAACAAAATTATAAGGTGTGGAGGGAATAATGACCCGAGTTATTAGTTGCTTTACAGAAGCTTTTAGCATTTCAGACAGCTACGGTTGTTCTAACCTAAAGCTGCTTTGCTTTTAATTGACTGGTAATTGCTAGTCCCTGAAGATGGCTCTTGGTAAGGACACGGGGTATTTCCTCACTGGTTGAATAGTCAGGGGAGGTTCCATTTGGGTTTCGTCTCTCGTAATCCATCTCTGTTGAGTTGCTTTTGACTCATATTGCTGTAGATGAAGGAAACACTCGTTCTCCTGTCCCTGGAGCTGCTCCTTTCCCTCGTCATTGTTATTTCTTGGTAAATGGTTCCCATAACTATGTGTTGCGTTTGAGGTGTGTATCTGTACGCCTATATTGTGTGGGGGGCAGCTTATCTCCTAAAGGCACCTAACTGATGTAGGAGCTAAGCCCCGTCCCAGAGGGTGTGAGACAGGTTGGCCAAGACCCACTAAGTTGTTGAGATCCAGGAAAACCAAGGGAAGTGAGCAGCACATGTTCCCCCAACATGCTCAGCTCTTTGCGATGCCGCGCTGCGTCACACAACACGGAGGATGCTTGGTGCATTCCCTCTTGTTGAAACCCAAAAGGCTGGGAAATGGGGTTTATCCAGGATGGACAGCACTGTGGTGGCCAGCACTGGAGCTACAGGGCTTGATTATTTTGCCTTGTGAAACTATGGCTCCAAGTCCAACCTTGGACCGTGGTGCTGGAGCAGGAGGTGCACAGGGATGGTCCCTGCCCCGGGAGGTTGCATCCAGCTCATGTTGGAGCATCAGTCTCATAGCAGGGTCAGTTTGAGCCTTTATTTCTTGCTGGTGTAGATCTAAGCGTGGAGAAAGGGATTACCCTCAATAAGGGTGAAGGCAGAAGCAGGGCAAGCGATCACAGGGAGAACATCACAAAATGGTCCTCCAGGATGAGTTGCCGTTTTCCCTTCACAGAATCCCAGACTGGCCGGGGTTGGAAGGGCCCTCTGGAGATCATCCCCTCCAACCCCCTGCCAGAGCAGGGTCACCCACAGCAGGGGGCACAGGAACGCCTCCAGGCGGGGTTGGAATGGCTCCAGAGACGGAGACTCCACCACCTCTCTGGGCAGCCTGTGTCAGGGCTCTGCCACCCTCACAGGAAACAAGTTCCTCCCCATGTTGAGATGGAACTTCCCATGGTCAAGTTTGTGCCCGTTACCCCTTGTCCTGTCGCCGGGCACCACTGAGAAGAGCCTGGCCCCATCCTCTTGCCACCAGCTCTTCTCCAGGCTGATTGGCCCCAGGTCTCTCAGCCTTTCCTCAGCACAGAGATACTTCCAGTTCTCCTTCTGGCAGCAAAAGCTAAGAAAGGAAAAAAGGACCTTTTCCATACGTGCAAAACCATCTCCATGCCATAAACGCCTCCTTGCTCTCCCCTAGTAGCTAGTTTTTTCCTCCCCCGACTCCCTTCGCTGCTTTCTATATTGACTTGGCGTCTTGGACAGGTCAGCTGTGAAGTGAAAGCTGCCGTGATCCGAAATGTGCCAGCTCAGGCTGAGTTAGTTCAGACAAATAATATCTCCAAGGCTGACTCTGTAGAGCCGACTTGGTTGGGAACAAGTAGCTGCAAAAGCCCTCGACGGAGCGTGTGAGGCTTTCCAGGATCCGGAGATGCTTTTAAGAAGTCACCAGGGAGACAGGAAAGAGCAGAGAGCTTCCAGCCGCACTTCTTCCCTATTTCTTATTTCATCGCGAAGGATGAGACCGTGTCCGCTCGCCCACGGCCGAGGGACTGCTCAGGGCAGCAAATTCAGGGGGAAAAAAAAAAAGAAAACTGACTGGATTAAAAATGCAGAGCCCGAATGAAGCTGTCACGGACCTGCCCGGTGAGGCAAAAACTTCCATGGGTTCCATGGGATGTAAGGAGGCTCTGCAGATAACTCTGAATATCTGGAGTTACAACAATGAATGGTTTTAGAAGGAACAAAAGAAATGTTGTTTATGGTAGAATCTGCTCCAGCGAGAAATGCTGCATCCCCGCTCTGCCAAAGCACCTGAGGCAAGGTTTTTTTTGGGTTGAGGGCTCTTGGATTTAGCCACTTCGATGATGCTCATTTTTTTCTCTCTTCTTATTTTTCCTGGCCTGTTGGGACAGACCGTGCGCCCCCACTTGCGGATTTACATTGCCGGTGGTGGGATGTTCATAAAAGATTTTCTCTTGGACTTGCATTTTACGAGTTTCCTGTTGTTTACCCAAAGGTAATTCTCCATCCATGTCATTTAATTAATCTGCCTGGCATTTGAGTCATGCAATGGCTGTTTGCTTCCACGCGCAGCATCCCTTGGAGCCCTTGTTTCAAATACAGCCCGTCTTGGCTGCGAAAAGAGTTTCTGCTGCAGCCGAGTGTCGCTCCCCATTTGCATCCTTCTGCGAGCAGATCCCGTGCTGCGACAGCTTTGCATCCCCAGCGTGCTGGCCACCGCAGTTCCTGCAGCATCCTGACCCTCAGCAACATCTCCAACCCCACACAGCATCTTCACAACGCAGCTCCTGCATCTCCAACCCCACACAGCATCTCCACAACGCAGCTCCTGCATCTCCAACCCCACACAGCATCTCCACAACGCAGCTCCTGCATCTCCAGCCCCACACAGCATCTCCACAACGCAGCTCCTGCATCTCCAACCCCACACAGCGTCTTCACAACGCAGCTCCTGCATCTCCAACCCCACACAGCATCTTCACAACGCAGCTCCTGCATCTCCAACCCCATACAGCATCTTCACAACGCAGCTCCTGCATCTCCAACCCCACACAGCATCTCCACAACACAGCTCCTGCATCTCCAACCCCACACAGCATCTTCACAACACAGCCCCCTGCGGCTCCCAGCCCCTCGCATCCCTGCTGGGTGCGGCCATGCACCGACTCATGGTTCTTCTGCGTAGGAATTGCAGGGCTCAGCCTAAAATCCCCCTTTTTTATTGGCAGGTTTGGTGTCAAAATCTCTCTAAAGGCCACTTGAAGGAATTTATGGGATAGTCTTTCCTTATTGGTGCCGCTAAGCAAATAGAGCTGCGTGCGTTTATGTGCTGGATGTGCAGGATATCGTCAGGCATGGAAATTACATCAAATAAATTCCTTGAAATGGAGAGAAGGAAAATCTTTATTCAGTGAGCTGCTCAAACGGACTGCTAAAGAGCCGAGCCTTTTAGGAGCTAGTGTCAAATTAATTACAAAATAAAGCCTTTACATTTCTGAACAGCTGTTTTTTACATTTTTAGAGTTGATTTTCGTTCGTGATTACTGTGGGCTTACTCCTGTGAAGCGAACCATAAAATAAGACCGGGGAAAGTTGTTAAGGAAGTCATGATACCTGTAATTCCAGGGCCTGCCTGGAGTGCACGCGCTGAGGGTTCAGGGATTTTGGTCCTGGGTTGTGTCATAGTGGGTGTTTTCTCCTTGAGAAAGTTTTTTTTTTTCTGGTGCTTTTATTAGTTAGGAGGGCAGGAACCGATGCGTGCTGCTTACATAAAATTTAAAACAAAAGGCAAAAAGGGGACAGGTGTAAAGACATTTCACGCCGTTGCTTTCGGAAGCCGTTGCAGCGTGCTTTTAGGGGCGGTTACATTTGGATCAGAGGATGCTCCCATCACTGGTGGCATCTGGGCTTCCTGAGAGCAACTTTGGTTGCTGCCCTGTGAACTGACACTGCCGTAAAGGGGAGCGGGGGCAAAGCGATGCTGTCGGGCGGCAGCCCAGGGAGTGCTTGAAAAGAAAAATACGTCTTCGTTTTGAGGGCAGGTTCTCAAAATTTTGCGTTATTGCAGTGTCCTGCCTCTGCAGGAGCCGCCGGTGGCTCTTACAGCGGGGTGAGGGGTGTTGTCCAACAAACGCCGTTCCCTCCCAGCGTAGGGTTGGCCAGGGGCAACCCTTCTGCCCTTGTATTGAAAAGAGAAGTCTCTCTATAGGTGCTGGGATACCAAACCGAGTGGTTTGCAGAGGGGGCGGGGGATGGGACCAAGGATTTGGTACTTGGTGCCAAAAGGGTCTTGGCGGCGCGAGTAAAATGCTCATCTCATCCTTGAAACTGGAAGAGGCAGTGGGTTTCAGGGGCTGTCAGGTTCTGGTGGAGATATATATAGAGAGATATATATATATATATATGTATACACTCAGCAAGCTAATTAAAAGGATATTTTTCTACTTTAAAACCGTGCTGTGCGTGCTGAACAAACTCATTTCCTTGCCTGGGTTATGAACATCTTCTGAGGTTATTTCAAGGTAGAAGCAACTAAAAGCCCCGAAAGGGGCCACGTTGGCTTCATTTTCACGTGCGCTCGGCTGCGGGGACCAGCTCTCTGGCTCGAGGATGCTTCAGAGAGCCGAGGTGCCTATCAAGCGAAAGTTTAATTGCACATTTTCTGACCTCGCACAGCCTGGGGTCTGTCTCTAGCTCAGCCTGGCAGGTCTGTGTCTCATCTGTGCTGGGTGAGTGCATAGTCGGAATATGTCCATATATTTTTTAAAGTCAAAAAACCCCCCCCATCTGGGATGATCTGGGAAACTACGTTTGCCCATAAAGAGCTTTGAGCCCCCCTCAAGTGTGAAACGTGCTGTAAAAATGTAAAAAAAGGAGCTGGTGGATACTTAAGCCCTTTGGTGGCAAGTGAATAGACTTTAGACTGTAGGAGACCATAAATAGACTCTTTGGAGGCCTCTACCTGAGCGCTGGTTTTAAGGAGGGATGCAGACTCCCTTGTGTCCTGTTACACTGTGTATTTGCTGTAATGAAGGAATCTCCCTCTCTTTCTCTCACCTTTCTGCATCTCACGCTTGTATTTACAAAGCAAAACGTGCCTGTCCTGGGGCAACACCGCTCCCTGCGGGATCATGAGCGTTGGTATAGTTCGCCTGAAATTATCAGGGTCTCTCGGAAAGGTTTTGGGTCGAATAAAGAGTTAAGGGTTAAAAAGAAAAATCTCGCCTTTGGACTAATTGGGCTTTCATGTGATAGGATGAGGGGGAATCTTTTTAAACTGGAAGAGGGGAGATTTAGATGAGATATTGGGAAGAAATTTTTCCCTCTGAGGGTGCTGAGCCCCTGGCCCAGGTTGCCCAGAGAAGCTGTGGCTGCCCCATCCCTGGAGGGGTTCAAGGCCAGGTTGGACGGGGCTTGGAGCAACCTGGGCTGGTGGGAGGTGTCCCTGCCCAGGGCAGGGGGTGGCACTGGGTGGGCTTTAAGGTCCTTTCCAACCCAAACCGTTCTGTGATTCTGTGATTCCTCCGTCACCAGTGATGGAGGGGATTGCCCCAGCCCTGGAGGAGGGATGCAGCCGTGGAGGAGATGCTCGTGCCTGCCCGGTGCTTCATGTCTTACACTAAATACTGAGTTGCTGCTCCTCAGCCGAGGGTTGTGTCCAGCAAATCCTTCACCACACCCCACCTCGTGGCATGAGCCGGCGTTTCGCTGCCTGTGTCTGGTCCTGGGGCTTCAATTGAGTCATTAGGAGATGGTTCCCAAACCCTGCCGTGTACCTCCAGGCATCATCTCCGTGCCGCAGGGCGGTGTGTCCCGCCACCTTTCTGGAACGGCAAAGGGCCGCTTGGAGCTGTGGCTGTACAAATAATAAATAGCGGCTATAAAATCTCTCGCTGAATCGGCTACTTCAGCAGTAATTTAAATTAAAAGGCTAACGGAGGTTAATCCTTCAGCCAAAGGATGCTTACAGAGTGTCTGCGCCGGTCTGAGTGCAGCGGCTGTGGATCGGGCGCTTGTGTGAGGTTTGGGAATACAGAATACAAAATCATTTCCTTGCTGTGTTATTATTTTTTTTTCTTTTAATTTCCCCTGGAAAATATTCCGGTCCTTTTCATACAGTCTTTGTCGGGCTGTCTCCAAAAAGCTGTCCTGCGTTGAGCGTGCTCCATGCGTGTTGGTTGGGAACAGCGGAGCCTGGCTGTTGCTCGTTCCCTGATTGTATCAGTATATAAACTCCATAGTCCAAATCTGATTGAAATCCCACATAGAAAGTTGTCAGGAATGATTTATAGTAACCCAGCGGGAGTCAAGTGGATTTGCCGAGAGCATCGTCCTTGCCCCGCCGACGCGGGGACGGCGCTGCTGGGGTGCCGCATCCCCTGCCCTCCCCTGACGCTGCTCTGCTCTAAAATACGGCTGTAAAAATACCGAGGTATCATGCCCGGTTTACTGCCACTCGGTGATTTCGAGATCCAATCTGCCCCGTTTGCAAGCATGAATTTTATTATTCTTTTTTTTTCCCTGCCTGCCGGTACCAATTTACCCTGGAATCGGAAAGTTAAGTTTGTCGAGCCCTCGGCAATGCTGATGGTGTAAAACTTCAGCTGCATCCCTGGCTGAGTGTTTGTGGCTGAAACACGGGCTGGAAAGCAGGGCTGCCGCTGCCCCCAGCTCTGCGCAGCTAAAAGAAGGGAAAAAGAGCAAAAAGATGTAAATTCCTATAGACAGTCAGCTGAGCGAGAAGGGGCTGTGGTTACTAATTCTCTTTTTGCAGTATGTTACACTCTAAATGTCAAGCGTATGAGCAAGAGGCCTCTCTTCTCCCCTGCACCATCCCGCCGGGATGGATCCGTCCCTGGGAAATAGATGCTTGGGTGTGATGAATCCTGCCCGTAGGCTTAAAACAAACTTTTATCTCAGTTTATGACTATTTCTCCCTATATACCTACCCCCATATGTACCTTCCTCCCTGCTTTGCCTTTCTCCACTGGTTGCAGGAGTCTTGGTAGCGGGGTTTGGGTCCACATTTTACTGCAGAGGCCTGAATCTAGGTGGGATAAAACTCACTTTAGCTGCTATTTTTGTATTTTCCTTGCCGTGAGACCGTTTGTTTTGCAGCTGTCATTGGGTATAATTTAGTTACTGCTGGGGTGAGACCTGCCAACGTCTTACTGCAGGCAACGCTGCTTCGTCTGTCCTATCTCTGGGTGATGAAATGCTGTGCTACCATGATGTGTCCATGTGGTGGGGAGCAGAGAGGCAAAATACGACAGGATCAGATGTTTTGGGGCCTGGGAGTGAGCGCACGGGGATGGCTCTGGTCCACCCATTGCCCCATGAGCGCAGCAACTACCTCCTGTGAGCCGGTGCTCAGAGGTTGTCTTGCTCTACAAGGTAGCGGTTGCGTAGATGGTGAGTCGAAAGCGATAGTGTTTTAGCTAATTAGAGGCCTGATTCAGCTCGCTCCCATCTGTAGTGAAACTCCCACTGTCTGCGTTCGGCGCAGGGTGGCATAAATCTGGTTGGGATGGTGTAGATCTGGCTGTGATGTCTGCGCTCCTCCTATTGCCGTGATTTCCGAGCACCTCACAGGTGTGAGTGCAGGTGTCCTCACACGCTCCTGTGGAGTCAGGCACTGCCGATATCCCTGTTTTACCGATCCACAGGCTGCATTTTCCCCGCAGGAGGTGAGAAACATGACAGCTGCCTCTCCTGCCAGCTCCACGCACCCAAAGGGGGTCCTCAAGATGGGCCTCCCCACCACGCTGGTGGCACATGCACGAGTGGTGGGGCAAGGCTGTACGTGCGTGAGTGATGGGGAATTGCGCAAACAACGGAGAACAGCTTTTTTTGCTGGGATTTTCTGCGCCAGAGAGCAGCAGGGTGTTAACTGTGAGGTCTATGTGGAGCCAACAGGTGAAAGAAGAAAGACACCATGCGTGCGCCCTCTCCAAAGTTCACTCTTCCAAATGATGTAGCCATCCCAAGAAGGTCGAAAAGAGCACTTTGTGCTAACTTTTGAGCATCTCTAACTAAAGTGCCTGGAAGTGCATTATGGAAATATGCTTTTCAATTGATTGTAGAGAAAATTTAAGAGCCTAAATGGTGGTGCTCTGAATTACGGCTTGGTTATACGCCAGCGAAAACCTGCAGTGCAAATCCCTTGGTGTGCAAAGGGCAGAAGACCATCACCTGACCGTACGGCCATGGCCGTTCACACTGGCCGTGGTGGCCGGGCTGGTCCTGAGCTCCAGCCCAAGCCCTGCGCTGGGTGGAGATCGGCTTCGCTTCTTCTCGTGCCCCAAATCTTTCACTTCAGGCAGAAGTTGTAACACTCAGGGCTGTAAGTAGTAAAAGCCTCCCGGGGTTTTAAGCTTCGCTGGCTACGGAGAAATGCTGTTTTCAGTACGACGTTTAGTGCTTATCTCCCCTGTGTAAGGACGAGGGAGCGGTTGCTGCTTTTCCTTCGCAAAAGGCGTGAGATGAAGTTGTCCCGTTGGGAGTATTTGGAGCTGTTTGTCCTTTTCATTAGGCTGACGCCTCCCTCCCGCACCAGCTCTGCGGAAAGGCTGGGCTTTCTAGGCAGGGAATGGCCTAAAAAGCTCCAGACATGAGAATAATTCTATAGCGAGGAGTAAAAACTTCTGGCGTTGGCTGGGGAGGAACCATCCTGCAGGTTCTCAGTATCTCAGGAGGGTTGTGGAGGGGTTGAAGGCCATGGCCGAGGAATCTCCAGCCAGTCTCACCCTGGATGACCAGGGTGGCTCAGCTCATGAGCGTTTCCCCATCCTTCCTTTGGCTTTGGGGTGCTGCTTGATGATTTTAAGGTGCACGAGGTCTGAAGATGGGCAATCAACATTTTCTGGAGAACTTGCTACCCTTAGCTGGAGGGGTTTGGGTTTGACACTGATGTTTCAAGTCCAAATGTTTTGTCCACCCTCTTTCTTAAGGATCCATAGCACTTGCGTGGGTATCTTCCCATGGGTGAGTGCTGGGGGGATCCGTGGGCTCCTGTGCCATGCTCTCAAGGTATTTTTGGCAGGGCAATATTGCCGTTGTCCCTCCCAGAGCTGATGCTGATGCTCGGCTGGAGACAAGAGCTGTGCTGCTACTCGGTAGGGAGCTCGGCAAGGGTAATGAAGAACAATTCATTAAATGAATCAGTGGGGAGAGGTTAGGAAGACAGATTGTAATTATTATCCAAATGAATCTTGGCCTTCCAGCCGTATGCTGGCACCTGCTAAAAGGCTCCGGGGCTCCTACTGCTGGGATGCGCAGAGCTCGTCCACGGGTTGCTGCTGGTAGAGGGACAGCCTTGATGGTCACGAAGGAGGAAAGCAGTACATCGTCACCCACCTTTCTCCTCTTTACACACCATCTGCTGCTTCCCGAGGGCATCGTCCAGGTTTTTGTCTTGTCTGACCTCATTCAACCCGAGTCTGGTGCTATCACGGTCCCAGCCCGACGTGTCTCGGGCCAGTGACCTTGTTTCACCTGCGTGCAATGGACGTTTGGACATGATGAGTAGCCTCACACTTGTGCTGGGACATAGATTTTCATAAGATGAGAGACTTTTTCTTAAAAAAACCCACCCTCTCCCCTCCAAACCCCCCAAAACCGGTAAAAAGCAGAAGATGACGTTCTGCATCAGGCTGGATGATGTTCTGCAAACCGAGTCCTGGGAATTTCAGAGATGTTCATGGGTTAATTTGTGTTCATGTGGGAGATGAACCTTTGTGGGAGCGTGCAGATATTGTTTCCTACGACTTACAAATTACTGTCTGGTGGGACACAGCTCTTGTCGCATCATTCTGCACCCGTTCGTTATGTGTGGAAGTAATTAGGGCTTGATGGGGATGAGAGAGAGGGTAGCGGTTTTCTTAGTTTATGGACCAACATAATTCTCAAATATTTGGAGCTTCACCATTATAGTTTATTCATTTGCTGCCAGAATATTAGTGCTATATTTCTTTTTAAATATCCACGCAACCAGTGCTAAATCGCAGTGATCGCTGTGGAGGTGATTTATGCCAGCTATAAGGGCCCTCCATAAGTACTCGCCATTCAAACAAATGCTTGCACCAATATGCCTTTATAGGGAGTGGCTGATGGCACAAATAAGAACAAAATGGCAATATCTCTTGGTGAATTAAATGTGCTGGCCTGTCGTGCTTCTGCGTCAGTGCTGCTAGACTTCAAATGTTCTTGAAGGGTAGAATAGAGAGGCGTGAACTGTGATCCACTGGGTGACGTTTAATGCCGTCCCGTAAAATAAACAAATTAAAAAGCGAGTTGGTCCTGTCCAATGGCAAAAAATGGTTTTGAAGGTGGAGATGGATGTATTAGGAGTGTTATGTAGCGGCTTGTCCGCGATGGTAGGCTATTACATTTGGGATGCTGGCTGCTGCTAGTTTGTAAAAGAAATAGCGTTAATGCCAGTACAAGACTATCTTAGCCTCAGGCGGTACCTAGGACCTCGATAACTTCTTATTTAAAAACAGCAGACTTGCATAAAACCGGAGCTGACATCCCTGCTGTTCCCACAGAGTCGTGCGACAGCGGTGCCCAGGGGATGCGGGCAGACATCGCGCTGATTTCAAGGCAGCATCTCCCTGCCTTGCCGTGCCGAGCTGCTTGACAAGCCCCACTGGGAGATCTCCGTCTTGGAGAGGCCGAAAGGAAAGCCCTGTCCTTGTAAACACGTCTCTGACAACTTTTATGGCTCTGCTTTCCGGAGCTCCATCCCCATTACTCTTCTCTGTTCGGAGATTAAACCTGACACCGTGAAGGATGGATAATATTTTGCTTGTCTGACATGCTTCTGTGCCAGGTTTCCGATAATACAAAACAAACGTGAGTTTAAAGAGAAATCCATGGCTACCCTTGGAGCGGGAGAAGATACCAGAGGGTGTCATCTATTTGCGTTTTCCCCCTTGGTTTATGTTAATGGTTGAAAGAGCCGTGCCTTATGGCCTCTTGAGGCTGACCGACCAAGCCACCTTGTGAATATGTGGCTTTTCTTGAGTTTTTTGTTTTCCCCCGTTTTTTTTGTAGGACCGAGATGCATAATCCTCTCCAAGGAAGAGGATGCCCTGGTTAGGCTCACATCCTCCTCTGCGTGGGATGGGGACTTGAGTCCTTCTTTCCTTCTGCGCTTCAGTTTGGAAGGGAGATGAACTCTTTCCTGCCCGTTCGGTGTGAATTCCCTCCTTACCAAGCTGTCATTGCAGTCTCGTTCTCCTTTGGAAAGAGATCCCCTTGGGATTTGACGCTTCAGAAGCCTGTTTATTGTAGGCATCCGTTGCGATTTGCTCTTCGCAGCCATCATTTCATTTTAAATAATGTACCGCTGCCTCCTGCCAGGGTGTGAACAAACGGACCATCGCGATGCGCTTGCATGGAGCCAACCGGACCATGCTGTTCCTCGCACCTCGAGTGAAATAATGACATGGCTCGATGCCACCGTCGGCACAGCAGGTGCCACGGGAGACCTGGTAGCTATGGGAATGTATCGCTCTGCCAAAAACTCAGAAATAAGGTCTGCTTTCCTCCTAAACAGGATCTTTTCCCCGTCATCTCATGTGAGTTCCTGCCCAAACCCGTCTCCGTTCTCCCCAGGCCCTTTCAGCTTCATGGTCCCCTTCTTCTGGGCCTGTCTGGAAAGTCCCTTTTCTTTCCCTGTTTGCTCTGTTTTCCATGATGCTGTTGGACGTGGTTCGCTAGGATGTGTGTCTCTGAACCTTTGTGTACCGCAATTGTAGAGAAAACGATTGTGAAGGATGCTGATTTGCTCTCTTTTCAATGGTTTGTACCTTAATCTGACAACTAACGTCTTGCCTTGTCAGTGAGCTCTACCCTGCATCTTTGTCTGGATTTAGAAAAGTAATTTACAGACTTCAAATTACTTGCTTCTACCATCATTTTGCTCCGTATTGAAAGGATAATTTATCAGCAGATATGCTTGTCCTGTGCATGCTGGTTATAAACTGTGAAATACTTTTTTCTCTATTACTCCGGTCAGGCTTGCTTGCGTTTTGAATATCAGTCATTTTTGCCCTCTTGGTTTGGCACACAGCAGGATACGCATCGGTGTCTCGGAGCTTTTGATGGTGGCCTCTTCTTTCTTGCGCATAGAATTTCTTTGAGGGACCCATGCTCTGCTTTTTAATTTCACAGGGTGCACGTTTTGCCCAAAAGAAGGGCTCATTGTGTCACTCGAATACCATTTCACAGATTTTGAACATGTTTACCTTTGTACTTAAATGGGGATTTTCAGAGGAGCTGTCGAAAGTAACCAGTGATCCATCAAAGAAAAAAACATTGGTATTTTTATAGACTATTCTCAAGGTACATGTTTGTATTTTTGTTTCTGAGCTGGATCTTCTTTTTATTGCAAGTTAAAACGTTACTAACAGCAAGTAGTGCTGTTTTCCCCCAAGACAAATAAACTGGGGTTAAATCATTCTGCTTTGCCTCGCGTTTACTGTCTCAGGTGTGCCGCTGCAGTTAGATGGACTGATGTTGCCCTTTCCGAACAGCTCTATCCTTTTATCTTGATGATCTGATAATGCTCTGAATCCTTCCCTGTTATCAGGGAGCCCAAAAGAGCCGGAAACCGAGAGAATCCCCTGAAAAAGTTGTGTCTTCCCAAATAATCGTTGATGGCAAAGGTGAGAAGGCGAGGGGCAGCACAACCCTGTTTAATGGGAGTTGAAATGAACGCATATGGATTTTTTGAACTTGGCAATGTCTCTTTAAATGCCGTTACAAATAGTCTTTTATAGCTTCTTAGGGAAAGATGGAAAACCTTGTGGTTGAGGGTCTTGAGAGAGGTACCTGTGGTTGTCCAGTGCCGTAGCCTGATGCCGCGGTTGGGCATGGAGCACCGTGCCTAAGCTCGGCTGCGTGCAGGGAAGTTTTATAAATGGGGATGCCATAAATATATGACATTCATCTATGGTTTGGTAGGGGACTTTCATGCAGGCACCGGTGTTTCTCCTGGTAGAGGAGGTGGAAGGAGCCTGCCCAGGGTTTGAGGCAGAAGGTAGCCGGCAGTGGGGCACCGGCATGCCATGGGAGCTGTGCTGCGGAGGAAAAATGAACCCTTTTCATTTCAAAATAATGAAATCAGAATGAAATGAAAAACAGGTTTCAAAAAGGAAACCTGTGGGGCTTTCCTTCATGCCTGCTGGCTCCCCACAGCTCCCTCCTAAGCAAGGCTGTTGGCCTCAAAGCCTTCATCGCTGTGAAACGCACGCTGGTGGTTTCAAGCTGGGGTTAAGCAGCGCGTCCGTGCTCAGGAAGGGGCTTGCTCCACGCCGCGTCGGTGGAGAGCAGGATGGATGGGATGTGTTTTCTGGGGATGTGCAGAGGTGGTAGGTAGAGGTGAAGCTGCTGTATGTGCAGCATGTTGTACACAGTAGGGTGGCGACTGCTGGGACTGTAGTGCAGGAGCTAGCCAGATGTCTTCTAGGAGGCTTCTTCAGGGGCTTCTAGGGAGGTTCTCTAGCTGCAGTGAGTAAGGTGACTTTTTTCCCTTCCTTTCCTTCTTCCTTTCCCATTTTTTTGTCTGTCTTGTTTGTTTGATGTATTTGTGACTCCTTTCTGCCTGGGAGCAGGGCTAAGCCTAGCAGAAGATTGCCTGAAGGCATCTCTGGTCGCTACTTGAGCATTAACACTGCTCATGGCTCAGGGCTGCCGTTGCCATAGGGTCCCTGCAAGCAACCTTGTCCTGCAGGGAAAGGCTTGTTTCTTCATCTTTGGTTTATTCTCTTTGATTTTCAATTCTCTGTGCTTTTGAGCCTGGGTCCTCGTAGCCATGGTTGTGCTCTCCTGGTGAAGGCTGCTGGAGGTGAGCAGTGGGAGCAGCGTGCAGCCAGCTCAAACGCTACGTAGAGGCATCTACATGGGGTTTAGTTGGATCAGGAGTGTGCTTTGGGAGTGAATATCCCAACTGTCCACACTTAACTGTGCTTTGATTTGCATTGAGGAGCCACCTTGGAGTGCTTGGGCTCAACTCCTAGAGGATGTAACTTCGTGGGAAGATGTACTCCAGCCCAAATTGACACCCAGTGCATGGAACTGGGCTTGAGGTGGTCCAAAGGAATAAAAGTCCTGAATGAAGTATTTGGTCCTCCTCCCCTGATGTTTTGCTCTATAAGTCTTCTCATGGTCCATGCTGTTTGCTGATGTATCCCTTGTTGGTTTCTTCTTGAGCACCAGCTCTTTGCTTAGCGACTAAGCCTGGTGGTGACCCTACCCCAACGTTCTCATGCTGTGTGCTAGCTCTTCAGCACAGGTGCTTGAGTCCACGTTGGGACAAGTGTTCGTGTTCTCCCTCAGAATACAGTCATGGCTCTGGTGTGGTATTTGGCCGTACAAAGCCGTGAGTAACTGCCTACTTTGCAGAGATGAAAGGCTGGAGACGCACCAGGAGCATCACTGAGGGTCTGGGCTTGCTGGTGGCCCTAAAGAGCAGCAGAAAATCATCAGCTTTCCTTGTAAGTGTTTCCTTGCAGGGTCGCAGGAGTGATGTAGACGATGCCAGCGGTACCCAGATTTCTACTGTGTCTCAGATTGTCCCCTGGACTTGCCACTGCTCAGGAGTAGATGTGGGGCTGGGAGGCAGTTGCGTTTCTTCCATACCTGTGTCAACACAGCTCAGGTTGTGTGCAGCTGGAGAGGTTTCTCATGGAAAAAAAAACAGGAGAAACATCTGCCAAGGTCATGGTAGATGAGCTCTTGGCCATAGCCAGCAGCTTTTCATGGACTTTGACAGTCGCTGGCTGAGGGTGGAGCAGAGGGGATGGAGGAACGTCCCTTCCTTTTCAAGTCACCATTTGATTTCTTTTGCCGGGAGTGGGGTCCCGGACATGCGCTGAAGTCAGCCTCGGGCCCCTCTCACTTTAGATTTGGTTTGTTGGATAAACATGCCCTGACTGGAGGTTTTACACTGAAATTTTACAGCTGCAAAAAGGGCCGTATAAAAAGCCCCATAAAATTGCCTGGATTTATTTGGCTAAAGACTGCGCTGGGTACATCAGCATCTAAATCCTTATTCAGCATTTACGGTGTGCTGTTCCTCTTGATAGAAGCTTGCTTGGTTTCCCGTGATTTTCACTAATGCAAGTTTTCTTCTTGCCGTATTTTAAACTATCCTAATTAGAAATTTTTTGACTTCTGCCATCAAAGCCTATCTGGGAAAACCCATCTCCGGGGCACAGGCTGCTAACACAGGATTACTGTTGTTCAGCTTATCTTTCCAGCTTGAATGGTTTAATAGGTCAGTCAAGTATTAAAATGGCATTTTCACATGGATATAAAATCTTTTTTAAAGGGCATATTTTTTTTTACTGCAGACTCTTCATATTCTCTGCATCCTTTTTGCTCCGATTGGAGGTTTTAAACTCGAATATGATTTCATATTTGTCTTTTTTCACCTGCTTCCCTGATGCTGTGATTATAAGGCATATGTCAATATTTGAGGGGAATAAATTGCTGGTGACTCCAGCTTCTGTTTAGTTTCATGAATCATCTTGGGGTCGTATGATCTCAGCAGCTGCGTTAGCGACTTGTGATTTCTGATGGGACTGGAGCCAGCGTGACGCTTGGTGTTGGGCTCCCTTCGCTCTGAATATTCGTTACCGGTGTTTGCTGGTTGCTTACTGGTTCCGAAACCCGGACTTTATGGAGCTGTAAAGCAGCAGAGTGAGTCAAAGGCGACTCGTGCTCCCCGTTTCACACTGGTGCTTGTCAGGAACCACCATGCACGACGGTTGGGGGATTTCTAAATGTCTCTGAGCCATTTTATCCTCTTTTATTATAGGTTCTGCACATCTGCACGTCCCCCGCTCTGTCAGTGCGAGGCATGGGAGGGACTTGGGTTTTAACCTTTGGTTTTCCATATGTCCTCCCGGTTCAGGGGAGGGCTGAATGCAGGACTGGGCAATGCCCGAGACCGTCGATGCCACCATGATCAAAGATGTCACACCTCTGCTGCCCCACCAAGAGCCACCCCACTTGGAAACCCACGTCCACCTCATTTGGAAACCCATGTCCGCCCCACTTGGAAACCCATGTCCACCTCAGAAACCCACGTCCACCCCACGTTGCAGACCTGCTGGTGGCCTGGCAGCCACCACCTGGGCTTTGCCCAGAGTTTCTTTCAAGAGACGGGCCAAAATGAGACTAAAGAAAGAGCAAAAGCGATGGAGGAGGTCTTTCCTCATTTGCCCAAGTGTTTTTAACTCTTACCAAGTAGTGGTAGAGTGAGGAATTAATGGGTTATTGCATTTTTTTGTGTCGGGAGAGCACAGGCATCATTGACATTGCTTCCTTTGGGTGGAAAGCAGTGGGCATGAGCTGCGCCTCCAGGCTTTGATATTCAGCAGTTGGATGAGCCTGGAGTAAGTGGGGGCTTCAGTGCCGGCGTTTCCATCCTTTGGGGATGAGCCCACCTCTAGGTCTGCAGCTGTGAGCTCGCAGCGGTGGTGGACTGAGATGCCTCGCACGAAACCGAGGAATTGTGTTATATTTTAGTACAAGCTCAAACACAGCGTGTACGTGTGTTTCTCGGAGACTTAACATGATATGACTCTGGCGAGGCGAGCTGCTGAAGACATTTGTTCACTGCTCTAAAACGGCTTTCCCCTGCTCTCTTCCATCTTTTATTTTCTGTAAGGAGGACACAATACGCTAAGTGATTAAACCGGATTAGATTTATCTGCAGACATTTCCCTTCGAGCTACGGCGCGTGGCCGTTTCTCATC
This sequence comes from Stercorarius parasiticus, assembly GCA_013396915.1. Taxonomy (NCBI): domain Eukaryota; kingdom Metazoa; phylum Chordata; class Aves; order Charadriiformes; family Stercorariidae; genus Stercorarius; species Stercorarius parasiticus. Next base: position 128,921 of record VWZL01004438.1, on the reverse strand, counting down.
CCTCGGCCCGCATTCCGATGGGAAGAGGCATTGCTTATATGGGAAATACTATATTATTTCTCTCTTTTCTCCTTGCAGGTGTTTACAAAATATGGGAAATGCTACATGTTTAACTCAGGAGAAGAAGGACGGCCTCTTCTTACCACAGTTAAGGGTGGGACAGGCAACGGACTGGAAATCATGCTGGACATACAGCAGGATGAGTATTTGCCAATATGGGGAGAAACAGGTAAGACCTTCTTTTTCCTCCTGCAAACATGTATGTACTGGTGATTTTTTTTTAAAGTCCATCCCATCGCATCCTCCCCAGCCAACATCTAAACCTAACAGCTCTTGAAAGCAAGAGGAGCCCAGTCTTTATGGAAATTAATTGCTTTTCTTCTCGGTGTCTGCGGCTGCTGGTTGGGACCAGCGTGTCCATAGTTCAGCTCATCGGTGGGTGCTGGACTTGGGTGTCTCAGCGCCAATAATTGGGATGCCAAACAGGAGTGTCATCGCCTGTCCTGGGGTGGGCACTTGTGGGTGACCAGAGATGTGATGTCTTCTTCAGATGCTCCAGCATGTCCTTCTTCCTTGGAAATGCATTTTTGGGAGGCCAGGTTCAAGGTGGACCTCCAGCTGCTTGTCTGTGCTTTCCTCCTCCTTGAAATCTGGGGACATTCGTTGCCCTAATTGTTGTCTTTGCGTTGGGTTAGGGCTGCCTGGGTGGACCAAGGGCTTGGCTCATTGGACTTGGAGCGTTTGGGATGGATGGCATCTGTCCCCTAATGACCCCAGCTGGGTCGGGCGTCTTCTAAAGAGACAGTACTGCACTGCAGCCCTCTAGCCCTGGCGTAGAGAAGGGCAGAAGGTCCTGACCAGAAAGGCTGGGGCTGTGCGCTCTCGCGGGTCTCATGGGTTGGGATGGCAGCACTCGGAGTGGCCGTGGAAACGCTGCTTCCTGCAAGGCCAGCTCAGCAGCTCCCGTCATCCCCACCGAGCTGCCACAGTGGAAGTTGCTGGCAATGTTGGTGACAGTTTCTTCATTGAAACCTGCCACAAAAACAACGGGTAGGAGGTTGCAAGAGGGGTGGCATGGGCAGGGGACAACATGGGGAGTGACACGTGCCACCAAAGCCACCCATTCAGAGCAAGCCTTATCAGTTCTTCAGCAGTGGCGGCTGCACTTTTCATGAACCCATGTTGACATTTTAAACAAAGCATCCAAAAAAATGCTGGAAAAATTGCCAGCTGCTCTGTTTCTCTGGCAGTTGCAAGGGCAGAGCGTTGTGGTGGGAGTTCTTCAGGGTGAGGTTGTGTTTATTTTTGGGTATCAGGATGTCAGTTAAGGTTTTGTGTTGCCATCGCTCCATCGTCCTGTGCAAACGAGCCCCTTCGAGCACCTTTCAAACTTCTGCTCAATAGCAAAGAGGAGATCTGGTTGCATTCATTCAAAACTTACAATTTATTTGTGTGGTGTTTGATTCTTACAATTTAAACAGATTCCCACGGTCCCGTCAATCATTTAAAATTGCACAGGCTTTTATAGCAAGAGCTTTGCTTTCCCATTTTTATCTCGTATTCAAAGTCGGCCTGATCTGGCCCGGGTGAGGGGGTGGAGAAGGTGATTTGAAATCATCTTTTCTGACTTGTTGCATTGAAATCTTGTCCTTTTAAAGGCAAAACAGGTTCACAATAGAGAGCGGGAAGATGAAGTGCATCTTCTGCCTCTGATGCTTTATCACTTACAGAATGCCTTGGGGGAGCCCGTGGGGGCAGGAAACCACCATGTTGATGGCTTGGAGATAGAGCAGGCTTGGACAACCCCACCGCGAGTTCTGTGTGTTCAACTTTGTTGGGTTTTGGACCCCTCTGAGGTTCCCCCTGGGGACACAGACTTCGTGTCACACTGTTCTCGCTTTAGGCTTGCTCTTTGGAGCTGCCTTTTGGAGAATCTTTAGGAGGAACCCATCCAGAAATGCGCTGTCTTTAGAGCTGTGCTTTTCTATCACTGCGATGCTGGGAAAGGTGGATTGGTCTTGGCTGGGTAAACCAGACTCTCATTACACGGGAGGCAAAAAAAAAGAGAAAGAAGCAAGCGGAAAAATAAATTAGGCGGACAAAAGATGAGGGAGGAGGATCAACCAGGTCTTGTTCTTGCCATCTGGCAGGGAAGCTGGGCAGGAGAGAGAACCTGTACGAGTGGGGAGAAGGTTTCCAGTCTGGTACCTCCACGTCTGTGAGCATCACCGTCATCCCGAGGTTAGGTGGGATGGCAGCTTCTGCTCTCCTCACTCTCTTCAGACAACTTTCAAGCCCTGCACGTGGGAAAGGTACTTGAAACCTGGACATGACTGTGGACTTGAAACCTGAGGGGATAAAAAAAACCCAACCCCAAGTGCATTCCTTTTTTTTTTTTTTTCCCCCAAATCTTGTGGTTTTGGGGGTCTTTTGAGTCCAGACTTGACTTTTGACCACATGTGTAAGGGAGCAATGTACTCCTTTGATTTTCAAGATGCCCTTGATGATGTCACAGAACCATAGACTGTGTTGGGTTGGAAGGGACCTCTAAAGGCCATCTAGTCCAACCCCCTGCAGTGAGCAGGGACATCTTCAACTAGATCAGGTCGCTCAGAGCCTCATCCAGCCTGGCCTTGAATGTCTGCAGGGATGGGGCCTCCACCCCCTCTCTGGGCAACCTGGGCCAGTGTCTCCCCACCCTCAGTGTAAAGAACTTCTTCCTGATGTCTGATCTAAACCTGCCCTGCTCTAGTTTAAACCATTGCCCCTCGTCCTATCGCTACACGCCCTTGCAAACAGCCCCTCCCCAGCTTTCCTGGAGCCCCTTCAGGGACTGGAAGGGGCTGGAAGGTCTCCCCAGAGCCTTCTCTTCTCCAGGCTGAACAACCCCAACTCTCTCAGCCTGTCCTCCCAGCAGAGGGGCTCCAGCCCTCGGATCATCTCCGGGGCCTCCTCTGGACCCGCTCCAACAGGTCCATGTCCTTCTTGTGCTGAGGGCCCCAGAGCTGGACGCAGCACTCCAGGTGGGGTCTCACCAAAGCAGAGTAGAGGGGGTCCTGCCCCCCCATGACCTCAAGCTAATCTCACGCATATTTAACTTAAATTTGTACTCAGCTAAAGATTAGAGGCGTAGGGAGGGATTCTCACGTCCCTAGAAATGGGCTGATATTATGGGGCTGGATTGCGCTGCGATAGTAGTTAAGGTCTGTCTGACTGCAAAATGCTGTAGGAGTCAAGGCAAAACTAGATAAATTGGGCTCTTAATTTGATGAAAATGGTGTAGGAGAGGCTCCTGGACTCATTGCAAACAAATTTGGCCATGTTCTTACAGGTCCAGGTAGAACTGGTACTTGACTTTGAAGCTCATAAAACATTAATCTTTGGCTTTCAACAAGGGACTTTTTTATCCTCCACTTTTGTACAGCGCCTTGTACAAGCTGCCCTCAATCTTCATTGAGCTCTTTGGACACTACCAGAATAAAAAATATTAACTATAGTGGTTAATAGTTGCTGTTCCCATGGAAACACTTAACTCAGCTCTTAGTAGGTAAGTGAAGGAGTTGATGATTTCCAAATATTTGCATAATAATGTAAATGTGTTTGGAATTAAATCTCCTCAGCTGCTACCGCTGAGACCGCACAAACTTGGCTCTCCAGTGACAAGCTTTGTCAAGGGCACGCGTCTCTCGGTAGTGAACTTCAGCCCTGGCTTTGGAGAGGGACGGGGGCGGACATGGGGTGAGATCTTCACGTTGCAGTGCCAAAGCCACGTGTAGGCATGGGGGAGACCGGCCGTGGGGAATACCTCCAGGATGGAAGGAGTTGAGTTTTTTCTTCCCAGTGAGTTCATATCTCTGTTATAACCTGAGCCATTCCGTTCTCTCCTTATCTTTTACTCTTCAGACACTTCTACAGACTGGATTTGCTGCTCCATTTTCCCAATAGCCATCCTGTACCCAGCAGCCGCTCTTTTAGTTGCCTCTTAGGCAATGATTTTTGTGTGGTTGAGTTCCTTGACCTTTTTTTTTCCAGTTTCCAACTTCCATGTCCCTCAAATGTGGCTGCTCAAACCATTTCCTTTCCCCGCTGGTTGTCCCGTGTTAATCCAGGTTTTCCCAGAGCGATCTGGAGCTGCCCCCACCAAACTGCTGGCTCAGACATGGTGTTTGCACCCCATTAGGGCTTCACAGATGCTGTAGGTGGGCCAACCTCCATCACCAGAGAGAGCTCTTCACATGGAAAAATAGAATCATAGAATCACCATGGAATTTCTCTGGTCCACCGTGGTGGCCTTGGCTCATGCTTCCTGCAAGGGTCTGTCCCATAGAAAACAGCCACCCAAAGAACCCTCCAGGCCCCAGTTCATTGCCTCTCCATCCCAACCATGACCCAGGCACCCCATGGGACCTTTCCTCCTGCACCCCGGGTCCCTCAGACCCTTGTTGGCCCAGAGCAGTTGTGGTTCTGTTGGGTGCAGATACGATTTTTATCAATGCCAAAGTTCAAGCGGTGGCATCTTATTCTGTATTTAGTCCCGTAACTGCTTTGCTTGTTGCTCCAGATTTGGAGATGCCATAAAAGCGCGGTCTCCTTCCCAGCCCCGCATGACAGTAGTTGGCGCGTGGACTCAAAAAAAAAATCCTCGTTTTGCTGCTGGCTGCGTGCCTCGGGATCTCGGCTTGCTTTTTTAAACTGTTCTTTGCAATTCAAATAAGAAGCGAAGAAGGAAAATATTGGTTCGTAGCTTTGGGATTGGGCTGCTCCAGGAGCTGCCGCCACCACGTCACACTGGCAAATGCTTTGTAGTACAAAAAGTGATTTAATTGTTACGGACTCGGCAAACAAAATGAAGTGTATTGTCATTCTAAAAAGACCTTTACTGAGTATCCATTAATATCTTGGGAAGCTGAAATATCTTGCGTAACAAGTTGCTTGTAATAGAAAAATATGCCTTTTGCTTGACTGTCTGCATATGCGAGCCCGTTGTTTGAACACGTTCACTTTATGTGCAGTCAAACTTTGGAATAGCGAGTGTACACAGACCGCTGCAGTCTTGGTTTTCAAGTGCAAAGAAAAGGGTATTTTGACCGTGTCTGGATGTCATGGCATCAGGCAGCCTTGCCGTCTTTGGGGGTGCAAAAATATTGTGTCAGGGCTGTCAAAATCATGAGGCGCGTGGAAAAAAAAATGACGAGAAAAAGGAAAAGAACCGGAAATCTCTGTCTTTTGAATGTTGCGCTTCTAGAATTCATATTTTCTAGCATTTTACTTCAACCACGAGCTTACTAGACATGAAAAGACTGGGAAAATAACTTCTGGCTGAAGTCTTCACATCACCTTTGTGCTTTAAAGAAGGGAGTCATGACGCAAACAAACAAAAAAACCCCTAGCAATCCTGCATGGAGGTGAAATGCAAGATGGAAAAAAACTCATACCAGGGAACAAACTCTTTCCAGTAACTGAGGAGGAAACGACAAAGAGCCGAGTCGGAATAGCGTAGGTGGAAGCTGCGACCAGTGGTACATATGGCAGGGAATCTCCCAAATTCTGCAGTTGCGCATCTTTGTCTCACACGAGGATGGGCTGGGGAGTGGCGGGGCTGCGGAGGGTGTTGGGTTTATTGCACTTGATAGGGAAAGTGGCAGAAATGCAATCAAATATGGGAAAAGAAATTCTTAACTTATAGCAGTGAGTGATTGGAAAGGGAATCCACTTCTGGTTAATCTTTCTGGAGTGGCCCGAGGCATTACATATTGACCTAATATAGCGGCACAGTAAATTGGAAATCGCTCAGGCTACGGGGCTGTAAATAAGAAATACAATCGGAGAGTTCTGCGTTTGTGTTTCAGGAATTGTTGGATAAAGATGAACATTTCATACCAATTAATCAAGTAACACGCTGAATAAAAAAAAAAGGGGGATGAGAAACGCACTGTAAAATTGCGCTAAGCAGCAGCATGAAATCTATAAAGCTCGAGGCTTCAATCCACTTAGGAGACTATCACATAGTATTATGGGCTGCTATTATTTAACTTGATAAAAAACACAGGCTACAAGCAAGACTTTTGATTTAGGTCACACAAAGCAAGATCTCAAGCCTGTTTCCTTCACACCCAGCCCGTTTGGTTTGCAATTTATTTTTTGCTTCCCTGCTGGGTTTTTCCATGCTGTTACTAAGTGGTGGGTACCAACCCCAGCCATCAAACCGTGGATGCCGTGGAGGAAGATCTGTTGGTGGCCCCTCTGCAGGGTGTGGGTACCAACCCCAGCCAACAAACGGTGGATGCAGTGGAGGAAGATCTGTTGGTGGCCCCTCTGCAGGGTGTGGGTACCAACCCCAGCCATCAAATAGTGGATGGAAGGGAAAACCATCTGTTGGAAGCCCCTCTCCGGGGCGGTTGTGGTTTGGGAAAAGGAAAAGCCAACAGTGTGTGGTGGAATCTTGGGGACCAACCTCTGCCATGCCCGAGGTGCTGGATGCTCGTCTTCCCTCCGGGCATCGCTACCAGGGGAGCTGAGCCATGTCTGTTGCATTAATCCAAATTAGCCAGAGGTGCAGGTGGTTTCGGTGGCATTGAATTTCCATGCTGCTGCTTTTCTTCCTCATTAAAGCCACCTTAATTCCGCTGATCTCTTCCCATTTCCAAATTGAATTTAGATAAATTGAATTAGCGGGGCTTTAATTCTGAACCGGGGTCTTCACGCGAGCCCTGATGCCATAGAAGGTAGCTGGGGTTTGTTTGCGGCCGCTGGCTGTTCTGGGAAGGGCCGTTTGGGTCCTCCTTGAGTCTGTAAAGAGGGGGAAAGTGATGGTGGTGGCATCCATGCTGTGAGAAGCAGCGTTTCCCAGCCAGCCCTGACCTTCCTCTGGCTCCATCTCCCCAGGGACTGGCTCGTGGTGGGATGCTGCAGAGCAGAGACGGGTGCTGGGACATCGTGCCGATACTGGCACGAGCCTTGCTGCCTCGCTTAGCTTGGGGTAGGTCAGACTTTAGAGAAGATGTTCTCTCTGGTGGCTTTTTTCTGGCAAAGAATAGGTTAGCAGGGCTGTGTTGAGGGATCCACCGCCTGCTTTGGGTTTTGGGATGGGTCGTGGAGCATCTCCACGACCTGCCTGAAGTTTAGGATGCTCCAGGCATCAGTTCAAAGGGATTTGCAGCACAAGCCATCCACGTTCACTCCGTGCAACCAGCACCGCGGCGATGCTTTTGGCTCGAGCCGGGGCTTTTGCTCCTCATCGCTCACAAAAGCCCTGGTGACTTTTGAGATCTGGCAGCCGAGCCGGAGGAGCGAGAGGACTCGGAGGGGGCGAGGGTGGTGAACCGGGGCAGGTTCAGGTGGCTGGAGGCCAACGCTGCCAACTTTGAAAATTCGTCTCACAAAAGTTTACTGATGCGGGCACAAATTGAGAGCGTTTCCATGGTTTCTTTGATTTTTTTTATTCCCCCGCCCTCCAGGATTTCGTGCCAGGCAAAACAGATTGAAGCAGCCTCTCGGTGCTGCTGCGATGGGTCTGCCCAGCGTTGTTCCTGCTGCACTACAGCGTCTTATCGCGAGGGTTTTTACAGCAAAGAGGGACAGTTGGTTTAGCTCGGGGCTCAGATGTCCCCCCCCAGCTTTCCCCAAAGCCTCCCCAGCCCCGGCGCTGGGTCTCCAGCTGTGCAGCCTCTGTTCACGGCGCATTAATAACCCCCAGCCCTGGAGCATTTGCTTTGCCAGCTCTGGAGAGGCACAAAGTGCTCACTGTCATTTGCTTCTGCATATTAACATGATTAGTGGCGGTTCTTCATAAATTCAGGCCTCTTTTTGCTTACAAGAGATCTGAATTCAAGCTGGCCTCCCCCAAGGTCACGGCTGTAAATCCGCCGGGCTCCTGGCACGGCCCCGGGAGGGGCTGTTTGGGATTTACACCGCGGGGGATCATCTGCAGGCTTTGAGCTGCCGGTGTTAACCGCGGAGTTTGGGAAAAGGGGAAAAAAAGGCACCAGGTTTGTGCATCTGCTTCATTCACAGCTTGTGGAGTTCTGAGTGGCCTAATGACAATTAATATAAAACTCATCTGTGAATATAAAATAAGCAGGAAATGACCTGGCAATGTGATGGGTGGCAGCAGGTATGCATGGTGGCGGGATGCTGGGCTACGGCAGCGGGGATACCCCATACACACGTGCATGCAAAACCCCGAGCACGTTTTAAAACAGGAATATACCTCCTAAAAGCGCGTGCGTGAGTGCTGGCCCTGGGGCTCCTTGGAGCTTTTGCAATTTCTTTTCCGTTACGGGGGTGTTGCGAGCAGTTGCCTCCTGCGTCCAGCCGCGGCTGCCCGAGGGCAGCTTTTTTGCAGATGAAACTCGTGTTTTGCCCCGGAAGGGTTGGTTCTCGATTTGATTTATGAATTAAAATAGGGAAGAAAAATTTAAAAAAAAAAAAAAAAAGAAAAAAGAAAAAAAGAAGAAAGGCAAAGCAAGGTGTGTGTGTAAGAGCAGCTTGCCTTCTCCAGCGCTTCTCAGCCCAGGGCGTTTTCAGCAGCTGATCAGCAAACTGTGTGTGTAGCTGCAACAGCGCAGGCGGATGAAGTGCTGGTCCCTCTGGAAGGAGGAAAGACCAAAAGGGCTTTTACTATTCACAGTAAGAATATATAACGGTTTAGGATGGCAAAAATCATACTGAGTTCATCTGGCAACGGCAACTGGGGAGCCGGAGGGAGATGGCTTTTCTCGGTGTTTAACCAATGGTTAATGCCCTGTTATTACAAAAGAAGCATCCTGGGATCCTGAATGAACAACTTTCCCTCCTGATGAGCTTCAGCTAATCTTTGATTAAGGAATGGGCAGTGGC
>VWZL01004438.1:108777-119900 GCA_013396915.1 Stercorarius parasiticus | reverse complement strand
CGGGGCTTGGAGCAACCTGGGCTGGTGGGAGGTGTCCCTGCCCAGGGCAGGGGGTGGCACTGGATGGGTTTTAAGGCCCCTTCCAACCCAAACCATTCTGTGATTCTGTGAATGCCAGATAAGACACACCAGCATCTTCACTGCATCTTTATTTGTGGTCTTTAGGTGACATGGCAGTGCTGCCTTGCTCTCAGTTGTACGTGGGCTTCACTGCCCATCTGTTCCCAGCCGTTTGCAGGGCAATGCACAGATTTGGTGATGTCGAGCTGTGGTGGCAATGGTGGACATCCCTCCCTGGCTCCTCTCCCACCCAACCCCTTGTCTCCCAGCAGTTCAGGGCAGAGCAATGAATTTTGGCTGGCGTTGGATTTCAACTTGTGCAAGAGAGTAGAAACCCAGAAAGGCTCAAAATCTGAGGCAGTCACGACAGCCACAAATGGACTCAGAAGCCATAAACCTGATTTTCCCCACCACCAAGGGCAAACCTTGAGTATCAGCTGCTTAGGAAACGCCGAGGTTGACCGGTGGTAATCGGTGTGTGCAGGGCCCTGCACAGACACCTCTGTGCCAGAAACATTTTAGGTTACAATCTGCAGTGAGAGCCCATAAAAACGATGAAGAAGATTGAACTAGGGTAGTAATTTGTCGCGTGACATCAAACTCATCCTTAGAGAGTCAAATTATCCTCGCTGCTTACATCTCTTCCTGCAAAATGAAGTAGAGCTTCCCGTGCATAAATCTTCTCTTGCTAAATACAAGCCATTAAATGCTTCCACTTCTACTGAGCCGCAGCCAATGCTGCAAAGGGTGAACGCTGCTTTATTTGAAAGGATGCGAAGGTTCGGCATTGCCAGGCGGCAATAATTAGCCAAGACAGTAGAAAAACACCCCAAACCCCAATGGCAAAGGGTTGATTCATCCTTCTGAAGACTTGACCGTCCGAAGAGATAAATGGCGCCTCTGAAGCAGCAGTGGCCTCGAGCGTAAATAACACGGAGGGGTCTGGGCCAGGAGAACTCGTTGCTTTTTTGCAATCAGAAAATCTGGTCTCGGATCAACCCATCAAGAGGCAGCTTGACCTTTAGGAGGCTGGTTGGTGTCACCTAAAGGGAGGCATAAACTGTGCTGCCTCTTGGACCTTTTCCTAATGAGAGCAAGAATTCATTCAATTAGCCAGGTTTCCTGGGGAGAAAAGGTCAATGTTATTTCCACTTTCCACCAGCACCCTGACAACCAGAGCATCCACAAAATTAGGCTGCCACTAAAAATTAATTATGCTTGCCTGAGCACACTCATCAATAGCGCCGGAGTGAAGAGAGGCTCAAAGGTTACTCGGGTTTTTGTGTCTGGGCTGTGTCATTAAGGTTGGCACGTAACCGACACACTCCCGTTCGCGGTGAATTGCTCCCCGGGGCCTCTCGGTGTTATCATGGAGCTGGAGACAGCCAACGCAGTCATCGAAAAAGCTATTTTTACTCTTTTGCGATGCAACAGGCACTGCTGTTCCCATGCGCCCAGGAAATTGTCAGGGGCTGATCCAGGCTCGGATTGCCCCAAGCATTGATGTTGCCCATCCAACAGGGCTTGTAGAAGGAAAGGACTTGGGCGGGGGGGGGGGGGATTTCAACGTGGTATTAAAATCAAACGGTTGTTTGTTTTAGTAAATAGAGGGAAAACGTTCATCGGTAGACTTTCCTGTAGGCTTTTGGATTTAAGAGTCCAACACTAGTGCTTTGCAGCCATGAGGAAGAACATCTCAACAGCTTTGGCTGCTGGTGAGCAAACGTAAGCATGAAAACTGTGGTCTTTTCGCAAGGGATTTCCTCACAGCATCCCCGTATCTTGTCCATCAGTCCCTCTGGTCCCCACGGTGAGCTTGGTGCTCAGGTCCTGGCCTATGAGCTTAGCTAAGGAGTGCGTTTCAGCCCATCCTAGTGCAGTCAGCGCATCATGCAACGCCTGCCGGGTCCAATTCGTGCCAGTTTGGCAGTTAGACACCCAGAACGCAAAGAATTTAAAAAATGAACCGAAATCCCAGCGCTTGTGATTTTATATATGCAGACGGGGGTGCGCAGAGCAGTTAAGACGTGGCTGGGAAAGCTGCTGCTATTCCTGTGGTCCTGCTTGAGAAGGTCTGAGCTACCAGAGCACGGCTTTCTCCTCTGTAGGACTGGTATTGGCAAGCACAGCCAGACGTCCCCGGTCACGTAATGTTGTTAAAATGAAGCTGTAAATAACGTATCAGCGACTTAATGAGAAAATCCTTTAAGGGATGTAGATGCTTCTAAGGCTTTTCTTTAAAAAAAAAAAAAAAAAAAAGCCCCAGAGTCAGGAGATGTTCATTTAAGGCAAAACCAAAGGAATAAAAACTAGAAGCTGGCTTTGGGAAATCTGGCAAAGCAGAGATAAGGCACCTAAAATCAACGGGTACATGTTACAAAGCCATGCCGCGCGGCATTAAGATTAAACACGCATTTCATGCTGCAGCTTTCGTTCGAGTCTTTGTGGCCGGCGTGTAAAGTTAAGTGTCCATAGCCAAAATATGAGTGCTCAAAATAGCGAGAATTCGTGGGCTAGTAAGGAGACATGAGAAAGGTCCTGGCATGGCCAGTGTTGTGGCTATCGGCCGGTGCCCGGGCGGCTGGCACCAAGGTGACAAGGGCTGGGGGCTGCTGTCTGCAGCCTCAGCCTTTGCTGTCCCAAGAGCTGCAAAGGTGCCGTAAACATCAGTTATTTTATTTTATTATTTTACTATTTATCTGTTTTTTTCTGAGCACTGGGAGCGAGGTATCGGCGACCCTGGTGAGATTTTGGGATGCTCTCTGGATGCAGCAGTTTTACATGAGGATAATCCAGGTCGTTACCCCCCCCCTCTTTGTTCTCGACCCTTCCCCAATTGCCTTCGTTTCCCTCCTGGAAGACGAAGAGCTCTGCGCATACTAATCAATCTCACGGAGGCACCGGGAGATTTTGTGGCGAGAAAGTGCTTTGAAGATAAAAGTCTTTTGCAAGTGCTAATTAAATTTAATTGTATTAATCTCCTTGGTGCAAGGATCATCGTTTTGCTCCGAGTTCGTCCAGCCTGTAGCGACACGGGCTCCGGTTGGCGTATGAGACCTCCCAGGTGCTTCCTAAGGCAAATTGCCGTAGTCCCCACGCGGTGTAAAGCTGTGCTGAGGATGACGGTGGAAGGGTTTTCCCCTCCCGTAGATGCTCTGGAAGCGTTTCCGTTGCGCTGAGCAGCATGAGTAGAGCCCAACAGTCTTCTCTTAAGAAACCATCATTGCTTCCGCCAGCTCTGAAGGAGCAAATAATCTGTCTTTGCTGAGATATGCAGCAAATAAAATATGTTTTTCCTGAGGTATGCAGGACTTAGTGAGAGAAATCGAGGCGCTCCAGTGCCCATGCACCGTGTAGGAGCGCTCCTTGAGGGTTTCCTGCAGCTCTTGGTGGCCGCTTCTTGCCTCATCTCATTTCATCATCAGGCAGCATCCCCAAATTTTCATCGTCCTTTCAGTTACAGCTCTCTCCTTGCTTGTTTACAAGACAAAATAGCCAACGGTCCATGTTGAGCGTCTCTGTTGAAGAGCACAGCTGTCTCCGGTTGTGCTGTGTCTCATTGCGGTATTACAAAGAGCTCGAAGGAATCACAGATGGCAAAGAGCATCTAGAGCGCGCTTCTGGCTGGAGAGCAGGTAAAGACTGTCTGAGCAGAACAGAAGAGCAGAGGAGGGGGGAAAAAAAAAGAGTTGTGGTTAATTATTCAGCTTTTATGGAGGTTAAAATGAGGGCAGGAAGGAATCAAAGCTCCTCTCTCATCAGCCTGCGAGCAGTGCATTTCTGCCGCTGTATTTACTAGATCCATGATGGTTGGATGTGTGGAGGAAAGATGAAAAGGGAGGAAAAAGCTTGAATTTTGCAAGGTCTTCAAGGTCTTTAGCAGCTCTGCTGTGTCCGTGCTGACAGAGCTCCAGCTGTTGGTGGCACCTGCTGCCACGTGAGGTCTTCTGCTGCGAGACAGCCGCAGCGGCGCTGGGCTACACTTGGGGTGGTTGAAGTGGGGAAGGAGTCAACACTGTCTGGTTTAGAGAGGAGGAAGGAGAAAGGCTGGTAAGTCTTCAGGTATGGGAAAGACTAAGCTGGGGAGAATGGGAGGGACAAGACGTGGTGGGTAGGTGAGGGATTAACGGACTTGGGTGGTGGGGAGGACTCTGCATGAAGCCCTGGAAAGATATCTTCTCCTCTTATCCCTTGTGTCCATAATGGAGTGAGGGAAACCCTTCTTCACTGGAAGCTTTAGGGACTGGTTAGACGATGGTCCATCGGAGGAGTCTGGGACTGCCGTGATGCCGCCCTGGGGCAGGAAGTTGGGTTTGGTGGCCTCACCAGGGCTCTTCCAGCCCTGGCTGTTGAGGCAGGTCACTCAGTGCCCGTGGGGACCCTGGCAGGATCTGTCCCCACCTGCCCTGCAGGGTGATGTCAGGGTGATGTTACTGGTGACCTGCGCTGCTGGCCTCTTCTGTTGGCATCTTCTGTTTCTTCAAGGCGTGTTTCTAATGCTTTGAAGGCTGCTTTCATTTTCTGGTGAGGTGAGACGTGCCAGGTCACGACTATCGACAAGGATGGATGACTTTTCTTCTCAGTGACAGCAGAGTAAGATTGCAAAGCCATGTCGCAATAAAAAACGAGGTGTTTTAGAGCTCCATGGTGCACAGTCACCACTACCTGGGAAGAGACCCAGGCATTTTGGGGCTGTCTGGGGTTGGGTTTGACGTGCTGCCACCACCGATGTATATACTTTGCTACCAAATACCCTGTGAAACTGGGGAGCTTTAGGAAGGAGGATTGCTCCTGTGTTCTGTTTATCAATTTTAATATTTTTGTTGTGCTTATTACTTCCACTACTACTATTTAAGGAGAAGCTTATAAAGATTAAGAGAGGGAAATGCCATCTGCGGAGTTTGGCCAAGTGACAAATTGTACTACGCGGATGTTGTTACTCAAATATTTTGGAGAGTGAGAACAGCGGAGAGGGGAAGTGATTGCCGTTGCCTTCTCTCAAATATCGATGTGCAGAAGGAACAGTCTTTTCTTCCAGTGGAAGGTCAGCGTGAGGAAAGCAAAATGAGTGTCTTTGGAAATGAGGATGGGAAAGAGGTTTCTGCTATTAAACAGTGGGGCAGCTGGAGGCAGAAGTCCTCTTTATGGGGAAGGGCCAAAGATAGCAGAGGATTCATGCAAGAGCCTTAAGAAAAAGGGCTCTGAGCCAGCTCTGCTTTTCCTTCTGATCTGGTCACCTTTGGTCTAGGGCTAGAGACCATCAGCTCACAGGGGCGTTGTTTTTGAAGGCTCCGTTTCAGGCGAGAAACCCATTTTCCAACAGTTCTGAGCACCGTGGCACTGTGCACCTGATACTGGCATTTCAGCCATCCATCATCTTCCCCAAACTAATTTATTTTGTGACACTTCAGCCCCTGCCACAATGTATGAATCCATCGGGGCTGCTGGTCCCCATGGGGGAGCAGAAGATCCCCCCCAGTTTGCTCCCCATGGTCCAGGCTGCTTCGCTGGTGGCCTCTCTCTATCACTTCACCACCCTCTTTTTCCAAGGCATCAGAGGTTTGACTCCCATCTAATTCCAGGCTAGGGCTGAAGCAGCTCTCTGGTGTAGCCACATCACAAGGGGTGTCAGAGCTGATTCTGGGGGGAAAAAAAGGCAAAAAATCCTGTTTATTTCAGTGATGTCCTGATGGAGATGCATTTCTCACGCTCTGAGCTCTTATCTGAGCGTGTTCCCAAGGGAAAAATTGACACATTTTAATGTTACACAGCAGTTTGTTATACTCCATCCTGGGAGTCAGGAACAATTTATCTTCGGTGTCTCACCGTAATGCCCTTCAGTGCAGATATTTATTTCTATAACGGTAGTAATGGCCTCGCGGGGTTGTTTGTATAATGTTGTATGGGCTTCCATAAATATTTCAATAATAAAAGCAATAATTAAGCATTATTGCTGCGATACGAGTTAGTATCGAACTCGTGAAAGCTGCAAACTCATAAAAGCAAGAACACTTGCATCTCTGGCTCCTGACTCCATCCCACGCCGCTGCGGCCAAGGGCGCAGGGCTGGGCTTTGGACAGGAGCGGACCAAGGCTTTGGGGGTTGGATTTGCTCATTTTGCTGCCCCGGGGTGGGATGTTGACGCTCAGGAGCCTGCGTGAGCCCAGGGTGTTGCTGTAAGGATGCTGAGTGGGTCCCATGGGCACGGGGCAAGAACTGAGGTTTCCAGAGGGAAAGTCTTACCTTGGGGTTGGAGTTGTGGTCCGTAAAACATTACAATGCAGATCTTTGGGGCCAGGTCCTTGGTCCCACTCTTGTGGGGAGATGCAGGAGGCAGTATTTGCACCTTCTTAGCCCCAGTGGTTTGTTCCCCACACGATTCCCCGATGGTTTGGCTTTCCGGATGCGAAAGCGGGTGCAGAGCAGGCACAGCCTGCTGTGGTGCCCACCATGGATGCATGGTGCCTACCAAGGTGATGGAGAACCTCAGCCCTTCACCATGAACCGTACAGCCTGGAAGCGAGCTGTGGGGCTGCCCCTGAGCCTTTGCAGCCAAAATCCCATTGAAAGAGCAAGGCTTCTCCTTGAAGGACAGATGCCACAAGGTGGTATTTAAGCTAACTGTGCTAGCACTACGCTTTCTCCACGGCCCTGTATTGTCGGCTCCGGACCTTTTGGTTTCCAGATGAAATTTATTCACCGTCAGTTTATCGTAGTTTGGATTAGGTTTTTTTACAAATATTTTCCTGTCAGTGGAAACGCTCTGCTCCCTTCTGGTGTTTGCCCTTGATGTATTTATAGAGAGGATTCGTAGCCTTCATCTCGCCAGACGATAGACAACCCAAGCTGTGTTGTACTCCTCCAAAATGCCGGGTTCCCTGCTCCTCTTCCCATCCCAGCAGCTTTGTTGTGCTCCTTTCCCAGTCTCCATCGATCAGGCTCCAGTGACCAGAACCGATGACGGTGTTTCAGATGAGGTTCCACTACCAAGACTCTCTTGGAGTCCCCTTGCTCACAGGCATCATTTCTTTCTGTGTGTTGGCACTTGAGAAGGTGGATTTGGGTGATGAACCGGGGTGACCAAGTTCTGAAAGCTGGAGTGGAGCCATCTCACCCTCCCTTGCCCATTAAAAAGAGGTTTCTCATCTAAATAAGTCAGACAGCCCTCAAAGGATGGGGTGGATAATCACCTATCGCTCCCCATGGGCTGTGGAGGGACCCTAGTGACCAGCCGAGACTTGATGGTCAACTCTTGAGATGGCCAAAACACGAGGAGCCGCGCGTCTCCCTCACTTTGTCTCGGTTGCAAAATCCACCTTATTTCCCCAAAATCCCAGCAGGGTCCAGCTATGCCTTGTGCTCCATCCCGTTGCTGTATTTCCCCTCCTGCCCTGTCTCTCGTGCTGCCGTTTTCTCCCCGTGTCTTGCGAAAACTCAGAAGCAACCTCTGGTATCAGCAACGCTGTTCTCTGCTTAAATCTCCAGGTTAGCGCTGATTGATTTTTTTTCTTATTTTTTCCCCCCCTCCAGCAAAATTCATTGCAGCACTGCAGGCCGTGATAGATGTAATTTTCACGGGTTATTTTTATCAGAGGAAAATATTAGGCTGCCTGCTGCCGTATGAGGTCTGTCTGTGCCCCGCCGGCCTTACCGTGGGCAGCGCACTACAACACAATGCAAATATTTTTTATATATAGCATCCTCCATATGCGGCGCTGGGGGACGGCGGGAGGAGAGAGGGCTGGGGGGGACACCGGGGGCTGCGGCGGGACAAAGGGAGATGCCGCGAGGAAGCGGCGATGCTTTGGGCTGAAGATGGGACATACGTAGAGAAGGAAAATCCGTTCTTGGTGCAAAAAGGGTTCGGTTTTTGGTGTGCGGGTGATGGAAGTGGTGAAGGCACCTGGGAAGGTCTGCGGGTGGGAGGCTGAGGTTGGAGGAGCAGAAGGGACCCTGGGGGAGCATCACGTCCCGCGAGTACCCGCTCTCCCCGCTTTGGTAACCCCAGTCCTGAAAAATAGCTATAAAATAGGCCATTTTATCATAATATCATAAATAAGCTAACAAATAGGCAATAGGGAATTCTCCTCTCCCTCGGCCCGCAGACTTTTTCTCTTCCATTAAGGTCTAAAATCCATTTGGCTGCCAGGGGTAAAAATTACTAGGCGTGAGGAGTTTTCTAAGCAAACACGTAGGAATTGAAACTTCTTGGGGAAATGTGTGGAAAAACCTAAATCTCTTTAAAGTACCCTGCATCTCAGTTGTTGAAGCTTCACTCTGGATGCGAGGCCAAGGCTTACACCCTGGTATCACTGAGTTTGAGCAGGGTGTTGGGGTTTCTTTTCTACTTTTTCCTTTTTTTACCTCCACCTCCAGAGAGATCACCTGTTTCAGGTCTGTCTTGGTCCTTACTGGACAACAGTTTGAAATCTCAAATGCACGAGCAGGAGAAGCGTTTCTCTCAGCGATGTAACTAAAATACGTGGATTTTTTTCCCCCCACTCTGCTAGAGTAGCTCTTTCCTGGTATTTTGCAATCACAAACGGCGTCTGAGGAGCATCCTTTTCCATTAAAATAAGTGTTTACTTAGTTGCCGAGTTCACCGAAGTGCTTTGAAATTACATCACTCAAAACACTGACATTTATAGGCGATGCAAATTAAACAGACGTAACCGCAGCTGTCAGCGCAATTCAGGCAGGGCGCGGAGTCAAGGTTTCTCGAAATGGTGAAAACCTCTCTGCCTGCCGCCTGTCTTCAAACGTCCTTGTACTGCCACTGATTTTATTTAATTGCGTGCTAACTGCAAAGCTTTCCCATCCGGCCCGGCTTTGCGTTCAGAGGGAAATTGCTTTTCTCCAAAAGGGTGCAAAAGCGAATGGGACCCGCTCCGGAGCTCCTGCCGGCGGGGATTTCTGGGCTTCAGCCTCCGACTGTGTGGCCTGGAGAGGGACCAGGAGAAAATAAATAGTTGTAAGAGGTTATTACTCATTGGAGTGGCTGCAGAATGAGAAAAGCGTGCGGGTGATGGGGAGGCACGAGCTTGGCTCAAGAGGGAAGTCTTCTCCTTGCTCTCTCTCAGCAGGAGCAAATCCTGGTTATCCGCTGGTGGTGCTGGACCAGTGTGAGCTCTACAGCATCCTCCCAGCTGGAAAATTCAAGCACAGATCCTGCAGAGGAGCTGGACCTGGCACAGCTCGGTCCGATGACCTGCATGGGCCTTGCAGTCCCACGGAGGCTCTCACCGCAGGTCAGGGTGGTGATGGTGACGGATCACCGCTTGGGATGGTGACCCACCATCTTGGGGTGGTGACCCACCATCCCGGGTGATGACCCACACCAGTCTTCTTCTTCTGTCTCACTTTGGGACTCTCGTGCCTTCCCATGGGACCCACATTCCCGGGGAGGTGTCGGGATGCAGAGGGGCTTCCTGGGGACCAGTGATGCTCAGAGCTGGCAGATCTCCCTGGCATCTCTGGACTTGTAGTTTGAGAAACCACATCTTGCTGACTACTCCACTAAGTTTGTGGAGATGACATCTCCCTTTTCGTCAATGCCAAAGGCTGGCTGGACCCAGGGCTCAGCCTCCGAGGTGTCCTGGTCCCCTCCATCTGTCTGTCCACACCGAAATGGGCAGCGGCAGAGCCAGGACCTGGCCTTGGCACTGGGGAATCTGCTTCCATCTGGCTCCGCTACCAGCCAAAATTAGCAGCAGCTCTTTCACCGTTTAATATTTCAAGATGTTCTGGGGGAAGCGGCTGGGCTCCTGGAGGGGTGGGGAGGGATGTGCGAGAACCACTTCTGTGCCTTTAAAACATGTCCTTTCTTGGGTTTAGTGAATTTTTTTTTGGATCGTTCCTCTCCCTGCGGTGGCAGCAGCTTGCCGAAGCGAACGCGGGCAGATGGGTGGCCTGGGGGGGTGGGGGACGGCACCCCCGGCTCTGGATGCAGGGAATATTTCTCCCTTCCGGAGGGAATATCTCTCCCTTCCTCACTCCGTATTTCTGGCAGCAGCTCCCAGGGATGGGGGAGATACTGGAGTGGCTCTGACCAACCCCCTGATTTTTTGGTCGCCCACATGCGATTCCCAAAAGATGCCGAGGTGGGAAGGGGTTTTATTTCCCTTCCCCACCAAGAAGCGATCGTATAAGCAGCGTAACGTGGCAGGAGCATCCCTCCCTGCCCTGGCATGACCCCGCCAGTAAAGCAGGTTACAAGACACTTTTCCCCCCCCCCACTTTGATGATTAAAGCTTAAGCTTAATAGGAGAGAAGGAAGGAACTGAAATATTCATTTGCTGGCTCCTCGCCGTCCAGCAAAACCGCTTTGACAGCTCTGGGCTCAACTTGCTGGGGACCTGCCGGTTTCTCCGGCCCCGTATATTATGTAAGAAGCATTTTAATAATATACGTCGAGACATATGGCCCCTCAGATTTAGTATGCAAATGCAATATGCTTAACTAAAAATAGCGGATATGCTTAATGTAGTTTGTTATAACACCTTCTGTTAACTTGGTGAGTAATGAGTCGCGGCTGCGCTTTGCTGAGAGCTTGGGCTGGAGCGCGCAGGGAGAAACCTCCGCTCCCGGCTTGGCTTTGGGAGTGAAGGAGCTCGATCATGTCCCGTCTCCTGCCTCTGCCAGCACCATGACGGGATAATTAACTAGAAGACACCCCAATAAATGCTTAATGGGGAATTAAGTAATTAATTGCTGGTAGGAGACCTTTGGGTCCCGGCTAGGTGTAGTTGTTGCCTTATATCCTGGAGCGTTAGCTTGTGTTTTGGGGTTTATATCCCATATATATTATCCCAGTTTACACTGTAGGAATCGCACAGTGGTTAAATCCCAGCGATGCCAGGTGAGACATCCCCTCTCTGCCTTCATCCCTCGGGACTCTACGGCAGAGGCTCTGCTGCTGCTTCTCCAGCCTTTGGGCCATGGGAGGAGAGAGAAGGACACGAGGTCCATCTCTTGCCCTTCCCAAATCTCCCTTTCAGCTGCCCTCCTGCAGGCTCTGCAGGCAGACGTTCTCCTCTCCTCTTCCCTTCCTCTCCTCTCCCTC
>VWZL01004438.1:76098-108135 GCA_013396915.1 Stercorarius parasiticus | reverse complement strand
TTCCCTTCCCTTCCCTTCCCTTCCCTTCCCTTCCCTTCCCGCCAATCCCTTCTTGCTGTTGTTCACCAAAGCAAAGAGAAGCAGCAAACAAGAGGCGTCATTACGTGGTGACAGCTGGGTGACAGCAGTGCTCCCATCCCATTCGCATCATGGTCAAGGCTGGGAAGCAGCCCTCCATGCTCCCATCATAGCCCCGGGAGCCAGGAGATGAGGTTTTCAAGGTATTCTTTCATTAAAAATAAAAGAAAAAGGGGGGAGAAAAAAACCCCTCTGAAATACTCTGACCGTATCCCAAGAAACGAAGAGGAAGAATTGATTTACCTCTGTAGCTAATATCACTACCTCACTTGCCTTTAACACAAGCTGGTGGCCTTTCATGCTGGCAGCTCATTCAGGTGCTTTTGGTTTTGTTTTCCCAGAATGAGTCTTTAACCTCGCACACGAAGTACCTGATGACTTGCTATAGTGAAACTTGTCACACGGTGCTTCTCTGCCGCTCTTCGTCTGCTCTCCATCACCATCAAAGCCTCCAGTAGCCTTGAGATCATCATTGATGTGCTGGAGCCACATCTACCTGGGTTGTCCAGCTCCTGGGTGATGTTTGGGAGGGTCTCAGATCACTTCCCACCTCTGTGAGTGACAAGGAGTTGGTCCACCAGGAAATGATCCTTTTTCGCCCCGTTTCATCCCAACACTGATTATTCCAAGGGACCAGGGGAACATGAAGTCCCTGTTGCAGGTTGTCAGCAGCGCTTTGAAGCAGCAAAGTTTGATTTCATCGCCACGGGGAAGGGTTTGTAGAGAGAGAAGCTGGTTACCTTTGTGGATTCCTCAGCTTTGAGAAGGGAACGCCTGAATTTCCCGTTGGGGCTCGGTTGTGCTTATCTGATCCTGTCGTAGCTCCTTATGGAGATTAAGGAGTTGCTTTGGCTCGGTGGAGGGAAATTGCAACACCTTGGCCGTGACTCATCCTGCTGTAGACATCTCCCTGGGATGGGATGAATCACTCTCACTCCTTCGGTGAAAGGAGGAGCCTGAAAACAGATTTCAGTGTCCAGAGCTGGGCACGGGGCTTGCCTGGAGCTTGTCTTGGTGCTGTCAGCAGCGAGTCCTCCAGCAGCAGCGGGGGCCCCGGGGGGTGTCACTGCAGCATCCACGAGACCCCAGCATGGACCGTGGCAAGGAGAGCACGTTGGAGAGAAAAAACAGCATTCCTTGGCGTGCTCCAAAGGGGAAGAGCCTTGGAGGTGATGTCCTCCTGCCTTTTGGGCTCCCAGCCAAAGGGGACAAGGTTGAGGGACCTGTCCTTAGGGATAGGGGGCTGGGTGGTCTCCATCCAGGAGGCTTTAGGACTATAACCTGTAGATTATAAGACTTTCCATCCTATCAGCCCCACCCTAAATGGGGGTCCACCTCCTGGAAAGCAGTGAGCTTTTCCCCTCTTTTGCAAGAGGGGCTCTTCTCCAGCCGCTTTGGGGACATTTTTGTCTTCTCCAGCATCTTCTCCCCATTCCCTTGGGCCGGCGCTGGCCCTACCACACACCCAGCAGCAGCTGGACCCCTCCGAGGCCTGGCCAGATGGACGAGACCATGGCAGGCTCCCCACTCCCCTGGCCACCCTTGCACGGGGGCTTCTGTACATTTAATTTATCCCTCTTAAAGGCAGGTGAGCAGCCAGGCTGGGCTCACGCAGGCTCTGCACAGCCCCGCTGGGACTCTCGCTCCTGCCGCATCCGAGCGGGACGCACGGTGTTTTCCCCAGCAGCTGCCAGCGCCGGTGGTTGACGTCTCATTTTCCTCCGTGGGGAAATTCGTAGTCCCTGGTTGCTCTCAAAACAGCAGCCGAAGCGTGGCCCGCAGTAACAAAATACACGGGGCAAATTTGGAGCGAGTGGTTTTTTTAGTGGGGAAAGTTGCGTCGCCTCTGTCGCCTGTCAAACGGATGCTCTCAAACCTCCCCGAACCCTGTTGTGAATACTTTTATTTCGGCTTCACTTAATCCTGTTACCAAGCAACTTTAAGTGAAGCGAAACGTGATGCTTCCGTAGAGATGAGAGCCTGCACAGGGGAGCAAAACTGGTTTCGCTGGCGTTTAACTGGTTTCTTTATAATTCCGTGTTTTTTTCACGGTAGGCTTGCCGGTCCTGCTTTCTTACAGTTATGTTTCCATGGCGATTTGGGGTGTTTTTTTCATGTATAAATTTTTGTCTATGAAAAATGTGAACGTTAGGCATTGGTTTAAGTTTTCTGCACAGATACAGTCTGGTTGAAGGGGCAATTGACTTCCCCGAGCCTGGCACCACAAGGCACGTCCTCTGGGTTGCCGCGGGTCCTGGCTGCCCCACTGGTGTGATGAGCTTGACGTGCTCAGGAGGTGCTGAGCTGTGGGTGCAGACCCCGGGGGGGATGTGAGGACACCGCAGCCAGGTCCCACCTGCTGCCGAGCTAAATGGGAGGCGTGCGGGAGGGATGCAGGAGGGATTTTGGGGCTCACTGGGGTGGTGTGAATGGGGACGTGGCCATGCTATTTTGCACAGCCAGAGCAACTCAGGGTGCTCGGCCCCGGTGCCGGGGCTGCCAGGCCACCCGGGGGTCGACATGGGAGGTGGGGGAGCGTTTGCTCCGATGCGCGTCGTTTCCATGGCGATACTGAGCAAAGGATGCTGCAAAAACTAGGGATGAACCTCAGCGTCTCACAGCGTCTTCTGGCACGTCTGTGCTGCTGCGGCAACCCCCCCTGTTCCTGGGGCGCCTTCCTCCCTGAGGAGGACAAGGAACCGTGGTCTCAACATACCCTTCATGGCATGAACATCTGTGCGTCCTTCCAGATGTTGTGCTTGGTGCTGCCCGTACCCCTGTCCCCATGAGATAGTCCCCGTCTTTGTGCCCCAGTGATGCGCCGCGCTGTTGAACTGCACTTTGCAGAGCGTAGAAGACACATGGGTGACCCTTCCAGCCCCATGAGTTAAGTAGCAACATTGCTCCCCTTTTACGGATGGGGAAACTGAGGCAAAGGACAACGAGTGTCTGGGGAGAAACCAAACCTCCCAGCTCTGTGCTTACTTCTGCAGAGCGCAGGAGAAGGCTTATTACCCAAAATAGACCTTCAGGTTTATTTCTAATACAGTCATAAAGTGAGCAAGCTGAGAAAATACCGTCTGCTTTTCTCAGATGGGGCCGTGTGGGATCTGTTTTGGTTGCCTCTGAGCACGAGTGTCTCCCACGGAGCTGCCGGTGCCTCCGGCAGAGCTGGCAGGTGACGGCTCCAGCTAGAAACGACCCGTGACTCGGGCAGTATCTTCAATTCCCAATAAATTAGTGCTGAGCACAGCTTCAGATGTTAATTGCCAGAGAGAGGTGGATCCGTTTGGACATAATAAGGCAGGGGGAGAAGGGTAGCTCCGTGCCTTTGGTAGCATTTTATTATTTTAATTGCAGCTTCTTGCATATTCACAGGGATGAACTTCGTAGCCCGCACCCCAGCGTACAGTCAGCTGGAGCTTTATTAAGCTTTTCGAGCGATGCTCTAAGCAGAAAGCCCCGACGAAGTCATGGCAAGGCAACGCCAGAAATAGAAAGCTGTGCAATCTGCAACATATAATGCGCTGCAGCCAGCTTGCAGCACGTGCTGGATTAATCCCCAATTTAATTAACACTACTCTAATCCTTCGGTGAAAAGAGCAGCTCCGGATTTGTTTGGAAACACCGTCCTGTGTACCGTAGTGTACGTTAATGTGTTTAAAAATGCAATCACCGAGGAGTTTTTGCTCTGTTCTCAACCTGGGATGCTCTAAGAAGTGTATTTACAGGCGCCGTCCTCTGAAAAGTGGGACTGGGGACTGAGTGAAGGTCTGGGCTTGGGCAACATCACGAGATTAGTTTAAAAACCAAAAGGTACGAACCAAACCCCAAGTCACTGGAATTTATTTCTTAAAGTTTTTCTGGGTTTTCGGCCAATTCAAAGGGTTTTCAGGGTTATTTTTTGCCCTGCTGATGGATGATTACAAGAAAAAGGCTTAACGAAACAGTGGCGATGACCTGGACCGGGGCTCAGCCCCGCGCTTCCAGGAGGTACCGCTAGAAGAAGCCATTCATAAGGATGCTAAAACTGCAAGAACTGGCAAACCCATGGCCGGGCCGTGTCTCTGTGGATGTTCTCACCCCTGCTTGCACCTCTCCAGGCTCAGGATGACCGTCCCGGAGACCACAGGGCCTTTTGGGGTTTGTTCTGCTCAGGGATGTTCATTTTAGCAAGCGAAATGCACCCAAAACCAGGTGGTTTCGAGCTTCTGGGTCCTCTGAGACCTTGTCCTTACACTTGCAGGAGATGTTTAACCCGCACTAATGTTCCTCGGCTCCAGCACGGAGCTTGGAATCATTTCAGATGCAGTTAGTGAGGACTGGTCCAGGCATATTCCATCAGAGGGGTTTTGTAGGTAGGCTTTTAATTTTTCTCTCTTAGTGGAAAACAGCTATTTTGTGGGAAATGAATTTTTAGGAGAAGCGACGGTTTTTCAACGCCAGTTTCTTGTTTATAGTTTCATCCTCGCCTGTGTTTCTCGCAGGAAAAACAATGAGCGCTGCCTGGCTTTTGGCAGCTTTTTGGAAAAAAAGGCCGTTTATTTTGCTGCTCTTGTTATTATCGATGATGAAAATTAATAACTGTGTGTTTTAAAACCAAAGTTTCTTCTGCGGCATAGAAAACGCCTTCCCCCTTCCCGCCCGTGATTACAGCTGGCTACATGCCAGGATTTTCTACTTTAAAATTACAAACCCTGCTGCTTTTGAGTCCCTTATGGATCCTTGCAGGCTATATCGTGTTTGCTGGATATGGGTGTGCAGGGTTTTACCCGCAGATGGAGCCGGGCACAGCACCCAGTCATGGGAAGTAAGTGGAATTAAGTCGGAGCTGAGCAGACCCGGGGCAGGTGCAGAAATGGGCAGAATAATTTCGGATGGAAAATGTTTCGACAAAACAGTTCCCGTTGCCCAACAAGTTACGCTAAATAGAAGCTCTCTCCTCCAGCTTGTCAGGTAATTACTGAAGGAAGCATATGGTATCTCCTCGGAAGTGTTGGAAGGGGATCAACACCAGGGAAAGTGATGGAGCTGGGTGGGATTGGTAGGAGTGGGCGTCATGTGGGAATAAACAGGATCGGGATTGAAATTAGAGGAGTTGGTGGGTGCTCCAGAGAGGGTTTGAACCCGTTTGGCTGTGCGTTGGCCCATGGGGCACCCCTGGATGCCGAATTGTCTACGGAGCCCGGGGCTGCTGCGGTGCTGTTGAGCAGCGATGAGGTTGGATGGGGACACCCTGCATTGCCGAAAGTTTTGGGGAAAGCTGGCTTGACCCCCAGCGCTGGGGTGTTTGGGAGAGTCAGCACTGGGGAGGCGTTGGGAGGGGGGAGACCCTCAAATGAGACCCCCATGGGTGGACAGATGCAGGGCCTGAGCAGACAACGAGAGAGCTTGGACGTGTCAACGCCCAGCTGACATCTCTTGGAGCGAGGGGAGCCCAAGTATGGCGGAGCAATGCAAAGGCACGGCAGGTTTTTGTCACAGTGGGTCCCAGTAATAGGGTTGTGTTGCTTGCAATACCCCCCATCGTGGGAAGGTGGTGGGGAGTGATTTGGGTCATGGCCATCGGGTCTTGAGCAGAAGTGGAGGCTGAGAGCAAGGATGGTCAATGCCATCTCGCCCTGGGGGGGGTCCAGCGTAGGGAAAAGCCAAAATAAACTCATAGTCTCTGTGCCCGTATCCCACCAACGTGGGATTCAGAGGAGATGCGCTCAAGCTCCGCATCCGTCACCTGCCAACCCATGCAATAGCAGTGCTCCGTGCCCTAAATCTTGGCATTGTTTAGATACCAAAAGCACTTTTGTCGCAAGGAGGCAAAACTAAATAATTACCTTGCGCGGAGGGTCGCAGAGACAATGCCCAGACAGACAGATTAGCGTGGGCAGCGGAAGCATCAGTCGATGGGAGTGTGCGTTCAAGAGTGAGCCTTGCAGACCAGTACACCTCTGACTGGTTAAAAGTCCAACTCCCAGCTTGGAGTCGGAGTCCCGACCAAGCGCATGGAGAGCTCGCCACCATCCCAGAATTTCACAGAAGTAGGCAAGGCCTGGGGAGGTAAATGCTTTAATAAATGCTATTTCTCTCCAAATTGTTTTCCTGTGCCTTAGACAGAAAAGCTGGGCTTTAAAAGCCTGCTCCAGCTGCGTGGTCTGCAAAGCCTGCCGAGATCAAATGCTTGAGATGCGGAGATGCTGCTGGTAGACGCGTCGCTGCAGGTGCAGAGCAGGAATTTTTGCAGAGCCACCACGTAAAGCAGCCTCGCCGTCAGAGTGGGGCTTTTTAAATGTTGTTTGTTCCCAAAGGCTCAACGCAACGTGTGGTTTGGTTTGTTGTTGGCGAGGAGGGTTTGTTTGCTCAGTAGGGGGTGAAGGTGACAGCAGCGTGTCTGGCCAGAGGTCTCCGGAGATCTCTGGTCCAACCTTCTTGGACCAAATCTTGGTCAGTGTTGAGGTCCAAGGCCATGGCCGAGTGTTGAGCCTCAGAGGACAGTTATCTGTAAAGCAGGTAGATGTGAGCACTGTGGATGCTCTCATTTAGCCTGCCAAATCCATGCAGATCCAAGGCTTTGTTTGTCTTGGGGGCTACCAGGTGAGCAGGGTCCAAGAAAGTCCTCTTGGGAGAAGGCGGCTGATCCCTTTGCTGCCCAAGTGAGTCAGCAGAGTTGCATCCTCCAAAGTGATAGGTTCCTGACATCCCTAAACCTCACATCCTCCAGTATCACCTTATTCCTCCCTAGTTCTTCTCCTCTGGCCGTATCACCCCATGCTCTGGTGTCTTCTGCTGCAAATCTTTGTGCAGCCCTTGGTGTAACAGCTCTGCGGCTGTGATTCCTTGGTGCTGGGTTTCTACCAGGGCTTCAGATTGAATACAGCGCTGTTAAAAAATGAAATGCAGCATAAAGCAGTAGGAAAATCAAGGCATAGTAAGCAAAGAAAATAAAGGAGTGACTCACCTTTCAGCAGAAGCTCTTCAGATGTAGAGGTGGCATTGCTGGCCGCAGGCATGGATTCGTGTTAGCGGGTAACTCAGTTTTTAGGCCAAATTATGCATAATTAACAACTTCCTTTGCAAATGAGCCCCCCGCCCCGTAGTCCCATATGCTCCCTCTAGTTTGTTGGGATGTGAGACCGTGGCAGCAATGCTAAAGAGAGAGAGGTTACGCGCCCCAGCTGCGTGAAGATGCCTGTGTGATAGAGGAGCTCAAAGTGCTCACGTATCATACTCGGCTCTGATTTGCATCCCATTAATTCCTTTTCAAGTCTTTTTTGGGTTGGTTTTAGCTTCTAGTGGAAGAGGGGGACTGACCTCGAGTTACTTAGTATTCAGCACAGATTTGGGATGTGGAAACCTCACATCACCCGTAACTCTGCGTCTGCACCCATGTGCTGCAAATGCCTTTGTCCAGCTTGGAGAGACTTCAGCTGCCAAAAACATGAGCTCCTTCGAATTTAAAACACTTTTTTCATTATTTAATTGCTTACGTTGTCTCACAGGTGGACTCAAGCTGTGTCACAGTTGGGGCAGTGGATGCAGGGTGCACCCATGCTTTCGGCACCTTACAGACAGTAGAAACGTCTCTGTTTGGGGGAAAGAGGAGTTTGTTTTAGTCATATGGGAATGTATTTAAAATGCTGTAACTAAATATCAGCTAGAAAGTAGATGTCACCTCCTGTTTTCTGTAGCTTGGACGTACAGACCAAGCTGGAGAGATCGCGCATCTCTGCGTTACAGGGAGGGTGAGCCCTGGGGACGGGCAGCAGCGTAAGGACCAGGGGCCTGGAGATGCTCTTGGACCTGATGGGGGGATTTGGGCTGAGTCCCGGCTGTGCTCTGCTCACGGCAAACGCTGCTGCTGGGATTCCTTCCTCGATGCCCAGAAGTCTCATCATCCAGGTGGAGCACTCCCAACTGCTTATCTCCTGCTTTTGAGCAGCACAGATTGACTGTAGATAATTTTCCATGGAGGGACAAACATGCCCATGCCGGCGGACACCATCCCATCCACCCCAGCCCACTAACCTCCCCCCTTCTTCTTCCAGAGGAGACGACGTTCGAGGCTGGAGTCAAAGTCCAGATCCACAGCCAGTCTGAGCCGCCTTTTGTCCAGGAGCTGGGGTTCGGGGTGGCCCCTGGATTCCAGACCTTTGTGGCCACCCAAGAGCAAAGGGTAAGTCCTAAATTTCATTTACACACCAGGATTCCTCCAGTGGGTCCGTATGAAAGGTTACTTCTACATACCCGTGCCCCTTGAGAGTCATCTTCATCATTAACAGCTAGTTTTTGATGCATTGCTTCACATTGGTTGGGATGAGGGCAGCTTTTTCAGCATTGCTTCTCATGTGTTGCCCATAATCCTTGTAATTTTGGCCACAGAAGGGACTTCATCCCTGATAATTTCCCTGCCTTCCTCTTCCATGGTTATGGTTCAGCTGTGGCAGTTGCTTAATGTGTTGGGTACCTTCCAACCCTCTGAGAAAGGATGCTTTTTGCCAAAAGGCTCTCACGCTCCAAGGATATGAAAAGAGACAAGAAGAGAGTGTTTCATTATGTAGATCAGCGTGAATCCTTTCAGGTAACACAGCAATAGTCGCGTTATTTATTATAAACTGCGTTGGGATGCTCCTGGCTCAGGCTGCATCACCCTCCCTGAGTCCCAACGGTGGCTCATCATCGCGGTGCGGATGGATGAGATGTGACGTAGTGTCGTTAGACCCAAATCCTGATTAGGCATATGGAAAGGCAGCCAGCGGAATAATGTTTTCCCCCAGCTTGGCCTCAGTGCTTTCAGTCCTAGCCCTCCTGCCTCATTGCCTCTCTCATTTTCCTCCCTGCTCTTGCATCCACCCTCAAATGAGATATAAATCAAGTTGAGGAAAGCGAACACGAGCTGTCGGAGGCTTTGCTCTGATTAAACTCCTCCGTGGAGATCAGAGCCGCAGTCGTTACACTTCAGCTCAGAGAAACACGAGGAATTCACCACCAAATATATCGTTAAGGCATCTCTCCATGGCCACCGGGGACCAAAACACACCTGAAGACGCTGCATTTCAGCGAGGCTGGATGCAGATCTTCTCTCCTTCATTACGACGCGCTTGTGTGTAATCATCCAGGAGATAACGAACGGTGTGGGTTCCCGGTGGGCGAGCGCCAGGTGGAAACTTCTCAATTAAAGCAGAGAAATGTTTCGCTGTTGCCAGTTTGTGTCTTGTGGGCAGTCCGGTGGGCTGGAGACAATGAGCGGCTTTATTAGCGCTCAGGGACCTCGTCTGGAGTGTTACACCTTCGTAATGGCCAAGGCAAAGGGCTCTTTTCGGGGGCTGAGGCAGCAGCTGCTGAAGTCCGAAGGAGAAACGGGCTTGGAAACCCATCGTGGGCATTTTTCATGCCCGTTCCCTTGAGAGAAACCTTTCCATGTGTCCCCAACATCCTCACCTCACTCCACAGCTCCTTTCTGTCATCCCAAGGGAAAAGCAGCAGCACTCAGCATTGCTTACACGGGACGTGCTGCGAGATGAAGAATCTGGAAGGATGGAAAACTGATTCATTCCTGTTGGCAGTAATTACTGGGCATTGAGTGCCTTGTCCATCCCCTCTCCGGGGGCATCTCCTGAAGCACTCTAGGGGTGTCCCCACACCAAGGTGGCGCCGCTGGGGTCAGCCCCATGCCCGTGGCTGCCGTTGGCAGTGGGGTCTGGATAAGGCCCTGGGCTTGGGGCCAGAGGCTGGTCATCCCCCACAGCGGCTGCAGACAGCAGCCCTCCCCGTGCCAGCACCAGGCAGGCAGCTCAGAGGTGCTGGGCTACCCCAGGGAGGACAAGTGACTTGCCAAAGGTCATGGAGGAAGGCAGTGATGGAGCAGAGGGTCCCATGTTAGACTAGGTATAAGGAAGAAAGTTTTTATGTGAAACACTGGCCCAAGTTGCCCAGAGAGATTGGAGATGCCCCATCCCTGGAAATGTTCAAGGTCAGGTTGGACGGGGCTCTGAGCAACCTGATCCAGTGGAAGATGTCCCTGCTCATTGCAGGCAGGTGGGACTAGATGGCCTTTAAAGGTCCCTTCCAACCCAAACCAGTCTATGATTCTATGATGTCGCGTATGGATTGATGCACTTCACTCAGAGAGAGAACCAGCAATACATTTATTGATATAGAACAGGGATTTAACAAAGTTTGATGGTAAATGCGACAGTGTTTTAATAAGATTCGAGAAGGCAAGGCACACTTGGTTATTTACTGCATAAGGACAGGGTCAGACAGAGCTGTCAGGGAGACCCTCCCATTGAGTCGAGGTTCAGAAAGGACCCCCTGGCTTTCTAGGAGTCAGAGTGCAGCTGGATCCTTGTCCCAGACTTGGTCAACGGTTTGGTGGTTGGTTTGGTCTATGGTTTAGTGATGGTTTTTTTCAGAGTTATGTTGATGGTTGGACTAGATGATCTGAAAGGTCCCTTCCAACCTGGGCAATTCTGTGATTCTATGATTCTAACAGCTTATGTCTAAAGGATTACATACGCGCAATCAATCCTTTATATCACTTAGCTAAGATTTCAAAGTTTAGCATGCTATTGGTCACTTCCCGAGGATCTGTTGTGGCAAGGAATCTCTGAATCTCGAGAAGTAACCTTGAGCGGCATCCCAGCTCAAGGGGAGATGCTGGCGTGCACCCCGCTGCCGTGCAGGAGAGCTCAAGGGGCTCTTGGGCTGCCCACTGTTTATGGAGGTGAGATGATTGACCTATATTGGTCATATTTGTATATTGACCACAGTACCAGCATTGCTCCAGTTAGCCCTTGGCTATTGAGTTGTTATCTGTCTCCTCGAAACCACGCTGAGCCCCGGCTGGAGCCATCATGACTAGAAGCAGCCACTGTGACCACCATGGTTGGATGTCGCTTGGGCTACAGGAGATAAAGATCAGGTTGGCGCCTGGGGAGGGGGAGCACACTGTCACATATGATTCTATGATTCCATGTTTTTATGATTCAATGATTCTATGTCGGACCAGAAGGTCCCGTGTTGGGATCTTGCGTTTTCATCTCCAGCCTCTCCTTTGAGCGAGGCCCTCTCCGTCTTTTCTCAGCAGCAGAAGAGCAGGATTTTTGTTTCATAAATTGTCAGGCGTGAAAAATACCTCCAGCAGAATCAGCACCCGCCTCTTAGCGAGACCACGTCAGCTCCAGAGCGAAGCTGACGGGGGAGATGCCAAGGTTGGCCATCGAGAAGGGCATCGCCAGCCGTTTCCGTGGCACTTTGCGTGCCCCGTGAACAGGCAGGGGATCGTGTTGTGCGGTGCGGCCGCCTGATGCCGGAAGAGTTTGGCAACACCTCCTCGAATTGAACTCGCCCGGCAGCATGAGCAGTAATTGGAAAGATTTGTCTTCTTTAAACATTCTGGTTTCAGCAAGATTTGGGAGCGTGGCTGGGAGCTGGAGCCTGCAGGAAGGATCTCGAGGACTTTGTTTTAAGATAGAAATAGTGTAAACGCTGGAGACTTTTAAGTCAGCTGCTGTAAATCTTCCCCAGCATTCCGAGCATTAACTATTTCATTATTTTTATTAAAAAATTAGATTTCCTAGCAGGGAGACAGCCAGCTGAGAGAGAGAGAGAGAAAGGGAAAAAACCCATCCCTCTCCAAATCCCTCCTTCCAGTCAGGGAAGATGTAGAAGGATGACAAGAAAAACAGATTTGGGGGGATTTTTAGCTTGAGTGTGTTCCCTCTTCTGCAGGTTTTGATGGTGTTTTGGTGCTGGGAGAGCGAAAGGCATGTTTCTGCTTAGCGCCAGGGGTTCTGTAACTGGTTTAAAATTATACCACGGGCTGAGAGACCTTTACCCAGGAGACCCGGAGGCTCTTCAAGCTGCCTGCCTGGAGCAGCACTCAGCTCCCCAGGCGATGCTGCCCACCCCAATCCCCCCACTCCATAAACTCATTTTTTAACCTAATTACAACCGTTACAGCATACGCATGCTACTGCCTCCTCTAATTACCCCGCAGGGACCGGCCGGGCATCACCCACCTTCTCAAGCCCTGGATGCGCATCTTTTATTCAGACCCCTGATTTAGTCTTGGGTTTTCTTCCTACTAAATCTCTACATCTGGGGCAGGCACGTGCTGCTTCTTCAAGAAATCGGAGCAAAAGGTGGAAAAGCCCATGAACATCACCCAGAGGACTAAGGCCGGCCAGTTATTGGGGTCCTAAACCGTGTGTTTTACACCATGAAACATAAATGAAATGATCCTCCAGCTGGAGAAGAATAGAAGGAAATGACCAGAGGAAATGGTCTGAAGCTGCGGCAGGGGAAGTTTAGGTTAGATTAGGAAGAATTCCTTTCCTGAAAGAGCGGTCAGGCACTGGAACAACCTGCCCAGGGAGGTGGTTGAGTCTCCATCCCTAGAGGTACTTAAGAAACGTCTAGATTTGGCACTTCAGGGCATGCTCTAGCGACAGAGATTGTAGGGGTTGTTTTTTGGGGGGTTTTTTTGTTTGTTTTTTGTGGGTGTATGGTTGGACTCGATGATCTCAAAGGTCCTTTCCAACCATGAAGATTCTATGATTCTAAGTAAAGCTAAAGAGAAGGCCGTTTCACATCTCCCAGCTCAGAGCAGCCTCTGTCTTACTTTTCCCAGCAATAAAAAAACAGGTATGGAATTGGGCCAGACTTGCCTTGGTGTGATGGTGAGACCCGTGCATCGGCTTGGAGACAAGCTTTGGGGCGAAGGAGATTTATTTGTGGTTTAGAGGCTCGTGGCTTTATTTGTGGCTCTGTTACTATTCCCTGTGGCCATGCCCAAATCTATCCCTTCATCCCCCCCCCCATCCCAGTCTGGAAATAAGAATATTTACTGGGCTTTACTTACTGATTTCCTGCCTTTCCAGGTATGCAGCCGCTTAGCGCAAGCAAGGACTTGAGTCTTAGTGCCGGGGTAATAAATCCTGGATGTTTATACCGAGAGCTTTCCAAAAGGCCCTTGTCGAAAGCAAACTCTGGCTCTGTGATGGTGCCTGTTCTCATTAAATGTCCCTTTAAAATTAGCTGTCAGTCTAAAAAAATACGAACCAAATCAGTTTTTTTTCTCCCTTTGCAGGGGCTGAGCCCTCTGCTTCTTGCACAGTGACGCTTTTAAGGTACATTTACCAGTTTGGGAATGTTAATGCTGTAACGATGTCGTGCTGGTTTACGAGAGTGGCATGGTAAGAGTGACTTTGCACGGGTATCTCATTGCCTGGAGAAGAGAAGGCTCCAAGGAGACCTTATAGCAGCCTTATAGCAGCAGTTCCTAAAGGGGGCCTACAGGAAGGATGGGGAGGGACTCTTCATCAGGGAGTGTGATGATAGGACACGGGGTAACCGCCTCAAACTGAAGGAGGGGAGGTTTAGGTTGGATCTCAGGAAGAAATTGTTTGCTGTGAGGGTGGTGAGCCCCTGGCCCAGGTTGCCCAGAGAAGCTGTGGCTGCCCCATCCCTGGAGGGGTTCAAGGCCAGGTTGGATGGGGCTTGGAGCAACCTGGGCTGGTGGGAGGTGTCCCTGCCCAGGGCAGGGGGTGGCACTGGGTGGGCTTTAAGGTCCCTTCCAACTCTTAAGTATTCAGTGATTCTATGAAAACATCCTCTCTGGGTGTCTTTCCGTACACCAAGGCAGTGGCTGTCTCTGAACGCAACGTGAAAGGAGCTGTAGCGGTTTACATGGACGTGCGAGACCATAGCTGGTGGTTTTGGGGGTTTTCACACCGTTTTACATGGGGAGAGCCGGCCGCGGTCCCCGTTGTGCCTTGCAGCGAGAGATGCTCCAGCTGCGCAGGGGAGCGGTTTCCATGGCAATTGCTGAGTCTAATGAATACGGTTTATTTTCTCATGAATGGGCAAAGCCCGGAGCTGCACAGGAGCTGGCTCGGGGCACGCCGGGCCGTCACCCTCCAGACGGGTCCCAGGGGAGGGCAGGACCACCCCGAGTAGGGCAGTGCCCTTCAGCACCTGCTGTTCTTGGCTTTGGAGGGATACATCTCAATTTTTCCCTTTTCCCAGCAATTTTGGGTGAGTCTGGTGCTATAACAAGCCTCCTCGGACCTTGTGTTGTGCGTGGCTTTGAGGAGGCTGCAATATCCCCCCATACCCTTGCACCGGACCACAGCACCGAGGCATGGGTGAGCACACCGGAAATTAGATTTCGGAGGGCTGATCCGCTGGCGAAAGACAAATTCCTGCTGGATTTGGCTCCTTTTAATCCTCTTTTCCCAGCTGGGTTTTACAGCATTGTCGCCACATCTCAGCAGCATCTCCCGAGCCTCTCCCAGAAGGGATGGGATCAGAGAATGGGACTTCCCCGTCTCGGCAGCTCCCTGCCACGCCATCGGCACGACGCGTTAGAGAAGATGAAAAGCGCACTAAAAATGGCAATTTCTGCCAACTTGGCAATAAAAAATTTAAGAGGCTTCAGTTAAGCAACAGGTTCGAAGATGGAGCAATATTGTTTAATAGGGCTCTAGTGTGCCTTGGAGACTCATCCCCTCGTAATGCTTGCACGGGACGGAGAGCATCAGCTACCACCAACTGCAGTACCAAAAGTGTAATTACAGAGGCAGGAAAACACGACTCGGGGTCTGGCAGCGATCGCACTGAAGCCCGTGTTTCCAAACAGGGTGCAGGCAGTGGCATTTGAAAATGAGAAGTAATTAAATAGTATTTCCCATGTTTCCTAACCCTCGCTCAGAGCATCTTCGCCAACCTACAGTCTTACACATCCTCCCAGAAGAACATTCACTCTCCAGTTTCTTTCTGTTTCCCTCAGTCCCACACACTCCCCGTTGATTTCCTCTGCTATAGCATCAGACTCTCAATTAATTCAACAAGAAGCAGCACACTGGCCAGACGCATAGAAAACTTCGTTGCACGGGACCGGTTCAAAGGAGGAGATGTACAAAAAATGATTGCATGGCTGGTTTTGTAGGGCAGCGGAGTGGTTTCGCTTAGAAAACAGCATTAGGAGTGAATCAGCCTGTTCGTAAAAGGGTACAAAAGAAAATAGGTTTGGAGGCAAGCGATGGAAATGAGTCAGGGCCAGGAACGGTGCATCTGAACGGGGAGAGATTGGAAAGGGCTCGCTTAGGGAGGAGATCAGAAAGAGAAAACATCAGGGATGCAGATGAAGTAGTCGTCTGGCTGCTCCTGCTAACCCTTCCCCATATTATACGGATAAGAGGATTTTTTAAAAACAATAGAAATCTGCTTGCTGAGGACAGGAGAGCTTCAGAGGGTCCAACTGCTGCCACGCACCCCCCAAATTGGGTACCTCTATAGCAGTTTGGCCAATGTAGTCCACAAATACAGCCAAGGGTGTCCGGCAGAATGAGGGGGAACACTTTTGCTGGCTGTAGGTATGCCAAGGAGGTGACCAGGAGGGAGAGGGAAGAGTTTGCTGCCATTTAGGACCGAGGGTGCACATGAGCGAAGGGTACGTCTCGTTCAGCAGGGAGGTAGAACCGAGCTGTAGGTGCAGGAGCTGCCGGGAGCAGCCGTTCTGGGAGCAAAGCTGGGATGAGCCTCTGAGGGGGCTGCCCTGGACTTTCTGGGGAGCCACAGGAGGTTTCAATATTCCTATTTGATTTGCAAAATCATTTCTGAGGAAACGGGGACCCGGAGCTCAAAAATCACGTTTTTCTTATGGTGCCCACTCCCCTCCAGCAGCTGGGGACTGGTGGGCTGTATAACTTCCCCGAGCTCTGTGCATGGGGACCTTCCAGCTGCTGGAAGGGTTAAGCTCTCATCCTTAAAGACAACTTCTTCGGTGCTTGCAAAGAAGGGAGCAAATGAGAAGGAACGACGAGGTATCACACCGGGCACGGCAAAGGTAGACGGCAAATAGACAACTTCCAGCATCATTAACCGGGAGAGCTGTGCGTAGGCCGAGCTTTTTAAGCGTTTTACAAGTGCTAAAGCTGCCTGGGATTGAAATTCTATTAAGTTGCCGCTATTTGATGTCTCATTAAAGAGCGGAGGTTTCTGGTTATTATTCAGTTGTGAGCAAATGCGAAGACACCCCCTCTAGATGTTGCCGTGTTCAGGGAGAGGTTTGATCCCCCTTTGCTGATGGCTACCTGAGCTTTAGTGGCAGCAGGTGGGGACCCAGCCGTGGAGGAGGCAGGAGAGGGGCTGAGCCGTAGCCCAGAGCCCAGGCGATGCAGGATGCATCCCCAAAGCCGGATCCGTCGCTTCAAATAGGGCTCAGACTGCCCCAGCCTTGTGTTGGGAACATCTCCTCTGCGTTTCCACGTCTTCCCTATTGCATACAATTAAACATGTAGAAAAGAACAGGGATACCACTTAAACTAAATTAAAAAAAAAAAAAGAAAAAAAAAGAAAAAAAAAAAAACTTTTCTGGCAGCAGAGAGATGCTGGCGGTTGTCGGGAGGCTCAGTGCCAGGGGCGGCTACGAGGGGCAGCAGCGTGGCCAGGAACAGGGGCTGTGGCAGGGAGGAGGCTGTGCCGAATGGCCCCCGCCGCTGCCAGCCGCGTCCAAGCAGCCCACCCTTCCCTTGCGTTTCAGGCAAGCGAGATCCATCCTGCTTTTAAGGAGACAAGTCAATTTATTTCTTTTCCTATTTGGCGCCTGCCGGTTCATAACTGATTGTCGGAATCCCCAACAGCCGGGATCAAGAGAATTTTAAAAGCATTTTGTTAATTAAGTAAGTATTAATGATTGCGAAAGCGCGAGGACGCAAGCTTGTCAACCTCAATTAGAGGCTGAAGATGAGTTTCTCTACGTGCGAGACCGGGGAGGGGTATGTGCCCTTGGAAAGCTGCCACGGCAGCGGAGCAGAATTAGAGCTCGGCGCTGCTCTCCTGCAGGAACCGAGGGCAGAAACTGCCCCTGCTGCCTTTACCTCTGCTTTTCCTTTTGCTTTTATGATTTTTTTCCCCCCTCTAGCTTGAAAGAAAAGTGGTTTGTCTTTGGTGGTAGCGGAGCAGGTTGGAGGGGAGCAGCTCAGCATCCTTGGGCAGCCGCCTCCGGTCCAGCACCGAAGCCCTCCCTCCGACCCCAAATCAGCATCGTCTGGAGGAGGGGAAAGCCATTCCCTCAAGAGGAGGAAACCTCTGCACGGCTGCTGGGGAGAGGAGTCAAATCCAATTAGCGTCTCTCCCGTTTATGTTGTTTACGTGCTCCATCTCGCATGTCCTGTTTGCCGACCGACGAGGCAGGCTTGGCTCTCCAGCATGCTCTTCCAGGTGATGCAGCCACCTCGGTAGCATCGTGGCCGGGAAATTCAAACGTCAAATGACAGAATCACAGACTGGTAGGGGGTGGAAGGGACCTTTGGAGATCATCTAGTCTCCAAATGTCTAAAATAAGTTGCTCGGGCAGCTCTTTGGGGCCAAGCGCTTTGGAGGTGAAGGCTTTGCTTGAGGTTGCAGCCCCATTTTGGCGAGGAAGGGGTTAAGGAGGGATGCTCTTGTGGGTGGGTTCACCATTGTGTTAACCCCAGGGCTTGCAGGGCATCCGGAATCCTATGCCAAGGCAGGAGAGGCAACAGGAGCATGGATGGGGTTGGTCCACAGCGCATGAAGCCACAGGGGCCGGAGGGGAGAACCTCGGGATCCTGCTCCATTGCACTTCAGGGCAGGAAACCCTGCGGAAGAGTTTGGCCCTTTGATTTGAGTCTTTCACTGCAAGGTGCGCTATTCGATGGGTAAAACCGTACCCGGCTCTGGGGCTGGATCGTCTCTTTGAAGGATAACAGGGAACATTTGAGAGGATGCAACCCAGCGGTCCTGGCGGTCCTGCTTGTACCTCTGAGCGATGCTGCTGGGGCTCCAAACAGACGGTAACAGCAGCTGCCTTCAGAGATAATTGCAAATAAAAGGTCAGGACAAGAGTTCACTACATCAGAGACTTGGTACATTGGTGCCTGCTCACCAAAACCACCTGGGAAAGGCTAAGGGAGCTTTCCTGGGACCGAATTACCTTTGGGTGTTGAGGCAGGATGTGGGAAATGTGGCTCCCCTATTCTCTGCAGAGCCTCATCCCTAATGGTGTGCCTTCTTCTTCCGGAGAGGTCCCGCAGCCGTATCTGGCTGCTGATCAGTCGAGAGTTTGCTTCTGATTACAAATTACAGAGAACGAGGGAAGCAACGAGTCTTTCAGGGTGTAATTACGATGGAGGCTCCAGGTAATAGCCCTTGATGAGCCCCTTGGAGAGGGAAGAGTTCATTGACTTGCTCAAGGGAGGGAGGGTCCGACCCTGCCAGCCCAGGGAGATTTGGCTGGAAAATCTTGCCAGGAGGAAGAAGCACAGATTTGCCTGCCATACTTCGAATGAACCTTCCCTGCAGCGCTGCTTCCCACCGAGCCAGCGATGGAGGGGGAAGCGCTCGGATTCCCAGTGTCGGTCCCCTGGCGTGTGGGAGATGCTCAGGGCTCTGCTCGGAGCCGTAGCCAGCAGCAAGAAATCCCTGCCCGGTGATAGAGAGATGTAAGTGGAGCCACTGGGGCCAGTGCTGGGCTCCCCGGTTCCAGAAGGACAGGGAACTGCTGGAGAGGGGACAGCAAAGGGCTACCGAGATGCTGAGGGGATGGAACACCTCTCTGATGGAGAAAGGCTGAGGGATTTGGGTCTCTTCAGTCTGGAAAAAAGACGGCTGAGGGGGGACCTTATCAACGCTTATAAATACTGAAAGGGGGGGTGTCAGGAGGATGGGGCCAGGCTCTTCTCAGTGGTGCCCGGGGACAGGACAAGGTGTAACGGGCACAAACTTGACCCTGGGAAGTTCCACCTAAACATGGGGAGGAACTTGTTTCCCGTGAGGGTGGCAGAGCCCTGGCACAGGCTGCCCAGAGAGGTGGTGGAGTCTCCGTCTCTGGAGCCATTCCAACCCCACCTGGAGGCGTTCCTGTGCCCCCTGCTGTGGGTGACCCTGCTGTGGCAGGGGGTTGGAGGGGATGATCTCCAGAGGGCCCTCCCAGCCCTGTCCAGTCTGGGATTCTGGGATTCTGTAGGAGGTAGGGATTAATGTATCACAAAGCAGCACTGAGGTGCTTGTATCGCACCCCACAGGGCTCTGCTCCATGGCCAGGTGTTTCACTGGGGAAATTTCCTTTAAATAGTAAAAATTGGAGCTTCCCTGGAGTCTCCTGTTGGTCCCAGACACAACATGCTTTTCTCTCCAAAACAGGGAAAGCCTTTATACTGCAGAGCAAAACAACCTCCACTGGGGTTAAATGCACCAAGAGGCTTTTTCTGCTCTTAAGTATCGGCCATTCAGAGAGCGGTAGGGAGAGAAAAACCTTGGCTTCTGGCAGGGGAGATGAGTTGCATCTGGGATGGATACTGGGAAAAAGTTCTACACCGAAAGGGTTATCAAGCATTGGAAGAGGCTGCCCAGGGCAGTGGTGGAGTCGCCATCCCTGGAGGGATTTAAAAGCCGGGCAGATGTGGTGCTGCGGGACATGGGGTAGTGGTGGGTTTGGCAGCATTGGGTTGATGGTGGGACTCCATGATCTGAAAGGTCCCTTCCAACCTCGACGATTCTATGGTTCTGATTCTATGATTCTATTCCTGCGTGATTAGGAAGACGCAGGGAGAAAAGTGAGTTCCACTTGCACGCTTGTGTGTGTGCAAGTGTGTGCACGGGATTGCGTGTGCAGCAAGGCAGCAAATCCGCAAGGAACGACACGCTTTTGGGGAGATGCAAGCCAGCTTTGCTTTTTGGTGTGGGGGTAGTCAGTGCTCGTGGTCCTGGCTACAAAACAGGCTAGAAGTCTGTTAATGAGGTTGCACCGATTAGGGTTTCATTAATCATTCAGCCCATGCACCTCCTGCAGATGCTGTGCCAGTTCACAAGCACCGTGGCTCAAATCCAGCGCTGGCTGAGCAAAAAAGTGTGTAAGCTAAATATCTGGTCACGACTCCATCGTTTTCTGATCTCGTCACCTACATTTCAGAATAAAATTTAAAGGGCTTAAAAGATTTGCGTGTAGCCATGCTTGGAAGAGAGCTGACACCATCTGAGACCGCGATTATTTATTCTCCTTTATCATACAACGTGCAACATATGGGCCCTTTTCTCCACCGCGGATGACTAAATGATGGCATCTGGTACTCTATTATATTGCAAGTGTAAAGCAAATGAGAAAAGATCCCCTTCAAACAGCGCTTTGCTATTGTCACAGAGACGCTCTTGATATTTTCATTCCAAGGTGCCGCTTTGCTGACTTTCCAAACCACCCCGTTCCGAGCCAGGCCTGTTTCTTGGAGGATGCCGAGATTGCTGGGAACTGCTTTTTTTTCCTCCCTTAATGCCCCAGCTGGTCCCCGCAGATGGGATCCCTCCGTCACCTGCTGCATCTTCGCACCCCTTCTGGATACTGTCTGCTCTTCAGATCGGCCCCGCCGAGCGCAGAGATCGGTGCGTGTCGCTCCAGGCGGCGCAACGGCTCTCGCTGCTGTTGCTTTTCCAAGCGGCTTGAGCAACAGCATGGATTGAGGCCGATTTTGGGGATGCCAGAGCTCGCATCCCACCCCAAGCAGCCCAGGCACCCATGGGCAATGCTGGCTCTGGCGGGCATAGCATCCTGCAGAGGCGCTGAGCAGGACACGCAGCTGAACATCACCGCAACGGTTTGTGTCTCATCAGCACTTGAAAGTAGGGTTGGTGCTCACAGGAGCAGGGGAAGGGAGCTGGTGATCCCTCCATCCCTGGCTGGTGGGGACATCCAGAGCCAAAGAGGGGTTCACCATCACACGGAGACCCCCTTCACCCTTGGGCAGGCAGGTCTGAGCTTTTCTCGCCTCTAGCCTTGGGGTCAGGGAAGACCTTGCAGGACCATCTCATCATGGGGAGGACCTCTGGCTAATCTAGAAGATGGGTGTGCCACAGGGCTGCCATGCCCATGGTTCCAGCTGGTCCCGTAAAGCCTACATCAGCCTGTTGGAGACAGAACTAACTGGGAACCAGCGTAGTCCCTGTAGATGCAGCAAGCCAAGTGCTGGAGTAAGCAAAGCACCTCTGGATCCCTGGATGGAAACTGTTCACAGCAAAATTGTTCCTAGAGAAGGAATTACTTTGGTTTCTCTGAGTTGAGAGCTTGTCCAGCCCCAGAGGGCAGGACCACCCTCTGAAGCCTGCCATCTTCCCCAAACTCTCCTTTAGCTTCCAGGTTTCGTTCCCTTCCAAGGCAGACTGTTGCCATACCCAAGTGTCCTCACATTCATCCTAACGTCTCATCTTTCTCTTCCTGGCTGCAATTTAAGGCCATTATGGATTTTTAACGTCTGAGTGGTTCGTAAATCAAAGCCACAGAGAGTTTCACCAACGCCCCAGCGCTGCAAGCTG
Organism: Stercorarius parasiticus; assembly: GCA_013396915.1. Lineage (NCBI taxonomy): Eukaryota > Metazoa > Chordata > Aves > Charadriiformes > Stercorariidae > Stercorarius > Stercorarius parasiticus. Next base: position 86,733 of record VWZL01004438.1, on the reverse strand, counting down.
CTGCGCAAGGTGAACATCTCTTCACAGGGTGCTTTGGAGACCTAGAGCTCTCTTCCCACAGAAGATCTCATGGGGTAAACCTACAGCAGAGCATGGGCTCCAAATGGTTTGCAGAGTGGTAATTTTGTCATAGTTACCGCAGGTCCGTGCCTGAAGGATTCATGAGGTTGTTTTTCATCCAACAGCATCTGCCTCCACTTCTTGGGTCATCTCTTTTTCTCCCCCCTTTCCCATCAATCTCCAGAAGAAACCCAAAACACGCACCGTAGAGCCTTGCCACTAAGTCCTAGGCTCATAGTCCATCAACATATGTTTACATATTTATTTTGGGATGTGATTAATGTTGCTACAGTTTTTAAAGAAAATGTTTTTGTTCAGCCAACGCGCTTTGCCAGCACAAAACGTTCTGTGTTTGGAGCAAAGCAGAGCAAATTGGACGCTGCTTTAAAACACGAAGAAGGAGGGGCTAGGGGAATGCTATTTTCTGCTCTCTAGCAAAGAGTTGTGCAGAGCATTTAGCAAAGATAAAAGAGAAACGGGAAAGGTTGCCAGGCTGCAGAGAGAAGAGGAACAAGGTAGATTTGGCCATGGGGGCCAGAGAGTGACTGTTTTTCCTCCGGCATGTTCTGGGCTCTGCATTAAGGTTTCTGCGGTGGGTTGTGGAGTCCCGCTTATCTTATCTTTGCATTTGTGTTAAATAAAGCGGTAACAGCAGAGGGGTTTGCATTGCACTAGCGTTGAGCAGAGAACTCGTGAGCCTCACGCGAGGTGATGTGCAAACAGGGGAGAAGAAGACAGGTTCCCCATCATCATGGGGTGCCAGGAGAGTGGATAAACATGTATCTCGCTCCACGGGGCTCTCCCTGAGCGTGGGTGTTCGGAAAAATGACGTGATTGACTTGTCTGCCTTCTCGGAGGCTGCAGCGAGGTACAGCTCTGCCTGGCACCATCTCCCGTGGCAGCACCGCTCTGAGCAGAGCCATCCCTCCATGGGGAGCAGGAAGGTCTGGAGGCTCCTTACGGCATTGGTATGCCCTTTCCTTGGCATTTTTCACCTTCTGCAGCAATCTCTAGTTGCTGAACTGTTCTTGGTCCTTTCCACTTGCTTCCCAAGTCGCTGGCCCTCTCTGAGGGTTGTGATCCGCTGCATTTTTCATTGAGGAAAGTGCCTGAAGAAGGGAACGGTGCAAATGTGGCAGCTTTGCTGATGCCAGAGCAGTCACAGAGCAGTCACAGCCATTGCCAAGGTCTCACTGCCACCCCTTTCTGCTCCTCAGTGTCACCAGCGCTGTCTGCGTTGTCCCCATGAGTGGCACGGAGTGGGGCAGTTCAGAGGTTAGAGTAAGCTGGAGATGGGAGCTATCCATGAGCCAGCAATGTGCCCTGGTGGCCAAGAAGGCCAATGGCATCCTGGGGGGCATCGAGAAGAGCGTGGCCAGCAGGTGGAGGGAGGTTCATCCTCCCCCTCTGCTCTGCCCTGGGGAGGCCACAGCTGGAGCACTGGGGCCAGTGCTGGGCTCCCCGGTTCCAGAAGGACAGGGAACTGCTGGAGAGGGGACAGCAAAGGGCTACCGAGATGCTGAGGGGATGGAACACCTCTCTGATGAAGAAAGGCTGAGGGATTTGGGTCTCTTCAGTCTGGAAAAAAGACGGCTGAGGGGGGACCTTATCAACGCTTATAAATACTGAAAGGGGGGGTGTCAGGAGGATGGGGCCAGGCTCTTCTCAGTGGTGCCCGGGGACAGGACAAGAGGTAACGGGCACAAACTTGACCCTGGGAAGTTCCACCTCAACATGAGGAGGAACTTCTTTCCCGTGAGGGTGGCAGAGCCTTGGCACAGGCTGCCCAGAGAGGTGGTGGAGTCTCCGTCTCTGGAGCCATTCCAACCCCGCCTGGAGGCGTTCCTGTGCCCCCTGCTGTGGGTGACCCTGCTGTGGCAGGGGGTTGGAGGGGATGATCTCCAGAGGGCCCTTCCAACCCCGGCCAGTCTGGGATTCTGTGACCCCATGTTTGCTCTCACCAAAGTCAGAGATGATTTGCAGATTGGAGCTTCTCCCTCAGTCCCTGCATGGGCAGGATTTTCCCAGTGGTGCAAGAAAGACCACAGAGCTGGTCTTGGAGAACCTCTGGTGCTGCACATCTCCAATGCACCATCCTGCCGTGGCTCTGCTCCCAGAGATGCTGGGTTGGAGGGATGCGGCAGAGCAGCTCTGGAGCAGAAGACCTTGCTAAAGACTCTCACTTGGACAAAGTCATGACGTGGCCTTCCCTTGCAACAGCACCGCTTGGTCCCCTCCTTAAAAACATCACTAAAATGGCAAGAGGAGATACTGTGCCCCGCTCCTCGCTGCCGGTCCCCAGCGTCCCCTGACACCCCGCTCCTCCCTCTCTTGCAGCTGACGTACCTGCCTCCGCCATGGGGTGAATGTCGCTCGTCGGATATGGGCTTAGACTTCTTTCCCGTTTACAGTATCACGGCTTGCAGGATCGACTGCGAGACCCGGTATATTGTGGAAAACTGCAACTGCAAAATGGTTCACATGCCAGGTGAGTGTGCCGGGGGAGGGGGGGGAGGCAGGGACCCCCCCTCCCTCCACCCAGCCTGGATCATTAGGGGTTAATGAGCTGGAAAGGGACCAGGGACTAAAGTAGCTGGGAATACCTTTCCCTAAGGAAAGAAGGATGCTAATAACCTTTGCAAAAGGCCCTGAAATAGGGGCAGGACGTGGCAGAGGGACATGGGTCTGATTTCCCCATATTTGGCCCCACTTAACAGCCCTGGGTGGTACTTCCAGCAACCCCCTCCTTGGTTTGCAAGAAAAGGCCCCCACGGCAGGCAGAGGTGGGCGGGATGCTGCCCATCCCCAGCCTGGGTTCACTTCGCTAAGGGGAGGTCCTTGTGGTCCCCGCGGAGAGGCTAGCAGTCTCCAGCTCCCTCGCAGCAGCGGTGGCTGATGCCCACTGATGGATGTGTCCTTTCCCTGCAGGGGATGCGCCCTTCTGTACCCCGGAGCAGTATAAGGAATGTGCAGAGCCTGCGCTCGGTGAGTACCGGATGATATCCCTGGGTACCACGGGTGTCCTGGGCTGGAGGGACTTCCAGCAGCCTGCGTCCTCCTGGCTGGCAGGACTGGGGTGATCTAGAGCAGCTGCAAGCCGGTGATGGGTTTTGATGAGACCCAACTTGTTGGGAAGGGCTGGGTGCACCTCGGGGTAAAGTTTCTTCTGGTTCTACATGGGGCATGGGGCTCCATCAGTGCAGAAACTCTCGGGATAACGGGCACCCTAGGATATGTAGGAGGGGAGCACCTCCAGGTCTGGGTCTAGGTTTGGGAGGGAGGGACCCATTCCAGGTCTGGATTTAGGAGACTCAGTCACCACATGTTCCTCAAGCAGATGCTGGTAACAGAGTGTAGTCTCCAGCAAAAGGCCTCTCTCCAAGATGGTGGGGTTGGCCATGCGATGAAGTGGGAGAGAAATGGCCAGGACTGGATTTCCTGCGGCATTTCTGAGATGTGACTCCTTGGCCCCTCTCTGGGTGGCATGACCTCTGCTCCCACATCTGCTGTGTGTCTCTGATTCCGTGAGATCTAACTCCATGACCTTCTCCAGGTTTGCTTGCTGAAAAGGACAGCAATTACTGCATCTGCAGGACACCCTGTAACCTGACCAGGTACAACAAAGAGCTCTCCATGGTCAAGATCCCCAGCAAGACTTCAGCCAAGTACCTGGAGAAGAAGTTCAACAAGTCGGAAAAATATATCTCGTGAGTGTTGCCGAAGACAGATCTCCTTTGCTTTATGGGGGAAAGTGTCTGTAAGACCCTGTTGGGAGTTTAAACCAGCCCATGCTAAGACCAGACCTTGCCAATGCGTCTGTCACTGAACAGAGGTACATCCTCCAGGGAGGGTTGGGGTGAAACCCTTGAAGAGATGAGGTGTAGGTTGCTTTCATCTCAGTAGATGTGTTTCAGGACAACTGTATAGTCCCTCCCTGGCCTTGTCTCCATGAGCATACCCCATACCCACCAAAATAAAAAGTGCAAAACCTCCTCTTATTTTGTCAGGGAAGCCCAGTCTTGCTGGCCCTGAGATGTGGCTACTCTCTACCTGAGTCTGGGCCGTGGACCTCAGGCAGCCGCTGTCTTGGACCTCTCCCAGCACTGGGCATATTGTTACCTTGTGGAGGCAGAGAGAGTTATTCCATATTACTCATCCTTTGGACTCTTGCTGTTATAATCAAAGTGAGATCCAGAGCTCAGATCCCGAAAGATCTTGGGAAAACATTTTCCAGCTTCTGCTAAGGCTGCCGGCGTCCTATCGGTGCCCTGTGGTCTTGGTCTCCAGGTGGTCCAAGTGTCTGTGGGTTGCTGAGGACCCCAGAAGGAGAACATTCATGACAGGGAGGGGACTAAAGCCCCAAAGTCTCATTTTTTTTCTTCTCCCAAAGCACACAAGCCCATTAGTGGCTGATGGGCTGACGCTGTTGTCCTCTTTCTACAGAGAGAATATTCTTGTGCTGGACATATTTTTTGAAGCACTCAACTATGAGACAATTGAACAGAAGAAAGCCTACGAAGTGGCAGCCTTACTTGGTAAGGAGGGATCCGGGGTGCATTTTGGAGTCTGTGTGTGTTTATGGGACGGACAGATGCCACGAGCGGGTGCACGGGTTATGTGCATTGCCATGAAATCCCAGCAAGATCCAGCCACCTTTCCATTTTCCTTTCAACAGCAAGCTGGGGAATATCCCAGGGATCACAGCTAGTCCATGCATCACCCATGAAAGGTTAATGTGAGTGGTCCGTCTTAGCTTGCTACCAGGCCCTATTACTTGGGAATCCCAGGGCTGAGCGGTTGATGGATGGTCTCTGTGGTGTCCCCAATGCTGGAAGGGTATTGTGTGGAGGACAGCTCTTAAAACCATCTACCCATCACCTCTTAAATCCTCCTTTCCAGCCTGGCCAGCCAGGACCCTGAGCTCTTTGCCTTTGGGTGGTGCCCCACAGCTTGATGGAGAAGGTGGAGGAGTTGCTGGGTTGCTCAACCTCAAGATGGGTCAAGCTTTGTGGGTGCCACCTACAGATTTGGGTGCTTGGGACCCATTGGGTCTTTGGGGTGGAGATACTTGGTCAGGAGAAGCAAGCATGCTCTGTGCCCACTCAGCCACTCCCAATCCCCAAATCCCTCCTGGGATGCAGGGAGTGATCAGCACCTTTGGTTAAAAGCTGAAGCCAGGCCATCCCATAGGGCTTGACGCTGCGAGCCTGCCCCAGGATGGGGCACACTGCAGGGAGCAGAGCACCCCAAGTCCCTTGGGGTGCCCCCATGTCACCCCGCAGTGGTAGCTCTCCAAAATGTACATGCCATGACCCCATCTGCACCTGCTGTGGGTTCTCCAGTGCTTTGGGCAGAGTCTCATCACCCCCCAGTCCTCAGCCGCTTTCGAACCAGCACTTTGTCCCAAAGCACCTTTTTTTCCTCTCTTTCTTCTGTCTCTGTCTCATGGACACCCACAGCAAAGGTCCTGGTAGCTCCTCCACCCACGGGTGTCTCCACTCTGGGGAGCAACATGGTTGAACCATGAGTGTTTTGCAGCAAAACCCATGAGATTTGTCTTCCCTGAAGCACACGGTTTGGCATAGCAGAGCATCTCACGTCAGGAGTTATCTTCCCGGCAGATCCCTGGAAGTCTCCTCTCCCCACGGTGCCTCGTCCACAGCCCTTTCCCAGCCCCAGGGGACTGTAGGACTTGAGCAGTGACAGCTTTGAGATGCTCCCCCAAAAAAAGCAGGCCACCTTCCCTCTCCCTTTCCTCTCTTTGGCAGCTTTGGTTTTTTTTGCTGGCTCCAGGGGACGTTACCTAATTCTTCTCCGGCATCCTTCTCCTTCCCCCGCCCAGTTTGGGAATTGGGCTTTGGGATTCCTGGGACGCAGCCTGCTGTCTGACTCTGACAGATGGCTTCCTCGGATGCCAGCCTGCGGTATCGCATCCTCATCAGGCTTCCAGCTGATGGCCTCATTAGCAGGAGAAATGCTTTGGTGGCCAGCAGTGTCCTTCCCGGGATGCTTTTCACGCCGTTAGAGCTGTTGCTGTTTCTGGGGTGATGCATTTCCCCACTCTCTGGGGACAGCAAAACCCAGGGAGCTGTACGGTGGTTGCACGGGTGCCTCTAGGAGCATTTGCCGCAGGGGTAAAAGTCACCTGCGTGTTGTTCTCTCTCCTAGGTGACATTGGAGGCCAGATGGGGCTATTTATCGGTGCTAGCATCCTCACTATCCTAGAGCTCTTCGATTATATATACGAGGTAAGACCCTCGTCCTTCGCCTTGTTCCTCTGGCAGGGTGTGGGTTTGCCAGCCTTGATGGACCAGGACCCTTCATGCACAATGTGCCCACGTGGATTATTAATGTTAATTAATGATACTATATGGTTAATGCTCGACAATAGTGCTATGTAGTCGGTCACAGCTATGTAGCATGGTGCGGAGGTCCCTGCGTCGGCAGGAGGGGGGTTGGCACGCAGCCATGGCGTGGCATAGCCAGGTTCACTTGGCACCCTGCCTCTGCTAACGACGTTTCCTTCTCGCTTGGGCTAATTAAAGCACCACCTTCATGTGGCTGTGCCGCTTCCCACCCTGGATCTCGCACTGCCTGAGGCGCGGTGGCTCTGGGGTGCTGGCTGGGGGCCTGCTGCTGCACCCTCCTGTCCCCGTCCCCACTTGGGCTTCTCGCAGAAACACACCCTTATCATCATCATGAAGTTCTTCACACTGAGGGTGGTGAGACACTGGCCCAGGTTGCCCAGCGAGGGGGTGGAGGCCCCATCCCTGGAGACATTCAAGGCCAGGCTGGATGAGGCTCTGAGCGACCTGATCGAGTTGAAGATGTCCCTGCTCACTGCAGGGGGTTGGACTAGATGGCCTTTAGAGGTCCCTTCCAACCCAACACATTCCGTGATTCTATGATTCTATGAAAAACTCCTTCAATTAACGCCTGAGCCCCAATCCAGCCGTCAGGTGGGAGAAGCAGCGACGCCAGACCGTGTACCACTGCTGGGGAGGTGCAAAAACCCTAGTCCCTGTTACCTGCAGCTCTGCCGGCAGCCCTGGAGCGAGGAGCTTTCTAGGAAGCACCGAGACGAGCTCGAGCACGGCCCCGTGGCTCCGCGGTGGCCGAGTGCAAGCCCTCTTTAATGGGAATTATTGCAATAAGCAGTCTGGAGAAGACATTGCTTTCTGGCAGCCCTCCTTCCTCCTGCCCTCCATCAGCAGAGTTACGACCCTTGTATATTTTTAATCTCTTTTTGCCTGAGCAAGTTGCCCCGGTGAGCGCTGGTGTCTCGGCCCAGCAGCACAGCGCGGCAGCTCCCAGGGGATTTTGGCTTTTCTGTGCCGAGGTGCCAGCACAGCCCTCGGTGGTCCCATGCTGTCACAGCGTCCCTGCGGGCATCGTCCCTCCAGCATCCTCTGCCGCCGCCCCCGCGAGCGCAGAGGCAGATTCCAGCTGCTGGCTGCACCCTCCTGCCATTTGGGCTTTTCCCACCCCATTTTTCACCTCAAATGGGCCAAAATAGCCCTCCCTGGAGCATCCTCCCCAACAACCGTCAGTTTTCCTTCCTAGTCTTCATGGCCACATTGCAGAAGGCTTCGTGGTGAGGGTCAGGCTCCTGATTTTGGGTTATAAAAGGGGAAATGGAGGCAGGGAGAGGAGCTGCAGCCACCAAGGAGCCACCTCATTGCACCAAGATGACCCCAGAGACCCCAACACGCAAGAGCGTGTCCTGTTTTATAACAGGAAAGAATAAGTCTATGCCTTGGGATAGTTTGGAGGAGGATGCAAACACCTATAGAGATGGGCAGTTCCCAACAAATTTGGCACATCCCAACCCAAGGTCCTTTGCCCTTGTCCCTGGGAAGGTGCCTCCTGCCAATTCAACTCATCTGCTTTATCTGCAGGTTTTAATGCAGTGGCTTTGGGTCCCCCGCACCCAAATACGCAATATTTCATACCTGCATAGCCCAGTGCTCCCATAGCCCTGTCTCAGCCCCGTACGGTGATGGGACTGGGAATTTTTAATCCCGTGGGATATTGCAGTCGGGGGTTGTTCGTGGCTGTTGCATTGTGTGCCAAACCAGGTGCACGGGGGCGTCAGGCAACCGTGGTCTGCTCCGAGCTCGCCGGGGCTTGAAAACCCTCTTAATGTTATTAAAGTTGGGATGCTAGTTGTGTTTTAAGACAGTCACTCCCCATCGCAGTCCCTTCTGGGCAGCTGTTAGCACTTGGTGGTATTATTCTGCAATAAAATATATGGAAAATTACAAGCATAAAGCTCATAATGGCTTCGGAGTGCAAACAAACCCTGCGCCTCAGTTTATATCTGAGGCTGAATGCACACAATATTTCATTAAAATCGCCTATTCCCGGCTTTCTTGGGGTTCTTTCATAAGAAGGTAATAAGAACCCTCGCAACGTTTGGATTTTTCTTCTCTGTTTAACTCCTTTATTTGACATCTGCTTATAAAACTTGGCAAATAGTTTCCTCTTGCTGCTTTGTGGTTTGTTTGGTTTTTTTTCCCTTTTTTTTCTTCTTTTTGGGCAAGCATGGCTTAAGATAGCATCCTGTCTCCCTGGAGAGGATGCCTGGGGATGCACCAGCCAGTTCACCCAGCTATGCCCTATGCAGAGGTCATCTTCATGGTCACCCGTGATAAATATTTAACCCACACTGCACAGGGAGAAAAGGAATTAAAATGTCTTAAACGCTGCCTAATCTACATGGTCGATCTGATCTGCTCAGGGTTGCATCAAGGCGGGGTTCAGAGCTCCTAAAATTCATTGTGTTTTCAACCAAAGCGTTTATAAACTGTTGGAGATGATTGCCAACAAATGGCTACAGCGATTCTTTCCCGGTGGCTTAGCCGAAACCTGATGAAATATTGACCGTAGAGATGTTTTTTTTGCATCGTTGGCTCAGCTCAATCCTCCTTTTGGTCCTGTCCCAGGGCTGAGTTGGGCTCATTGGGGTCCCGAATCCCCACCACGCGTCTCCGCGTGCCAGCCAGCATCCACCTCGCTTCCTTAGGAACTGACCCAATTCTTCACGTTTTTAGCTTTCTTCTTTCCCCCCCCACCCCCCCCCAGTAGAAGTTTTTCAGGAAAACACTCACTTTTCAACCCTACTGGGATTGCACTTGAAAATAAGTTCTTCAGCAGCCGCAGCTGCCAAGGAAATAATGTGGCTGTGAAGGGAAGCGGCGCTCGCATCACTGACATTTTTCAATAAACCCCCAAATATATTTCAAAAATTGAGTTTTGGGTGGGTTTTTTTTCCATGTGAAGAGGTCCGTTTTGACACATGGGGTGGTTTGCTTGGAAAGATTGTCCCCTTCTCCGTATCCTTTGGAGGGTGTCCTCCAAACCCAGCACATCTCCTGGACCCAGCCCCGTTGGGTGAGGCTGCCCCATGCCTCGTGGGTGCCCACCTTAACCCAGCCTCCCTCTTTTGCAGCTGATCAAGGAGAAACTACTAGACCTACTCGGAAAGGAGGAAGAGGAAGGGAGCCATGATGAAAACGTGGTAAGGAGCCCCACTGGGAGAGAGGAGGGTATTTCCCCGCTCCATACGGACGCAGCGTTTGACCCCAGCTTCTTTCCAAAGGCTTGATGCAATGGCGTGGCCAAAGAAAAGAGGTGGGTGGGGTACTGGTGGACGAGAAGCTCAACGTGAGCAGGCAACGCGCACTTGCAGCCCAGAAAGCCAACTGCATCCTGGGTTGCATCAAAAGAAGCGTGGGCAGCAGGTGGAGGGAGGGGATTCTGCCCCTCTACTCTGCTCTGATGAGACCCCACCTGGAGTGCTGCGTCCAGCTCTGGAGCCCTCAGCACAAGAAGGACACGCAGCTGTTGGAGCGGGGCCAGAGGAGGCCCCGGAGATGCTGGGAGGGCTGGAGCCCCTCTGCTGGGAGGACAGGCTGAGAGAGTTGGGGGGGTTCAGCCTGGAGAAGAGAAGGCTCCGCGGAGACCTTTCAGCCCCTTCCAGGCCCTGAAGGGGGACTACAGGAAAGCTGGGGAGCAACTCTGGATCAGGGAGTGTAATGATAGGACATGGGGTAACGGCCTCAAACTGGAAGAGGGGAGATTTAGATGAGATATTGGGAAGAAATTGTTTGCTGTGAGGGCGGTGAGCCCCTGGCCCAGGTTGCCCAGAGAAGCTGTGGCTGCCCCATCCCTGGAGGGGTTCAAGGCCAGGTTGGACGGGGCTTGGAACAACCTGGGCTGGTGGGAGGTGTCCCTGCCCAGGGCAGGGGGTGGCACTGGGTGGGCTTTAAGGTCTCTTCCCACCCAAACCAGTCTGTGATTCCGAGGGACAGGGAGTGTCCAGCGGCCCCAGGATAACCCTGTCCCCTGCTCTCCATCCGCAGAGCACTTGCGACCCCATGCCAAATCATTCGGAAACCATCAGCCACACTGTGAACGTGCCGCTGCAGGCCACCCTGGGAACGCTGGAGGAGATCGCCTGCTGACACCGTCCGACGGCTCCACAGTGCCAACACCTAAGGAAGGAAAACTGCACAGGAAAGCAGGGACCGAGCTCAGGTTTGCAACGGGGGCAAAAAAAAAAAAATATATATT
>VWZL01004438.1:844-76082 GCA_013396915.1 Stercorarius parasiticus | reverse complement strand
ATGCATTAAAAAAAAAAATAAATATATATATTATATATATATACTCTGCCAAAACCAAGCGAGAGGCGCCTTGGACTTGACTTGTGTTGTCCTTTCCTGTGGGGGGGTTGTCTTCAAGATGTGAAGGCAGCAGCTCATTTTTGAACTGTACAAAACAAAAAGAGACCACCACCACCACCACCAAAAACACAACCGAAGCCCCGCCATTTCACGTACTGCCAAATGTATAAAGCACTTGCATGCCAGTTCTTTTTATGGCAATATATTCCTATCTGTCTTTATAAGCTCTGTTCCTCTTTACAGTCTCTGATTTTCACTACAAGAAGGAACTCGCGGGCCCAGCCATCCCCTGAAATCACCATTACTAACGTCGTAGGCTGAATTAGAATAAAGAAACAAAAAGTCGCAGCTCTTGGATTCTTCTTACGTTCTTGTCCTTCGTGTCAGTCTGTGATGAATCTTAAGCTAAGCCGGGTCCCCCGAGGCCGGGCCACCGCCGGGGCTCCTCAGCGCTACCAGTCACCCCAAGGTGAGCATCCCTGGAGAGGGGCCGGACCGGTGGCTCTTGGTGGAACGTGTGTGTGTCCCCCCCGGCTGCTGTGTCGTGCTCCTCCGTCTGCAGTGCCTGGATAGTCCGTCTGCGGCGGGTGGGCACGGGGCGGTGGGTTTCTTTATTATTTTTTTATTTTATTTTAATTTGAAAAAGTTTTTTAATTTTTTAATTTTATTTTTTTTTCCCCGTTAATGGATTCTGTGCTTTCTCCTCGTTCTCATGACTGATATTAAAGCTGGTCTTGTGGAAATGGCCGGGCTGTGTCATTTCTGCCTTGCCCCCGGCGCAGCCTCGGTGGGGGGGTGAGGGGCAGGCGCCAGGACGAGCCCATCGCGGGGGCTGCCCGCGGCCGTTCCTCACCCGTCGCCTCCCCTTGCCCCTTCCACCACATCATAGAATCATAGAATTGTTAGGGTTGGAAGGGACCTTAAAGATCATCTAGTTCCAACCCTCCTGCCCGACACCTCCCACTAGATCAGGTTGCTCAGAGCCCCGTCCAGCCTGGCCTTGAACACCTCCAGGGATGGGGCTTCCACCACCTCTCTGGGCAACCTGTTCCAGTGTCTCACCACCCTCATGGTGAAGAACTTCTTCCTGATGTCCAGTCTGAATCGACCCATCTCTAGTTTTGATCCATTCCCTCTAGTCCTACCATTACCCGACATCCTAAAAAGTCCCTCCCCAGCTTTCTTGTCGGCCCCCTTAAGATACTGGTAGGCCACTCTGAGGTCTCCTTGGAGCCTTCTTTTCTCCCGACTGAACAACCCCAACTCCCTCAGTCTGTGCTCACAGCAGAGGTGCTCCAGCCCTCTGATCATCCTCGTGGCCCTTCTCCGGACACGTTCCAGCACGTCCATATCTTTCTTGTAGTAGGGGCTCCAGAATCACACACCTCCTGATGGGGTGGGCACCAAGCCCTGGCCGTGCTCAGCTACGTCCCCATCTTCTCCGTGGTGGTGGGGCCAGCTCCGATGTTGCGCACTGTGGTCATCTCTTGGAGTCTCATTTATTGGCGACCAGGATTTTAAATAGAACTGGATCAAAATGATGCTGCTTTAGCCCAATAAAGAAGAATACAAGTTTCCTGGAGCTCCAAAGCCTGCTGACTTTGTAGCCTGGAGGAGCAGGAGCAGGATGCAATGTGTGTTTGCACCTCTGCTAGCTCATGGCAGGGTACTGCTGAATGGCCAGTGGCCATCACCAACGTGGTGGCCACAGCAGGGAGCATCGCAGCTGGACTGTGAAAAACTGTTTTTGCAGAGCTGATGAGTCCCAAACCCTGGGAGGGCGTTAAACCAGTCACAGGGATTGGAGGTCAGCCCAGAATTACGCGCAGGTGATGGTAGAGACGGGAGGTGTGTGGTGGTCTGCAGCCGGCTGAGGGACTGAGGACATCCCTTTGCCCTGGAGAAGGTTCAGATCTATCCTCCACTGTCTCGAGTGACCATGTTCATGCACAGAACCACCCTTCGGGCAAATTCTGCTGCTGCCCAGAGCATGGTGCAGGGGGGTTCCAGTCGTATCACTTGTTCTGGAGTAGACATGGGCAATGTCAAGCTAGTAACCGGCCAAGGGTGCTCAGGGTGAGTCTGTCCTGGGCCACCTAAGTCAACAAGAGCTTCCCTGTGCTTGGACAGACATCCCAGCTGGGCAGCCGCACAGACAACCTCAGTGCAGTGCAGTGACTCAGGAAAGGTGGGTCCTGTCTCTTCAAAGTCCAAATCATGTCGTCCCCCCCATCACATACCACCAAACCTGAGTCCACGGCTGTCCCCACCATGCCAACAGCAGGACCTTGGAGCAATGCTCCCATGTCTGCCACCGTGAACGCCTACAATAACCTCTGGGAAGCAGCACGTTGGCAGGGCAGCTGCCGCAATGGGCTCTTTCCACACAGGAAGCTCCACTTGGAGCTGCCACACGTCCTTCCCTGCTTGGAGATGTTTTGGCTCCTCTCCCTGCTTTCGACGTGGCTTTGGCTGATGGCATGTGAAGGAAAGCCTTGCTGAGGCAAGTCCAAGGGGCAGGGTTGCAGCTCAGCACTCCGCCGTGCTCACTGTCCGCCAAGGGCAGGCCGAAGCCCTACTCTTCCCTTCTCCTGCACTTGCTCATCAAGCCCAAGAAGCTTTGAGGGTGACCCAGCTGGTCAGACACAGCACAAGCCATCCAAAGCTGCCCCAGCACCAAAGGCTGGAGTCCATCCCACGCTCAGGCTCCCAAGCAGTGCTCATGGCTTCCCCAGGCCCACAGGACATGGTTCTTGGCTTTTCCTCCTGCAGCCGGGTTCTTCTCTGGCTGCTGCAAAGCTGTTCCCTGCTCAGCAGGGTCCTCCTTCAGTTAAATGTGAGCTGCGGCACCAAGGAGCCACTTTAACACATCCCGCGGGCTATTTAGCTGCTATCTCATCCTCCTTCCTTCGCTCTCCAGCAGCAGGTAGTCCACTTCCCCTCAACGTTTTTCCCCCTTAGACAAAAATAAAACCAGTAAGGCTCCCAACAAAATACCTGGTTTGCGTGACTCAATGCCCCCAAAAAACCTTCACCAATGCGGGGGCAGGCAGAGTCCTTTCGGACATGGAGGAGCAGCTGCCGGGTTTCAATCCAATCTTCTCCAGGCTGGCAGAGAAGTGCTCAGAGGACGTGTGCTCAGGTGCGCGCCCTCTAAATGCTTCAGGGTGACAGTGACTCCAAGAGTCATTTCCACACATACAAATTTCTCCACTTGGCAATTTATTAAATCTCCATTACGAGATTTTGGTAGAGTCATTGGAAAGCTTTGCTGAAGCTTGGTGGGGTGGGACACCTCGGGGACGCCCAGAGGTGTTGTGACGAGTTTTGCTGATACCACCTGTAGAGGAAAACCACTTGAACGGGGAGGCTGGCACAGGGATGGCACCTCTGATTGCTCCTGAAGAGCACACTCTCCACACTGAAGAGCTCATTCTGTGTTATCAGTCTTCATTATCTCCTGAGACCTGGATGCTGGCCACACGTTCATTATCCACGGGATGCCCAGCAGCCATCAGCTGGTAACAAGTGCTCATTGACAGCCTGGCTGCGGAGCTGCCAAGCTGTGGCTCCCATTGCCAAACCCCTGTGCCAGACTGGTCCTTGTGGTCCCTGCTGGACCAGTGGAGGGAATTTGTGCCAGGCCTGGCTCAAGGGGACTCATTGCAACATCTCCAGGCTCTCAGCCATGCCCATGATGGCTGGTTGAACCACAAGGCTCCTCATGCAAACTGGTCTTTCTATCCCTTATGCTCGTGAATGGCTGGGAAGGGAGTTGGCGCCTATATCCACGGTGGACTTTGTGCTGTATATCCTTGTGCTTGAAGAAGCAGGAGTATCTCCACCTTGGTGTGGGTTAGAGTCCACTTTACAGGATCCAGCCCCCCAACTGCAAAAGCAATTCACCAAGAGAGTGGGGATCTCGAGGGGGGATGGGGGGCTGAGCAGTGATTCACTGCTGACAATGCCAGTCCCGAGCAGATGAGCTGGTACCATTTGACATCTAAACCTGGATGAGATACCACCAGACTGGGCATATTTAGAAATCTCGGGTCCTGGGCTACTTTACTAAATTCCTGGGGCAGCCCGTTACTGAAAAAAAAGGTGTTTGAACACCGAGGATGTATCTCAACCCAAAAAGACCCATAGGCACCTTGGGGATCACCACCGAACTGCGTTACGCCAACATGGCCGGGACAGCAGCAGCAGCATAGTGGGTAGCTGGAAGGACAGACACTGGAAACCAGAAACCCACTTGTAAAGCTTCTGGCTGCTTTGTGTCATTTTGTCCTGTGAATTCAACATGCCTCAGCCCCTGTGATGGAGAGCCATCCCACAGCCAGTGCAGGCGTGTTACCGTGCTTTTAGGAGATGGCTGTAACTGCAAACACGATGCCCTGGCACAGTGCTGGCCCGGGTGCCCTGGAGCACTGGCTGTTTAAGCAGGAGGGCAGCAGAAGGTAGAAAAAGGTCAACTTGTAGCCGTGACATCTTCCATCCCTCCGTATAAGGTGGGTCACACTGTGACACTTGCAGTGGGTTTGGCACCTTCAACACTGGTGGATTTATGCTTGCCTAGAAGGCCTCCCCCATTCCCATCCCCTACCACGGGACGTGCCCCTGAGGTTTCTCCAGCAGCAATGATGGCAATGGGCCACAAAGATGCTCCAAAGGTTGGAGCCCCTCTGCTGTGCGGACAGGCTGAGAGAGTTGGGGGAGTTCAGCCTGGAGAAGAGAAGGCTCCGCGGAGACCTTCCAGCCCCTTCCAGACCCTCAAGGGGCTCCAGGAAAGCTGGGGAGGGACTCTGGATCAGGGAGGGGAGCCATGGGATGAGGAGGAACGGTTTTAAGCTGAAAGAGTGGGGATTTAGGTTAGAAATTGGGAAGAAATTGTTTGCTGTGAGGGTGGTGAGCCCCTGGCCCAGGTTGCCCAGAGAAGCTGTGGCTGCCCCATCCCTGGAGGGGTTCAAGGTCAGGTTGGACAGGGCTTGGAGCAACCTGGGCTGGTGGGAGGTGTCCCTGTGCAGGGCAGGGGGTGGCACTGGGTGGGCTTTAAGGTCCCTTCCAACCCAAGCCATTCGGTGATTCTATGCTGCCCAGTACTCTGCAAGCCCGTGGCTTGAAGGCTCCTGATGTGACTGTTGAGCCCAGAGAGGCAGCGTTGATTGGAGCCTGCCTGGCTCTCAGATGGGCTCTCAGCCCAAGTGATGATTCAAGACCCCTCTACCCTTTGGCTGCCCTCTCCTTCCTGAAGAGCCTGTGTTTGGGGAGCAGAGGGGATGGATGGTGGAGGAAGGAGGGACTGGAGGAGTCAAAACACAGCATCTCTTGCCAGCGGTCAGTACAATGTGTCCCAAATTCAAGAGCCTCGCGCTGTGCTAAGGCAGGGCATATCCCTGGGGACCACAGCTGTCCCATGGCCACCCCACGGCCCTCCCACGCAACGTGGAGCCGCGGTCAGGCAGCAGCTCTTGGGAGGGATGTTGGTGCATCACAAAGGGTTCAACCGAGAGCTGCCCGGGCGGACGGGAGGCTTGGCAAGCTGCCTGCCAGCGAGACAAAAGTTCAAGTCATTTAGTTTAACAAAGGGAAGGTGGAAAGGTGGCTCCGTCAGTCTGTAAATTCCTCAGTGGAGAGATTTCTAATAAAGGGTTCTTTAATCTGGCAGGCAAAGGCAGAACGCGAGGGGAAGGGGGTCATGACGGGGGAAGTTAAATGCATTCAAATGAGAGAGCCTGAATGGGACCGTGGATGGTCCCACAGCCCCTGAAGTCTTTAAATCAAGATAGAACATTCTTTTTCCAATAGATGTGCTCCTAGAGCAGGTCCCCATCCCTGCAGCACTCTCTGGGCTGTCTTATGGAGAAGACCTTGCAGTAAAGGTTTTAGGAGCGAAGACCCCAAAACTCTGCATTTGAGCCTGTTGGTGTCTGAGTTCACCCAAACCCTCAGCATGCTGGACTTGTCCCTAATTCTCCCCGTGTTAGACGTTCACAAGCTTTTCTTTTCCCAAGGAATTCACAGCAAGAGCTTGGGCAGGTCTTTGCACCGGAGTCACTCCTCCACTCCCGGCTATTTCTCTGTTTGCTGTCTTTGACTTTCAGCCTCGGAGGGGTGGGTTAAAAAAAAAAAAAATCCCATATTTCAATCGCTTATCAGACTGAAAGCGGTGTGATCTCCAGGACTGGCAAGGAACAAATAATTACCACTGGGTACAAAGTGTTTTTCTGTCAAGGATCTAGCATGTCAATTGATTAGAGGCAACGCACGTTGTGTTGACTCCGGCTGTCTTATCTATCAGCTGCAAAGCCAAATTCATACGGGAAGAAAGGGAACATTATACCACATCCTGGGGGTGGCCGAGGACATGCCTGCCTGCTCTCTGCACTAATATAAGCACTAATAAACACTGTTGTGTTCAGTGGCATCTCAATGGCAGCAGGCAGGAGGGCATCACGGGGCGATGCTGGGCTCAGCCTGAAGGCTGGTGCTGCTGCGAGAGCCTGTGTGGAGTGGGATGAGCAATGCCCACCAACCCACAGCTCTCATCCTGGCTGTAAAAAACAGGGTTTGAAGCTGCCATGAAGCCTCCGGAAGGAGAACTGCCTTCAGATGGTGATACAGGACCCACGGGGCTTGGGTATGGCCCTTGAAGTGTAAACTCCTGAGCTGGCCGAAGGAAAAATTACCTTGATCACCTGCCTTAAAACCTCAGCCTGAGCACTGGGTGTCATGCTGGAAGTACTCTGTGTCCTTGCTTTGCTTTCCCCATCCTCCTTCTATCTGTACAGATCAGTTTTTCCCATTTTTACCTGGTTTTGTCCTGCTCAAATGCCCAGTCCGCCATGCACCCATGGGTGCTGGGAAGTGAAGGAGCTCGTTCGTTCCTCTGAGTTCTCCTTAGCGGGCAGCAGATCTTCATGTCCTGCTGCTTCCCTGCTTGTGCCCCCAGGTGACAAATCTTCCTCTCACGGTGCCACCACACACGTAGAAGCTGCAGAGCCCAGGTCTGGGAGAAAAGTCCCATCCTCAGGGTTAAAAACCTCTTTGCAATCCTTCACTGCTCTCATCCAGTGTCTTACAGCCGTCCATAGTCACAAAACCCCCTTGCACAGAAACCTCATGGTGCTTCTCCCTTCAAGATGTCAACAAATAAGGGAGGCTCAAATTCTGCAGGCTGTGAAATGTGTTTTGTTTCACAGTTGCTGGGGAAAAAGAAAAAAACCCAAACAACAAAACCACTTCAGTCTCCTGATGCTCTCATCAGTCTCCTGATGTTCTCACCCACCTCCTGGTGCTCTCACCCTCCTTCTGACGCTCTCACTCTCACCCTGATGCTCTTTCCCACCTCCTGATCCTCTCACCTGCCTCCTGATGCTCTTTCCCACCTCCTCACAGTCTCACATCCCCTCTCCTGGCGTCCCAGTGACCTTTGAGCTTGGAATCGAGTGAGGTGGGAGAAACTTCATGAGAAGGTGCACCATCCCATGAGGGACACTTTGGTGCTGTGGTCACCAGACAGGAGCTCTTCAGCACCTTCTGGAAGCTATTCACCAGCTGGGCATTTTTCCATGCTCGCCCCTGCTCTGTATCCCCAGAGCAATGCCCAGCAGCAGACCTCCCCCAGATCACAAGATTGCCTTAAACAATCACAAGAATTTTTCCTAAAAAAAGATATATATATATATATATAAATCGAAGCTGGGTGTTGTTTTCCCTTCCTGTTCCTCCCACCTCCCCAGCGAGAAAGGTGACATTCACTTCACAGCTTCGAACGCTCAGGAGGAAGCCTGGAAACGTGCAAAGAAAACTGCGATTCTCACGCAGAATCCTCTGCTTCCACCCACCCGCACGGCGAGGAGCTGCTGAGACTCAGGGTACGCTCCCGAGGTCCCACCATTTTAAAAGGCCGTGGGCATGGACGCGCTGGAGGATTTTCCTCAACCCAATAACCAGTCTCCTGGCTCTCCTCTAGCCCTTGTCCTCACCCCAACCAAGGTCTGCGGGCAGATTCGGCAAGCGCAGATGTGCTGTGCCTGGATGGAGTCATGGAGAAGCCAGGAACTGTAGCTGTGCTATATATACACATTTTTTTTTTCAGGATGCAATAGAAAATCATGACTTTGACCCCATCTCCAGAGGAAACGCCTTATGAGAACTTGTTGTCAGCCCATTTGTCTGCTCATTCATCACCCCCGACAGCTTTCAAATCCAGGAGCCAGTTCCAAGAAAATTTGGCAGTGGGTCCTCAGAAATAATTCATCTCCTGTGCGTTGCATGAGTACCGCCGGTTGAGTGGAAGAGGGGAACCCACGTTGGCGGCTCTGGACCCAAGCGGGGCTGATG
Organism: Stercorarius parasiticus; assembly: GCA_013396915.1. NCBI lineage: Eukaryota > Metazoa > Chordata > Aves > Charadriiformes > Stercorariidae > Stercorarius > Stercorarius parasiticus. The sequence goes on along the minus strand of VWZL01004438.1, from coordinate 67,676 downwards.
GACCATGCACATGGCTCCGAGCTGCTCCCAGCATCTGCCGCCTTCTCCTGGCAGCGTTGTCCTGGGAGGCGGGGGATGCACAGGCATCGCTGGAAGCAAAGGGGGCACGAAGCCATAAGAAATCAGGTTGCTTTCATGCCGCTGCTCAAGGAGCAATTACTTTCTGCCAAGCCATAGATTTTTAGCAGCCAGAGCGAGCAGCTCTGTGAAACTCCACACAGCTGGGGCTGGGAGATTTGGAGCATTGCTACGCTGGCAGCTGATTACACCTTTTCCTTTACTGATTGACTTTACCTGGCTGAAAAGAGCAACAAGAAATAAAGTGACATTCAAGTACGTCCACTCAAGCCATCCCCTTTAAGAAGTGCGTGGGCAGGGGCTTCATTCCTGGGTCCAGAGACCAAGTGGCAGCTCTGCCACTTCTTCAGCAGGGCGAGGAACCTTAAAACTTTCATGAAACCAACACAATGAGCCAGCGGAGGGTTTGAGGATGTCCCTGGAAAAGGGACCTGCAGCCCTGGGGGAGAAGGTGGTGTGGAAGGAGACTGCACTGCCAATGCAAAGCTCCATGGCCTGTATGGGGCTAATAGTCCCTTTTTCAGGGGGAAAAAAAAAACGGTAGTGATTAAAAATCAAGAAAAGCAGAGAGGTTTTAGGGGGGAAAAAAAAAAAACCATCAAAACATCAAAAACCAACCTGCTGAGCAAGCACAGAGAACAGCTCTGCTGAAGAGCGAAAGGATCTGCCAAGCGAAAAAAGGCAGCTCTAAGCACTTGATAAATTATTTGCTGCAAATTAGCCCCATGCTGGCTTAGAGCACATTTCAACGGAAGGAGAAAGGAACGTAAAAGACATGGCACGGCACATCCCTGCCGCCCTATTACTGTCTATTAGTTGTTGTGGTGCGTCTGTACAGTGCGAGACGCTTCGCATTGAGGCTGCTGAGGTGTCCGAAGAAGGGCACCAGAGGTGACGGCTCTACTGCAGCGGCTGGTTTTCCCCAGCTGGAAAAGAAGGTCGGTCCAGGTCTGCGCTGCCGGCATACGATTCTTCTGCACATTTCTGTCATCTCAGGTGGCTGCCTCTTTTTTGGCAATCGCACCCTTTCCCTGAAAAACAGCTCCCCTGATTATTTATTAATATTTGCTATAGCATAGAAAGCCTCCGCTGGGAAAGTCCATGGGCACCAGCCTCCTGCTGCCTGGACCCAGTAGAACTTTTCTTGAGTAGGTTTTTGGTTTTAAGAGCATGGGGATTTAGAAACATTTTTTTGGCCCCACTTCTTCCTGAGCTGATTCCACCAGCACGATTTTTATTGAAGCATCTCATCCGTTCGATGTTTCGTGGAAGAGCAGAGACTGCAGCCAGCTGAAGGCTGGGCAGTCACACGTCTCTGGAGGACACAAGGATATGGAAATTTAGACCATACCCAACCACCATAGGGACCACATTGCGATGCAGCAAAGTGGTTTTTTTGTTTTGTTTTGTTTTTTTCTCATGCATTTAAAAAAAGGAAAGGTTAAAAGGAAGATGGAGTTTTGTGTGTTGTTAAAACTCAAGTAGCTTGCATCTTCTCAGCCTGCTAGATGTTAACAAGCTGAGATGGCCCCACCAGCACCCACTAAAGAGCAAGCTGGGGTTTGATGTCTCCTGCCTCTTTCCTGGAGATATCACCCTCTTTGCTCTTAGCCACTGGCGGATCCAGGAGCTCTGAGCAGACAAAGCAGGAGGAGTCGGGATTGCTTTGGGTGAGGGATCAGATGACCTCAAAGGCTTGGGTGTAGACTTCGCAAGATGCTCCATCAGCTCTTGCAAAAGACTCTCTGAAACCCACCTTGACGGCATCTGGGAAACTTACAACAGCTCACGAATCTCCCTTCTCTGCCACGGGAGGAGATGCCAGTTTCTGTGGCTGATGCTCCCTAAATTTTGTATGGGTTGCATCTTTTGGAGCAAGTCTGGCCCCACCAGCCAGATACTTCAGCATGAGATGGGGCTGGTTTGATCTTTGTTTGACCATCTTTCACGTGTGGCATGGTTTGGGCCAGACCAGCCACTGAAACGAATGACAGATGCTCTCCCTAACATCTCTCTCCAAGGACCAGGACCACCTCAAACAAGGACAAGGTGGATTTGGTGTCTCCTGGAGGACAGGTAAAGAGCAGGATTTTTAGTGCACAAATCAGACACTCAACACTAATAAATAACACATGCCCAAGACCACCAAAATGAAATACCGCAGGCTGAAGTTGCTGTGGGCTAAAGCACACAACGTCTGAAATGTCTGAGAAGTCAGAGGAGATGAACACGAGAGAGTGGCTAAAAATAGAAAGCGTGAATGAACTTCAGCCCAAACGTGTGGGAGGGATGGGGATGGCCATGCCAGAAGTCCAGGAGCTGAAGCTGCAGGAGAAGAGGCGGCTTTGCCAAGAGAAGCATTAAAAGCTCACGAGGCTCTATCGGCAAACTGGTGGAAGATAGATAGACACTCCGGGCCACATGGTTGGAGTCACTGGACCAATAAATCACTTTAAATGCCTGGGAAGTCAAAGGCTCCTGTATTTACAAGATAGAAGTGGCTGGAAGTTGCTTGGTTCCAGCTGGAGCCCAGAAACCAGAAAATTCCAGGGTGTGGGAGCCGCCTCCTGGCCACGGGCTGAGGGCAAATCCCTTCAGCATCGGGGAAAAGACCGTTGCAACTCTGGGTTCAGTCTCTGCAACGGCTTTTGTTTGAAAATGGAATTGCTCTGGGGAAAAAGCAAACAAAAAAGAGAGAGGGACCGGTTTGCTGTTCTTACCATCGGAAAATGGGCATTTTGCTGTGAGATCTGGAAACAGCAAAACCATTTTCCAGTCCAAACATTTTGGATATGAGGGATTCAACTTTTAAAGGAGAATAAAGAAGTTTCCACATCCTGAGTTAAAAAAAACCAAACCAAACAAACAAAAAAACAACAAAAAAACCCCATCACTTTTAAAAAAAATCTGGTTTTGATGGGAGGTATTTTTTCTAACCAACATCCCAGCTTTTTCAGTGAGTGGGAAAGCCCGGTAGGTATAAAACTTTAAAAAATATATTCTGGCAGATTTCTTGCTTCCTGCAGGGAGAGATTTCTGCCAAAAGCCCAGCCCCAGTTATCTCTGCAGTGCGGACGAGCCCTGTCTACATCTCACAGATACTCATGGCTTGATTTTTGGAGCAGCACGTGCTTGGAGGTCACACGTTTCCTACCAAGCCTGAGACAGTTTAGCTCCTGGTGGTGCCCAGAGCCAGGGAAAAGGGAGCTGTTCCCCAAAAGTGTTTGTCTGGCTCCTTCTGTACAGGGCTGAGCAGTGAAAAGAGAATTTAGGGCTTCTGGGAAAGTTGTATGGTCATAACCCGTTGGGTCAAGGCTTGGTACATGCCCATGGGTCCCAAGGGAGAAGATGTGAACGTGGTCCCTGTGCAATCCTTTACTGGGTGCCCTGGCTGCAGAATTATGAAATTAGGGACAATACAGAGATGAGAAACCCTCATTATTCCCATGTTGCGAGAAAGAATGCAGAGAAAGCTCCGTAAACACAAACTAGATGGGGATGACCCAAAATGCCCCAGCTGGGGCAATCAGAACTCTCACCCTGGGCAGACACCGGAGGACCCAGCCCAGAAGAGCCGAGTTTTGCTCCTCCAGCTGCTCATACAAGGGCTAGTTTCCACGAAGCAAACAAAACCCTTTCTTGTTGGTTTACAAAGGTAGAAACAAAGGTATGAAGTGGAGCCTGCAAGTAGCCTCAGTGCTTGCTGGGAGGAGTTTGTTAGCAAGAGATGCTCAGGGACTGGAATTGATGGAAGAAGCGCTCAGTAGGGATGAATTCAGAACCAAAAATAGCTTTCGACTCGGTCGCATCCTGTGGCTGGCTTGGCCCGGGTTATAAATGTTTGACGAGTGCTGATGTTGGAGGCAGCACGGCGGCAGCGGGGTCCTGCACGCCCACGAGTCAGGCAGGGCTCAGCCCCCACAGCGGGGCAGGGCTGGGGGGGAGAAAAGGGGGCTTGAAGAGCACAGGCAGCGAGAAACAAGGCTTGAGCCAGCGGAGGGGACGGGCAAGACATTTTGGAGCTGCAACAAGAGTTCCCGGGGAAAATAATTCTAAAAAAAAAATAAAATATGAATCTCGCACTATTGCTCTGACAGCACTTCTCAGGGCTTTAGAGCAAGGCCAGGGGGGTGTGGGACAGGGAGGGTGACCTGCCTCATATCAGAGGACTTATTACTTTTTGCACAATTCCTGCATGAACGCAAACTAGGACTTAAAAACTCCCTCAGCTCAGCCGTCCCAAACCGCATCTCTTTGGGGTGGACTTTTTTTAACCCTTTCCCTCCTCTTTTAAAAATCAGCCAGCTGAAGGAAAAAGAGTTCTGACTTTGAAAACGTCAGAATAAGTAATAATCTTTTGTTCGTGCTTTACCAAATACTTCCCTTTTCTTGGCCAATGCTGTCCATTCAGTTCATCTTGCATGCAGAAAGCTTCCTCCTCCCGCCCCTGCCTTTCAGCCACATCTATATATTTCTTACCCAGACAAAGACGCCTCCAATCCATGCCTGGGGGAGTGTTTCGGGATATCTGGAAGTGCCTGACCATCTATCCAGGTTGCCTCCAGCAGCTTCTGAGTATGTGGCCACTTTTGCCTCCCATCCAACATCTGTCCTTTCCCATCAGAATCAGGAGAAATATCTGCAGGTCTCCACATGCTCCATCCTCGTGTCTGAGACCTGCACCCCGTGATGCCGTGTCCTGTCTCTGATGCCTGCAGCACCTTGGGAGCCAGTGTTCCTGCTGGCAGCAGGGATGGTACTGTAGCTCCCCATGGCTCTGGGAGGACTGGGAATAGCAGACAAAGAAATACTGAAAAAAACGCAGAGATTAGGACGGAAAATGAGCTGTAGAATGGCGCGGCGATGTGGCTGCCAGCGGCCAGCTTCCCCGCTTGGCACCCGGACGAGATCAGCAAATATGCAGAAAATACTTCGGCATGGGGATGTTTCCCGTTCCCATTTACAAGCGTGGGAGAAGCTGGTTCAATCCTGGTGCTGCAGCTCTCCTGTGAAAACCCTGGACATCCCTTCCCTGCATGAATTCCCCTCCAGCCCCTGGAAGAGCTGGATAAAAGCGCATCACCCTGCTGAGCTGTGCCCCCCATGCCGATGCTTTGGGAAGCGTATGGCCCATTTGCCACCACGAAGGCAGGGCAAAGATACCCAGCTGAGACCACTTGCCCTCGATCCATCACAGTCTTGAAGGTGCAGGTCAGCGGGTTGAGCGCCGCTGTGGTGTATTAGCCCACGGGACTGGCTTGCCTTGGCGTTGGGTTGAACTCCCTGGGCTACCAAGGGTGCGGGCTGGGCACTGCCTCCTGCCCAGCAGCCCCATGGGCATTGTCTAGCAAATTCGGGCATAAACAAGTAGAGAAAGAGATGAGACGGCTGGAGCTGAGCCACTTGCGACTCACAAGGAAGCATGAATAAAAAATCACCAGGATGCCCTGGCTGCCTACTTCCCTCTGACCCAGGAGAGAAACGCCACTCGTCCAAAAGCACGTAATGAAGCCAAAAAGGCTACCCGTGACAGCCAAAGGTGGTTGTGCGGGGCTGTCAAGTGGCCTAATTACTGCACATGGCCCCTGGATTTCATTTGCATGCCGAGATACTCCTCCAAATATGCAATAGCCCTGCAATGCGCTAGTAGCCCACCAGAATTCTCCGAAGCACTTTGCTGGCATGGTCCTGCGGTAAGATGCTGGCATGCCAGCTTGTCTGACGGGTCTCAGCTTTGAGTCACAGCTTTGCCATCTTCCTGCCACCCCCAGCACTGTCTCTTGTACACGGGCGCTTCTCTTCTCGTCACCAGTGCGTCTCTCAGGGGGGGACGGGGACCGTCCCTCCTCCCCCAGCCAGCTCAGCTGCTAGAGCTCAACCTTCCCCGCGACCTCTGCAGCATTAAGGCAAAATAAGCCCCTCTTGGGATGCAGCACATGATGGAGGTGTGCTGTTCGGCTGGTGTAATTGATATAAAAGCCGAGAAGGTCACTGTTGTGAGTTTGATAAGGGAACATAACAAAGCCATTACATCTCCCAACCTCCCCTTTCCAGCTGACAAGTCTTGAAAAATTAAAAAGCACACGCACACACGTGTGTCTGTCCCGTCTTTCCCTCCGGCGTTTGGGTGCAAGCGAGAGCTCGAAATAGTAAAGTGGTGGCACCCTGGTCTGGACCACTTTGCAGGATGCCCAAATACCAGCTCTAAGTGCCAACGCCGCTATCACGCCACTCGTGATCTAAAACACGTACGAGACCAGGGGGACAGCGCTGGCGGCGCGCTTGGGCCGGTGACTCCCTGTTGATTTTCCCTTCTCCGACTCCCGGCAGCGCCAGCAGACTCTGCAGCATTTTCTGGGGGCGTCCAAGCAAAAATGGGTTCAGTCTTGGAGCCTCTTTTCCAAAGCCATGAAATTTGTGGGGTCTGTCGTTCTGCAACGGAGGGGAAGGAGCAAAAATCACAGCTTTTCCCTCCCGCTGTCTGCCATTTGGGGCCATTCGAAAGAGCTGAGTTCAGTAAAACTAAACCATTGTGTTTGATTTTAGTCTGTTTTATGCACCCAATGCTACAAACCTCAGCTCTAGATAAAACGCCTCTTTGAGATAAAACGCTTCCCTTGCTCTTTGGTAAAACCAGCCATTCCAACTGCTCCCATCCCCTTTTTGGGTTTTTTTTGCACTTTCTAAGCCAACCTTTCTCAGGAGGAACCCCTTCAAATCGAGGCTTTTCTTTCCATCAGAGCTTTTTCCAGCAGCTACCACAAAACCTTTGGAGATAGTTTTATCTAGCTCCTGCCAACAGCCAGCTTTCTGGGTGCTCCAATTTCTTCCCTCTGTCAGCATTGCTTTTTAAACACCCGCCAAAACTGTTAGAGATTTTCCAGGAGGCATAAATTCTCTCCCTACATCGTACAGCCAGCTTGTCTACAGGAAGCTGAAGTTTTCCTCCTGTTAATTTTAGTTGCTGAAACTTATTTCCTATATGGTTTTTCCTTGTAAAAAATCTTAATTCATTTTGATCCTGATCGTACCCATCCAGTCAAATTCAGCTCTTCTCTCATCTTTTTAATATCCTCCTCTGTTGCCTTCTCTCCTGCTCTGATAACATCAAAGAGCCTCTTCCTTGTCACCGCCACGCTCACGCTTCCTCTTGGCATGTCACTTTTATTAATTTGTGCCTTCAGAGGTCTTCTCGTCTCTGCGTCGGGAGGTATTAACTTCAAACATCGCAAGCAAGCTGCTCGGCGTGGGGGCTGACAGCCGACTGCCATCTCCTCGGGAGCCCGTGATGCTAAATGTGCATCTTATGTATTCCCTGGAGAGGGATTTTTATGGGGTGTATTTTCTTCCTGAGGCATGAAGCACTCTGAAATTTTGCTGCCTGTATATTCCAGAGCCAAAGAGACCAGTGGGGCAGCGGGCTGGGCAAAGGAAAGGAGCAGATCCGAGCACTCACAGCACCCAAACTCCAAGGTCCAATGGAATGGAGATCCAGCTGGTTTTCCAGCCTGTGGATGGGCTTGTGGGTAAAGACATGGGCGAAAGGGAATGAGTCCCTTTGGTGAGACACTGGCCCAGGTTGCCCAGAGACGTGGTCTATGTCCCATCCCTGGAAGCATCCAAAGTCAGGTTGGACAGGGCTCTGAGCAACCTTGTCTAGTAGAAGATGTCCCTGCTCATGGCAGGGGGGTTGGACTAGATGGCCTTTAAAGGTCCCTTCCAACCCAAAACATTCTATGATTCTTCAAATCTATGCATGCCTGCACTCACCACCGCGGCCGAGCCCACCCAGCTGTGAGCAGAGCTGGCACGCACAGCTCCGGTCCGTGCCCGAGCGGATGCTCAGTGAATAAACGTTTCCTGGTGAAAATCCTGCAAGTCCGGCGGGGAGGACCCCAAGCAGACAACATTTGGTGGTGAAGTCACGCCAGCGAAGCGGGGGCGGGCAGCGCTTGGGCTCAGAGCAATGTCTGGTGGTCGGTGCTCGCACAGATGGCAGGTTGCAGGCGGGGGGGTGGCATGTGCCCGGATCTATCCAGGTCATCTCACCCACATTCAGACTAAGTTCTGCCAGGTACTGACAATTTTCTGGCACAAGAGTCGTTGCACGTGAGCAGTTTACACCACCCAGCTCCCTCCAGGCTCAATTTTCTAATGATACGCAGCCACGTTCCTACCATAAAGCACCACTATTGGCATGTTAATTTTGCAGGCAGCAGCTACAACACATGCTATACCCCATAACCATGGGCGTTTACTCACACATTAAATAAATAGATGAATACTGGGAATTAGAAATGGCCACTTGTCCCATCAACGCGTAACAATTTCCTTATCATTCTTCCCTGAGGACAGTCTCTAATTGCTTCCTGAATGATCCCAGTTCTCCAATTCACAGCTTTGCCTCCCAGGCCCACAGAGGCAATTAATTATGGAGGTGAAAAGTGCATCCCTGTGTTCGCTCAGATTGATTTAACTTGTGTCCAGGCCTCCTGGTATCCTAGTGAAGCCTTTCCTAGGCTGTTTTCGCTTTGAGGGGCTACTGGTGGTGTTTGTAGCTGGCTGAGGCTGATGCTTCTCACCCAAGGTCTCAGCATTCTGAGTGGAGATGGGACCTTCATTGCACCTAATTCCTGTTGGCTGGAAGCGCAGCCTCCAGTCTGAGAGCCATCGAGGCATTTCCTGCCAGCAGAAGGAAGGGCACCTCCAAAAGGAAGTCCATCCTCTGCCCTATCTGCAATGGGAAGTACTTCACCATGGAAGTTTTTAATCTTTTCCAAGATCTAGAAATACCTCTGTGAAGATAAAGTCTTTATTGGGCTCAAATTGGCCCATTTTATGGCCACATGCATATCACTATTGCTAACAGCTAGCAAGCAACCAATTGAATTCTTCAGAGGGAGTCCAAGGAAGACACACACGTTACACAAGAAGAGATTATAGACAAGTCTGTAGCCAATAAAGATGAAACAAGATCAAGCCATAGCCAGATAAAGTCAGAGTAGTAATATTTTCTAACATTTTTCTAACAAGGCATTTAATTAGCTACTGGACCAACTGATTATTGGAAGCGCTGCATCCCCCACCACTTGTTTTCATAAGCCAGGTGGGATGGCAACTCTGGAAGACCTGAGCTGAAAATGAAATTGTTGGCTTGTACCAGGTATAATTACTGCTGGAAATTTCTTGGCTTGCCCTGAGGATAACATTTTTAAATTCTCTCTCTTTCTCAACCAACAGCCAAAACCAAATGGAAGACAGAGAGAGCATCACAGGGAGATCCATCATCTCACACCTGACCTGCTCTGACCGGTGTGGAGCTCAACATGTGGCACTTAGCCAGCTCCATGTCTGCTCAGGGCTCAGCTGCGGCTGATGCAACTATTTCTGCCAAAGCTCGCAAAGCAGAGAGGTAATTCCACCTTTTGTAGCAACAATGTTGAGGAGAAACCATCTTGCCAAAGAAGAGGTCCTGGCAGTTCACCCCAACATGAGTTCACCCCAGCAGAGCCAACACGCAGAGATGCCAAACCAGCGGGAGAGCTGAGTGTGCGCATTTCATCCAAATGGTAACAAGTGCTGGGCAGCTCAGATGAGCCTCTTCAACAAGATATTTCATCCTTGTCCTAGCTGAGCTCATCGTAAAGTCGTAATCATAGAATGTTTAGGGTTGGAAGGGACCTTAAAGATCATCTAGTTCCAATTGGGCAGGGACACCTCCCACCAGCCCAGGTTGCTCCAAGCCCCGTCCAACCTGGCCTTGAACCCCTCCAGGGATGGGGCAGCCACAGCTTCTCTGGGCAGCCTGTTCCAGTGTCTCACTGCCCTGGATTAGATCTATTGCAGAGGGATCCAGGTCTCTGGGAGGCCTCGGTGAAGAGAACAGGTTGGAGTTTCCACTCTTCCAGTGGAAGGCAATGGCAAACGCAGAGAGGCACTGTCTGGAGAGCTGCTCAGACACTTTTTATGCAGGTGACATTTTGGTTAAAGGGGTTGTTTTTTTCAGTGCAGGAAGTTTGAAGCTGAAGCTCCAGAAATGCTTTTTCTGGACTGCAGTGGAGGGTAAGACAGCGCCTGACTCTATAGCAGCACAGTGTTGCAGGAGGAGACTAAGGCTGTCCCCTGCCAGACTTGGTGAAGAAAAATGATCCCTCTCCCAGCCAAGGTTGGGGTGCTGCTCAACCACAGCCAGATGGTCTAGTGCCCTTTGAATTTTCAAAGACATTTGTGAGAGTCTTTGATGCTAAATGAAGGCAAATTTAGAAACCAAACACTGCTGGCTGAGCATCGTGTCCTCTTCTGGCCTCTGACAGTGAGCCAGGAGTAGCTCTGGTGGGACCTCAGCTCTGGTAGCCCCGTCACCAGGAGCCAGGGAGGTTGAGGGGTGGCTCAAGGGCTGATGCCTCCACCGGGGTTAGGGATAGCATGAGCAGAGGCTGCAAACACCAGCCTGTGAGCCCCACATCTGCTAGTGTGGTGGCTGGTGGCATTGCCTCCCACTCTGGGCCCTGAGCCCGGTTTCAGCCCAACAAAAGGGGCCTCTTGAAGGCTGCGACCATGATGATGAGGGCACCAGTGGGAGTTGAAGACAACATACAGTGAGGAGCAGGAAGACACTCCATCCGAAATGAAGTCCATCCATCAAAATGAAGGATGGGGCATGGACTCTCATCCTTCAACACTGCATTAATCACGGCTTTCTGTAGTCCCTTCAGCACAAGCTTGCAGGGCCTGACTTACATAGGTCTTTTGCAAGAGATCGGGAGAGTCAGCATCAGGGCTTTTTGTGTTTTCCTCCAAACTGTACGGCTGAGAGGACAGGAGAAGTTGTGGGAGAGGAGGAAGAACAGCAATAAGCCCTTTGGCTCCAGGGCTGTCCCAGGTCTATCACTGTCCTTGACAAATTACGCAGACGCCGTGCTCTGCTTTTCAAATCAGGAGCTGCTTCTCCGATTCTCACTCAAAAGGAAGCTTTCAGAAGGTGGTAGGTTTTGTTCGTAAACTCAACGCTAAGCTTGCATCTGCAGTTTTGCTTTTTTTTTTCAAGTTTGCAAGGCTGTATCTGAGACACCCCGGGGAGAGCAAAGCACAGAGACACCAGCCCTGCCTTGCCAAGCAGCTCCGCAAACTGGCAGCTCCTGAGACACCCGAGATCTTGACGTCAAAAATGACAGGCGTCAAGAATCATCGTGGGAGATGAAACTCCCATGCAAGAGCTGGGCAAACCTGAAGTTCAGAGGGACTGACAAGGGGGTTGGCCTAACAGGAGCTTGGTAAAGCAACACACAGGCTTATAAAGCAGCGCCAGAATTGGCATCCAAGAGGACAACCCCCTTGTAGCTATACAGGGCAGAGGCACCGGCCACTGGACCTTCTGTGCTGTGCAGCAAGGTCTCAGGCTTGGGACAATGAGCCATATCCCATGGGAAGCCCAGAAATGCCTAAGGAGAAAAAGCAGGACCAGAACCAGCCCCAGTCGGCAGTTCCTAAACTGTAGCTGCATTTTTGGAGAATAAGAGAGCTCAGCTTTGCATTGAGCTGCTTGGTCTCCAGGCTAGAGCACACCCCCTGTATTTAAAGCACAGCCAGCAGAGCCCTGACCAGCCATCGCAGCTGCTTTGCCTCCTGAGCAGCTTCCATACGGACAAGAAAAATATCCAGCAAATATCCTTTGAGACCCTCGCTATCTTCCAGCAGTATCGCACGTTGCCAGTGCAAGGCCAGCATCCCCACTGGGAGAAGGATCACCTTCACCTCCATTTCATGCCCACTTGCTCAAGTTCACCCAACCACATGGACCAGGGTGGAGAGAAACCCACCTCCCCCCTATTACCAGCTTCATTTCCAGCATGCACAAAGTTCCTCTATCCCACCAGAAGCTCTGAGGACTGATACTTTATCCCTCCTGATAATCACAAACTGTAAAGTACATTTCCATGGCCCATTCAACATGTGCCTCCCTCCAGAGACTGCCAGCAAGGAGATCAATTAGCAGCAATTAGACTGATGTTTTTAGCAGAAAGATTGTCCTTTTTACGTGTTGGGCTGGACAGAAAGAGCCAAAGCCTAATGCCAGCCCCGTGGGAATTGCTTGCTACAATGCTTCTCCCACAGCTTGCTGGTTTCTGAAGGTTTCGGTGCCTTCTCCACCCCACAGTTGTTGATGGCAGTCCAAGAGCTCAGAGCATTTCTGGAGAGCTGCAGTCATTGTTGTTTTTTTGGCTGAATCTAAACACATGAATATTAATGTGGTTCATGTTTGACTTGAGGTTTACACTATCAGAAGCTGCTATTTTTCTTCCTCTCTGTGTGTTTCCCTGCCTCTGCATTGTTATTCCAGATACAGAAATATTTCTCAGCCTCCTTAAAAAATAATATTGACACTCTGCAGGGTTCCTGCTCTTCCCCGAGCCAAGAAGCAGCGAGTTGCCACGGGCACACTCGGAGCACACATGTCGTGTTGGCCATGGAGCAGAACGAGCCAACATCGCTGCATTTCATCTGGGAAGCGTTGCGGAGGGGTTTAGGCATAGGGAGGATCAGGATAACCCCAAAAGGTTATCCCCAAAAGCCCCGAAAGGACCATAGCATGGAAGCCCTCAGCCACGTCTCCATATTTGGCTGGTGAATACCTGGGGTGAGAGGTGGTGGGTGATGTAGAACAGGGAAGATGACCTCTCTCAGGACACCGGTTTGAGGACTTCCTCATCACAAGTTGCATTTTTGCCCTCTCTAGCCCTCCAAGCACTTCTGTTTCCTTAATTTTACATCACTCCTTCTGCAGCCTGTCCCTGATTTTGACTTCCCCAGGGCAGTGGGTCCCCAGGCTCACTCTCTGCTTGCTGTAAAACTTCTTTGCCATTTCAGTCACATTAAATCATTTTCTCCATCTCTCCCTCCGGTCTTCCAGAGACCTCAGCAGCTGTGGCTTGACACCATTTTGCCCAAACATGCTGAAGATGCTTGGTGCCTGCTGGACTCTGTGACACATCCAGGGCGGCTGGGCCAGGGGCTTCCTTGGACCCTGATGGTGCCATGTGTCCCAGCGAAGGAACACCCAGCCATGGCCATTGCATGCCAAGGTCCCTGCAGGGGGACAGGCTGCTCCTCCTTTTTCCCACTGCAAACACCAACGGAGACCATTCAGCTTGTGCCCCTGTGTGCAATTGCGGTGGCGTCCCCAGGGGAAGGACAGGGATGGTTCCAGTGAGGAATAAGAAGTTGAGCAGATGTCTGAGATGGATGCACAGCAGCTCGTGTCTTTTTCCACTGTGTGCTCTATCTTCTCTTTTTCTCGGTCTGGTTGCAACTCCCACTGGGTTCCCTTCATCCTTCCTGGGAGACTCCCAGTACTGGTGGCTACCATCACCCTAGGGACTCAGCAAAGAGCAGGGAAAACACAGTCATAGCAGAGAAGCTTTGCAGGAGCACAAATCACGTTTTCCTACCAAGCTCCCCCAGGAAAATACGGCAGGAGCAGAGCAAAGTGGAACACGACCCGTTTGCGAAGGCACGTGGGCACCCGCCAGCCCCAGCCAGCGTTCGCAGCCCCCGTACCGGGCAGCCCATCATGGCACGGGACCAGGCTCCCAGCCCTGGGCAGAGCCGGTCAATCTGTTGTGGCAGCCGCCCCGGCTGGAAACTGTCAGTCCCTCTGTCAAGTGTGAGGTTTGATGTGCTCGGACGTGACGGGCTCAGGCAGGGCGGCCAGCAGAGAGACCGACGCACGGCACCGACCCGTGCCAATTAAAGCGAAGGATGTGGAGCATATTGTGCCAGGGAAAGATTCGCTGCGAGATCTGAGCTGACCAAACAAATAAGCCAAACCCGAGAGACGGGTGGAGGCAGGGTCCAGGGCTGCAAGAACAAAACGGCTTTCATGAGACAGGGGCTGCACAGCAGAGAACAGCTGAGGTGGCCACAAGGACGGTTTGGATAGACACCCAGATGGGGAGATCTCACCTTTTTGTCTTCTTGGACACAGCCTCTAGACCATTTGCAGGGCTGGGACTTATCAGATGTAGGTTTGCCCTGATACCGCCACAGTCTGTGGAGGGCACTGGTCACCCAAAGGCTCCTGTGGGCTTTTGGGAGTCTCCGTGTTGGTTCCTGGGTGGAATTTTTTCATTAGGGTTGTTAACGGCATTGCTGCCATGCCTGAATGCCCAGCTGAGGTGTTCGCCATCGCCCCGTGCAAGGAGGGATGTGCCCAGTGTGAGGTCAGGAAGACCAGCAAGGTGATGGGACTGGGTGAACTGGGAAAATGGAGTGCAGAGTACATCCAAAAGAAAGGAGGGAAGCGTGTGACCCTGCCCCACTGGGCCCCAGTGCCTCTTCCCTGGGGAATCCCAGATGCAAGGGGGTGTCTGTTGCATAAGGAGAGGGCCATGGAGGCAGCCCAGGGACTAAGGTGAGCACAGGTCTACCATAACCCTGTTTCCATCTCTTGGTCTCTTGTGGGGCTCCAAAGCAGGACCTGGCCATGGGGGTGATGTCTTCTGGGATCTCCAGAGCTGGCGTAAGGGTCTCAGCCCTGGGGCTGGCTGGAGAAATGAGGCAGTAAGTGGAGTGAGTTGCTGGAGTGTAAATATCCTTGTGTTACATCCTCGAGATATTTCCTGTGCAGCGATGGAAGAATCATAGAATCATAATGGTTGGAAGAGACCTTTAAGATCATCAAGTCCAACGGTTGACCCAGCACTGCCCAGTTACCAGTAACCCATGCCCCTCAGCACCACATCTACATGTCTTTTAAATCCCTCCAGGGATGGTAGCTCAACCACCTCCCTTGGCAGCCTGTTCCAATGCTTGATAACCCTTTTGGTGAAGAAATTTCTCCTAATATCCATCCTAAACCTCCCCTGGCGCAACTTCAGGCCATTTCCTCTTGTCCTATCACTTGTTACTTGGGAAAAGAGACCTTGCTACGACCTCCTTTCAGAAGTTACCATGGATGGTGACGGGACACCGCTGAATTGCACCTCCAGCTCCCCCAGCTGGGAAGCAGCCTGCGTCCTTCAGGCACTTGATTCCAGCCCAGGAGAAACCCCAGGTCCATGCTGTCCAACCCTAAATCATTGCTCTCAGACCCAGGAGTACCCTGGGCTCCGTTTTCCTCCATGCGTCCATGAGCAGGGTCTGCTGTCCTACGAGAATACCCCTATCACATGCATGCACAGTGCTATGTAGATATGGCAAGGGGATTGGCATGGGCATGTCCAGCAGCTACAGAGGAAGACCACATCAATCTGACTTCAAAATAAAGGTGAGAGACAGGATGGTGTGATCCACGCAAGGAGCTTTGGTTCTTCCAGAGAGCTGAGCCAAGCCCCATAGGTTTCCACACCTTTCCAGACAGAGGCTGATAGAGCAAAAGCACGATGCACCCTGGGGTCCTGGCTACCACTGGGGCTATTAATGAGTCCAGGTCCCTGGGAGATACCGTAGCCCATTCAGCTCATGGCTCTGCCTCCCGCAACGTGCACCGCTGGCTATTCCACAAAGTGGTGAAATAAATCAGTACTGAAATGATCTGCATAGGGCATTTCTTCTTAATCCCACTCGGTTAGAGCTGATCTGTGGCCCTCATGACAGCATCTTCTGTTGGAGCAGGGATGTACTGCTCTTCAGTGTCCCTCAGCAAGAGGACGGACTAGGGAGAAGTGCCTGTTTTGCCCCCAGCGACCACTTACTTCATTGCGCTCTGCTGTTAAGCTCTCCTCGGAATGGCACAGCTATGATCGTCACCCTCTTCCAAACCCCTGCCCCCACCAGGACCAGTGTCTGAGCTCCCTCAGGCCACAGGGAACATCATTCATAGTCAGATGTCCCCAGCTAAGCCCAGGAAGCTACTGAGAAGCTATTTTTGATCTAGACCCTGATCACCAATAAGTATATTTAAAAGTGTTCCTTCCAACATACACTATTTTCACTTGACAAGCATGAATTTCATTTTCCACCACCTCTCCCATCCACCTGCCTTGGCAAGGTGCTTCCCAAGCTCCCAGGAGCCTTTTTTGGTCATGACTCATCTAAATAAGCTCTAAAGGAGCTCTGGAGTTTGCCACCTTCCTGCTCGCCCACCTCCAGTTCATTAATAAACAAGATGCCATGCTGCCAGCAGGCAAAGCGGGATGAAAGGCGATCATTGACCTCGGTGATCACCAAAAGTGCCAAGGTCTCATCTGCAGCCTCGGTGGGCGGAGGGATGGAGCCCATTTCCATGGTAAAGCAGCAGGTAGGGGATGGGGCAGCAGCCCGACGCTCAACATGCCACAGGCAGTGGGGTTGCCTTGGTTGCAAACTCAGTGGCAGAGCTATGAGCCGGGTCTATTCTCAGTGCAGTCGTGCTCATTTGCAAAAATAAAAGTACAAGAGCAGCCCCAGGCCCCACTGAGTAGGTGTTGGAGGCAGAAACCAGGAGGGGTGGGAGCAGGACCCTGGGAGAAGGGCAGAGAACTGGGGACACCTCCAGCCATCTCCAACAGGGACTTCTCCAGCTATGGAGATGGAAAGATCTTCCCCAATGGGGACCCCACTGCTACCCACCCCCAGCCCTGAGGGGGAGAGAAGCTGCTTCAAGTACTGGAAGGATCCAGAGGAAAGCATCCTTGTAAACTACGTGTTTGTTTGCTGAGTACAGGATCCAGCGTCTCAATTATGCATGACAAAATAAGGCATAATAGTTGTATTTACAAGCAGCAGTTTGTCATATGGGCTGCAGATGAAATATTTAGAAACAAAGTAAGTGCCTTTTTTGTCTGGATAGGATCCTTGGCCTTCCCCCTCAAGTGCAAGTTTGCAAACGCTGTGCCAGGACGTGGTAAAAACATTAAAAACCCAGAATGGTCTCCCAGTTTGTAGCTAAACTGTACATAAATTATTATTTCCCTGTTGTGTTTGATGGCTTGTGGTGGCACATTCCCCCATGGGACTGCGAAATGGTTATGGGGCTGGCGGTGCTCGGGAGGGGGAGAGGGGATGGGGAGGAGGACGAGACACCATGGAAGATGGCCCAGGGCCCACCACCAAACAGATCCCCAAAGGCTGGAGAGGCAGAGAGCCACAAAAGGCAGGGATTCAGAAGAGGGAAGGGGGAAGGGATCGTTTCCCCAGTGCTACCAATACCCACCCGGGGTCTGATGCATCGGAATCCGAGTGGTGCTGTCGGTGCGGCTGCCTGCGGGCCAGAGCATCCCAGGATCCTCATCCCTCCCCATGGGAAGGTGCTTTGCACGTGGAGCTTTAAGACACATAAACAGGAATAAGCAGCACATTAGAGAAGATGAATCTTGTCCAGGCCGATATAATCCATCTCCCAGAGGGTGCTTCATGTGAAATTTCATTAGCTTCTGGAGGGGAGTTGCTCTGCTTATAATAATCGATAATTATCCCAAGTGATGCATGGCTCAGTGGTGTTGAATGATTGTTTCCCTCCATGCCAGTGACTTCATCATTTTGCCTGTTTTAAGACTTGCTTTTATGCTCTCATCCTTTTTAAGGGGGACTTTGGGGAGAGTAATTCAGCCTTTTATGGCCTCCATTCAGCGCAGACTACAGCAATGCTCCACCCCACCATTGAGATCTGCTCGGCAGGGTTTCCCTAACCATCCCACAAAGAGCTGAGGAGCCCACCAAGGAGGGAAGGTCATTGATTTACTGTCATTTGTCACCTTTCATTTGCCCCAGGGTCAAGCCCGGAAGCCCTCCCTGATATCCACAGGGGAGAGGAACATGACAAAGGCTCATAAAGCTGTGAACCCCTCCATGCATGGAATTCCCAAAGAAACAGTAGACCCAGTCCTTGTGTCCTACCCTGACCCATCTGGAGGGACACGTTGCAAGGCAGAGCTGATGAAAGCAAGACCGGTCAGCTGGGAAATCAGGTCCATGAAGAAGAAGAGACCAGATTTCTAGGTCAGATGTGGAAATGTGCTTCAGGAGTCCCCGAGCCATCCACGAGGTGACCCAGCCCTGGTTCTACCAGCTCCTACCAGGGCCACACGATTCATACCTGCCCCAAATGCCAACCTGGGATGAGCAACTCGAGATCATCCCATAAAACCAGGGAAATCATTTGCATCGTTGGGATCACCGGAGGGAGCTTGGCAGCTTTGATTTGTCTGCTGTTGTCGCGGTCCTGCCGAGGCAAACTTAAATGCATAAATTAAATCCAGCTCAGTCCCTCTTCTCCCAAGCCCCAGTGCAAATAGAATAAATCAGTTTCATTTAGAAGATCAAACCAGGCATCACTCACAGACGGGTTTAAAAATGAACTCCTTCACTGCATGCATTAAAAAAACAACAAGCAATTTATCTTCCTCATCACTCTTCAATATGTTTATTGTGAGACGGGCTGGCAGTTATGAAGAGCACCGTGGTTTTTCCCATCACCTTGGCCATGCAGAACCCCTTCCACTGTGGTGGCCCAGGTTTGGGAATGGGAAGCCACATCCCCCCAGCATTCGGACCTCCTCCTGGCCTGCTCTGCCTGGGCTTTGGGGTTTATTTTGGCTGAGTGCTGCAAAGCCCAAGACTGATTTAGAGAGAGGTGAAACTCCCCCAGATGATGCTCAGCAGAGAAAATGGCCAGCTCTGCTCCCCCGTGGGGTTGGACCTGGGCAAAAGGCTGGGAGCATGGTGATGACAGCAGGATGAGGAGCTCACGGCTCAGGGCGGACTGGCTGTTTGAGAAGGAGCCTGGAGGTGAAGATGTGGTGTTTTCCAAACTTGCAACACTTCACCCTTACCCTCAGCCCCTTTAGTCCTGAAATCACCACGACCCCCACCATGAACACGAGTGAGGGATGTCCCACCGCCTCTTGAGGTCACCCCTGCTATTGCTCCTCATGGGAAGGGAGGAATGAGCCCTGACATGAGATCCCAGATCCCCCAAAATGCAGGGAGCTCAGCATCTCTACAAGAAGGAGAAGGATGGGGCCAAAAGCCTCCAAAGGCCTGGGCAACAGTGACCTCCCCAATTAATGAACCACCTCCTCACCCCGCAGCACCCCACATCCAGGGTGGAGGAGTGCCCCCTGTGGCAGCGAGGACGGGAGTCAGAGACACGAATCTGGGCAAAAAACACGAACCCACCAAGGAGCAATTGTAGGACAACACACCTGGATGTGCCTGGCCGTGAACCTGTCCCATGCCTTGGCCACCGCATCCGTGGCAAGCGGGGACCCGAGCACAGGGAGCTCAGCGGAGGTCGGCTCCGTGCAAAGCAAGGACTTCTGATTTCTTTTTAATGACATTGTTTACTGCTAGCAAAATTTCCCGGAGCCAAAACTTGTCTTTCCTAATAATAAACAAGCAAATAACAATGAGAGCAAGAAGGAAGCACATTTTTAAGCCATCAGGGTTTGATTTGATCGATCCTGGTAATAAACCCCGGCAAAAAGGAGTTGTTAAGCTGGAACGGAGGTTGTAGATCTCCATCAATAATTTAAGCAGGGAAGCAGGAATGAGAGCACTGCATTTAAGCATGCAAAAGCCCCACCAGATGCAATGCCAAGACAAGGCTGAAAAACACAGAAAGGCCAAAGTGAAGATTTCACTGGTGCTGGGAGGGTGCTTGAGGGCCACAGCAACCCAGCCCCAATTAAGAGGATGGAGCAGGCACAGAGGCCAAAAGGCTTTTTCTGCATAGGAGGCAGCTGAAACCATCCTGGGAGTATCTGATCATCTTGCTCTGCCGTCATTTCACATTTTCTTTTCCCTCTTTCCTTCCAGAGCGAGGGATCAGAGATCTTCCTCCCACCAGCCCCATCCCTTGCCTGTGCATCACCCAGCCCACGCACAACCGAGACGACAGAGGAGGGACCGCAGAGCAAACCCCGGTGCAGGATCTCCAGGCGTGGCAACAAGGCTGCAGCATCCTCAGAGCCTTCCTCGCGCAGGGAAGAGGGGCCATGGGGAGGGGGAAGCCTGGCCTTACTCTTGCCGTTCACCTTTCCGCAGGGGGTCCTCCATACAAACAGCACTTTATAAACAGGGGAAGCGGGAGGCAGAGCTGCTCTTTACAAACCACAGGGAAAGAGGCGAGATGAAAGCTTAATCCTTTAAAGGCTGGCTGGGTAACGGGCAAGCCAATAGACTGTGCTGGGAACACTCCATCAGGCTGATTCTTATTTAAAATAGCAAATGGAAGACGCTTCTGCTACTGTGGGATTTAAAGGCAATAAGGCGTGACTAATACCCCCTTGCTGAGCTCAAGCAACAGCACTTCACTAGCCATGCAGATTGGAGATGCTGTAAGTGGCTCTCTAATTTTTTCCCCCCACAAAGACAGTGATGTTTCATGCACTTGGAGATGAGATGCTCCCAGCCTCACATTGCTGGTGAGGGGGACTCACAGCCCAAGCCATGGACCAAGACAGACCCCCACCTCCCTGCCCCCCAACACCCACGCAAGCAGCTCACCACCTCCACAGCTTTCCAGCTTGTGTTGGCCCATCTCCATTTCCCCCTGGAAGCACAAGTCTGCTCGAGGGCAGGTTGCTGCAGAGCACGTGTGAACTTGCTGCAGGACATCCTCCACGGAGCCCCTGGGGCTGGTGCTGTCCACCCAGATGTGTCCATCTTAGAGCGGCTGAGAGAGCTGGGGTTGTTCAGCCTGGGGAAGAGAAGGCTCCGCGGAGACCTTCCAGCCCCTTCCAGTTCCTGAAGGGGGCCTACAGGAAAGCTGGGGAGGGGCTGTTTGCAAGGGCAGGTAGTGATAGGGCGAGGGGCAGTGATTTAAAGTAGAGCAGGGCAGGTTTAGATCAGACATTGGGAAGAAGTTCTTTCCACTGAGGGTGGTGAGCCCCTGGCCCAGGTTGCCCAGAGAAGCTGTGGCTGCCCCATCCCTGGAGGGGTTCAAGGCCAGGTTGGACGGGGCTTGGAGCAACCTGGGCTGGTGGGAGGTGTCCCTGCCCAGGGCAGGGGGTGGCACTGGGTGGGCTTTAAGGTCCCTTCCAACCCAAACCATTCTATGATTCAATACCAGCCTGTCCTCTGCTCTGTTGAGCTGTTCATAAAAGCAGAGATGTATCCATGGGCTGCTTCTCCATCACGGCATGGGCCAGGCTGTGCACGTGCATACAGGTCCCTGCATGGCCAAGGACATGCTGGGCGCAATGGGCAGAGCGTGGGCTGTCCAAGCCCTTTCTTTCTTCTTCCTGTCCCTCTGTAAGGCTGCAGCCACGGCTACCTGCCGCCTCCAGCTGCTGCAGCCTGACCCCTCGGGGAAAAGCTTGGTTTTATATATCCAGCAAGTGTCCCTCCTTGCTGAGAGAGCCGACAGCAAACAACGCTTGCACCAGTGAGAAAGGGAGATGAGAGGAGATGGAGAAACATCCTGCATTGAGTGCTGCCTCCGCTAAAGCACCACGGGCCTTGAGCAAGCATCCTTAGTCGCGGGAGCCTGCAATTCACGTGGGTCCCTGGAGCAGTGGGGAAATACATGCTGGGAGGGAGACATGCTCGGCATGCACAGACAGCCTGCCTCACCTGCTCCCGCAGCCGCCGAGCCAGAGGGGTGGTTTGAAAATCAGTGTCACTGTAAAACATGCTGATGTCTTCAAGCCATCGAGCAAATTGAATGTACAATGTGGCAGCCGCCGCTTGATGGATTTCCACTGCCTTCACTTCTTGCAAATTGCCTTGGGAAAAAAAAAAAAGCGATATCTCCTCAACTGATTCTTTATTTGGAATCAGCCGGCACTGGTGCCCAGGTGTTCACAAGCACTTCACTGCAGATGTCCAATGTGCCAAGATCCCTGGGAAACATTTCCAAAAGCCAGGCTGACGCTCAGGGCTGAGTTCATGGGTGCAGAGAGCACCTTTTACTGACAGGCTAGTTTTGGGAATTTGCTGGTTATTCAGAGGGTGCATTGTCACTTCGTGGTGTACACAGGTTCACGCATGGTCTCTTCCTGCTGTCCACCCTTGCACATCTCCACCTCCTGTTTGTCTCGGTGCACCAGACTGGTGAGGGGTGAGCTCCCACGTGGGGGTACATCGCTTTCTAGGGCCCAGATCAGAGCTCAAATTTCTGCAAGCAGTTTGGAAGAGGGGTTGAATGAGTGCAGGAAATAACCCCCCAGATCCTTCCTCGTGCGCACCTACCTTGAGCAGCCTCCTTAGGTCCCACCTGGGAGATGAGGACCAGGAATCTCCTCACCTTCTGCCAGGGGCAGGAAGGAAGCTGGGAGCACCCTGTCTGGCCAGGGAAAGGGAGATCAGCTTGGACCCATCCACCAGAGAGCAGTGAACACCGGACCCCCAGACCTCACCTTACGTGCCTGCCCCATCGATGATGCAGCCACCCTGCAGTTTCCCACCTCTAGTGATCAAACTTCACCCACTAGTTGTAAGACCCCCCAGACCCCATGCACTGCCATCCTCTTCGTTTGCAAGCAATGGAGATTGTGGGAACATCCCTTTCACATTAGGGACCAGGGTGAACATGGGAGAGAAGTTAAAGGAGAAAAAGTTTGGACTGGCTGCAACCACCCTGCCAGGATTTGGGCATTGCCAGCAGGAGCAGCACGGGCTGCAGCTGTGCGCTGCGGGGAGAAGCAGGAGACCTCGTCCTCCACCAGGGATTTTTGGCCCCATGTGGCTGCAAGCTGGATGCCTCCAGGGACATTCCGTTCCCCGCCAGCTCTGCAAGACCTACTCATTTAATTACATTACCAATCTCTGGACTTGGGGAGAGGCACACGGTGTCCAACCTCCCCTTATTCCCAGCACAGACCGAGACGGAACGTTGTGCAAAGCCCTGGGACGGCAATCACCAGGGCAAGGGATGGTGTGCGGTGACATCTGTGTCACTGCTCTGGAGCTGCAACAGGAGCCTGGCCTGTGGAAATCTGAAATTCAGAGCCACTCTGCTTTCCAGGAACAGCTGTGTCTCTGTCACCAGCATGAATTATGGCTAATGATAAGTTATGCTTATTAAGTATGTCAATAATTTACCCTCTTACAGACAGGAAGGACGTGTTTTATCTCTGGCTCGGAGGCTGCTGCAAGTCCAATAAAACAGACCGCAAGTCAGGCAAAAAAAGTGCGATGCCTGAGCCGGGCTGCGAAGCAAAATGTCACCGTGGTGCAAAGTGAGCTCCCCTGAAGAGACGCAGAAAATCCCTTCTGTGCCCTCCCCATCTCCCTGGGGACCCACCAGTCCCTGCGTGATGCCATTCCCCAGAGCACACAAGGTGAAAGGGGCAGAGACACCCATCCTCAGCACCAGAATGGTGCAGCACGCAGCTGCGTGGGACCTTCTACAAGGGCGTGTAGTGATAGGACGAGGGGGAATGGCTTCAAACTGGAAGAGGGGAGATTTAGATTAGAAATTGGGAAGAAATTGTTTGCTGTGAGGGTGGTGAGCCCCTGGCCCAGGCTGCCCAGAGAAGCTGTGGCTGCCCCATCCCTGGAGGGGTTCAAGGCCAGGTTGGACGGGGCTTGGAGCAACCTGGGCTGGTGGGAGGTGTCCCTGCCCAGGGCAGGGGGTGGCACTGGGTGGGCTTTAAGATCCGTTCCAACCCGAACCATTCTGTGATTCTATGATGTAGGTCTCAAGGGACCACAATGACAAATACAGAGTGCCCAGAGGAGGGGACGTGCCCGATGTGCAAATGCATTCCAAAGCCCAGCTTGGGAAGGCCTAGGTTAACGAGCCCAATGAAAGCCGGGGTGGAAAGATGTGGCCAGGTCTCTCCCAGGCTCTCTTTTATCCCCTTTCCTCGTTCACAAGCTTTTTTCTTCGTTGATTGCAGGGCATGTTGGCTGGAAATTTGCCACTGCCAATTTTTTCAATCAAAAAACGGAGGGTTTGATTACATGCAAATGTCTGCCCAAAACATCTGCTTTTCTCTGACGCGTTTGATCGCTCACTCTGAGAAAAATATCCCCATTTTCCCTTCTGCTGCTCCGGGTAGAAAATGTCCTTCCCTTCTATTTTGTTGGAGGACTCAGTCTGAAATGGCAGCTCTGCCCTCGCCCACATTTCCCTCTTTCTCTTCAAGGTCCAGTTTCGTACCAGTTTCCTTTTCCTCCCAGCTGGAGGGGATGAAGGGTTTTTCTTCCGACGCACATCCACAAATGTTTCTCACATCTTTCTGGACATGAAAATGTGTTTGCTACTAACTCAAGACCAAAGGGATGGGTTTGGAGGGAAATAAAAGGAACTGTTTCTTCTCCACGTTCTTGTCTTTTAAAATACATTCCTCCAAGAAAAGCGTCACGGCTATTTGCGGAGATGGTTGGTGACAGCAGCTATCTCCTTCTCCAGCCCTTCTCTAGGCCAGAGCTACAAGTTTTTGAAGTATTTTGCTTTGTTTTTCTTGCATCAAACCTTTGATTTAGAAATGAAAGAAACTCCCCTGTCTTAAAACTTTGGTTTTATGCTTTCCTGCACTCCACACTGATTTTTTTCCAAAGCGAGAGAAGCTCCTTTTTCCACCCATCCTCCAGTTTTCCAAGTTCTCCACCTAGCTACCCCACTGTGGCCCCATTGCGGGGGGGGAAGCCAGCCGGCGACTTGCTGACAGCCCCACACCTCTCGTGGCCTTCAAAACCAGTTGGTATTCATGCCCTACGTTAATTTTAATCAGGATCTGTCCGGATGCAAATGAAAGCAGGCAGCTCTCCTTTCTCCTGCAGGCTGGGATAGCCCCAGCGAGGCTGGTTTAGAGACCTCAGGTTGCACAGTTGTTCCTTGCTCCCTCGTGGGTCAATCCGAACAAGCTCCACGCAGCCCCATTACAGGTCATTAACGCTGGATTGATCCTCCCAGGCTTTATGCTTTTTTAATTAAACGCTTTTAAAGGTTTATTGAAGTCTCGGCGGATCCGACTTCATTTCGGAAAGAATCATGTTCTGCTATGGTGAAAAAGTTATAATACAGTTTACGTGCAAACAGGGTTTGCCAGTCGCTGGGGCAGAGGTGTGGGCAGAAATTAGGGCTTGCTCCAGGGATTGCTCCATCCAGGGAACATGATGTAGGGAAGGAGCTTTGCAACACCCTGGAGATCCCAAATCTGGCCCCAGGACCCACCTCCTGGCTGGGCTGCCTTCAGCATCGCTGCCGCAGTTCACACCCGAGCTGTTGGGCAGGTTTTCTTGGCAAGCGGGGCCAGCATGAGACCTGGCAGATAATAAAGGGTGGAACGTAATTGATTTCACAAGGAAAACAGAGTTTCCAGAACATCCACTCAACGACAAAGAGATGCAAGGGTAGCAATCGGGAGGAAGGTACAGCCATGACTCACAGGATTATTAAATCACAAGCAAACACATTCCCAGCACTCAAACGCAGCCCATATGCTCAGCTCCGAAACCAGCTAGATCTGCATTCATTTCCAAACAGCGAAAACACAGGGTTTTATTTACTAGGGACAGCTGCGTGAAGCTACTCAGAAAAGCTCCGTAACGGGGGAAATTTCAGTGCTTTGAATGCACAGACCATGTTGGAGATGGGTGTAAACACTCATCCTGGCCTCCGAGGGGAAATACGGTCTGGAAGCTGCTCTGTTACTGCTGCTGTTAGTATTATTATTGGAGTGGGTGGATGCCCCAGGTGCCGGCAAACACATCAGGAATGAAAGGGAGTACACCAAATAGTCTTCCTTTTAGCTGACAAAGGAAACGGGGCCCAGAGAGATGGAGACATCACGGTTCGCAGGGAGGGAGAGCATCCTCTACCAGACCTGCTGATGGAGCTCCCGAAAACAAGAAACTCTCGGGCACCGTCCCTTCACAGCGCCCTTCCTGGCCACAGCGGGATTGCACTGAGAAACCAGGGGACTTACCTCCACGGGAATAAAATCTGTCTCCAAAACAGCTCCAATCACTGTATAAATCCATGGGCATATTTTGAATGCGGAGTGGGACCCATCTCAGAACGCAACAGGACTGGAAAAGGTTCAGCACGTGGTAACTGGGGCGAGCAAAGGCCTGGATGAGGGATAGTCGAGTAGACAACACCAGTCCAAAGCGAAAAGATTATCAAAAAGAAGATAACGGTACAGCAAACCCCAAATGGCATAGAAAAAGGCAATAGGAAATAATTGTTCATGGTCTGTTCTAAGGCAAGAACGCGGCAAACAAGGGAACTAGCAAAAGCTTGCTGCAGACTACAAGGCAGTTTTCATGCCATGCCTGTGGTGCCCCTTGCTGCAAGATGCGCAACTTCAAAAAGTAATGAAACAATTCAAGAGAAAAAACGTTTTTTAAAAAAAAAAAAACACAAATGCGAAGCGAACAGGTCTGTCCTGGAAAACACCTGCACTACAAACCGGTGGGGCTGGGAAAGCCTTTTGGGAGAGCATCACAGCTTGCTCTCCAATTCTTAGACACTTCCCAAAACGTTGGGAAGA
The DNA here is from genome assembly GCA_013396915.1 of Stercorarius parasiticus. NCBI lineage: Eukaryota > Metazoa > Chordata > Aves > Charadriiformes > Stercorariidae > Stercorarius > Stercorarius parasiticus. The sequence continues at coordinate 41,235 of VWZL01004438.1, read as the reverse complement.
TGCTCAGGCTGGTCCAGATGCCTGTTTGGACTGAGCAGGTCAGGCTGTCCCTGGGTCACCTCCCAGCCCCCCGCCCCATCCACTTTCTCATGTACCTTCTTGTAGCAACCTCTCAGTTAACGGCACATCCCACCTGCCAAGGAACCGAGGAACCACTCCAGGTAATTCACTGCCTTTTGTTTCCTTAAGCAGCTGAGATTAAAGAGGGCAGCACTTTAAATGTGACATTTGGGTTAAACTGGGGCAGGTGCTCCTCGGCGCTGGGGAAAGGGAGAGGATTTTGGGGTCCCAGAGGTCTGCACAGCACCCAGCCATGACCACAGAAGTAGGAGTCTCCAGGGTGTGGAGCCTCAAGGGTATCTGGGGATCCTGGTCGCAGGTGAGTCATTGAGGGGGACACTTGAGTGGATCCAAACTCCTGGATCCCAGGCCCAAATTTGCTTCAGCTTCTCTTCAACCTGCATAAGAGCAATGCCGGTGTGTCCCCCCCCACCACCCAACAGTGCAAGATGAAGCACACAGAGGGCAGGGGAGCAGGGGCTGCGGAATTAGTGATGGGTATGCCGGGATGCAAATGTGCAAAGTGGTGATTTCGCTCTAAACTCATTAAGTTTTCTCATTGAACAGAGGCGACAATGGTTATTACCTGCACCAGATCATAGCAGAAGAGCAATCGTGAAGCTTGAAATAGATAAAATCCCAAGTCATTATATTAGCAAATGATCTGTTTGGGTCTGTTTCCTATTGACAGTATTAAGCCTATTCTCATTAATATTTCACTCTTCAGGGAAATTAAACTTTAATGAAAGTATGGCACTTACAATGCCAGCCTGACAATTCAAAAGGGGAAAAAAAAAACCAACCCAGCAAGGCCACGGCTGTCTGAATTATCTCTTGCAAATAAGTCATCGAGGAAGCCGAGTCCTTATTTATCTGAAAATTACTCATGAGCCCAGACCCAGCTTCTGGGAAGAGGCAGGTTATCCATGAGTATTTACCACCCCAGGCTTTGCGCGTCATGACATGATGACCTCAGATAGGAAAATATGGGGCAATATATGGGGGCTGTGGTCCCCCTCAGGGTTATCTCCCACCAAGGCACGTTTGGGCAGAATTTGCTTCAGCTCTGCACTTTGCATCCTTCGCCTCCCGAGTTCCCCACCCAAAACGCAGCAAAGGTGGGCAGCAGACCCCCGTGACGCCCCACCACCGCATCTGCCAGCGCACGCTGGGATGAAGCAGGTCCGGGAGCAAACAAGTGAGCTCTGAGCCGAACCTACTGGTGTCTGCGTGACAGTGATGTATGGTGCAACACATCATGTATGAAGCCTCATTTGGAGTCTGAATTAATCTTGTGTGGTCCCAGCTGCCTCCGTCCCAGCTCTCCCCATTACCTCCAGAGCCCAGCACTTTGGAAACCCAGTCACTGCTCAGCATTAAAAGAATATTTTTCTCTGTCGCCACTTGACATTTCATTTTTGCTAAGACAAAGTAACTATCACTGCAACTTAGAGGGGAGCTGCCGCAGCAAAATGGCAATGCTCTCCTCTCTCCTCCAGACTGTGTTTGCTGGTGCTGCGGCTGCTGATGAGAGAAAATTAATTAACTTCTTGGAATGCTTCCTGGGCACACAACAGCACCAGTGAGAGAAACCTTCTTGCAAAGAGAGCATGTGGCAAGCCCAGTTCTGCCCTTTACCTCTCTTCCCAGCAGCGATGACTTCCAAGCAGGCTGACCCACTGCCCAGCTCCCCACGGTAGATAGAGGAAGATTATTTTTTCCCCTTTACCATCACATTTTGCAGCTCCAGGTCTCTTTGCCAGCGTGAGCCCAGCAGCAAGCCTTTGCTGTGCTAAAACGAAGGGAGCATCAGGACTGCTTGAACTCAGCTTTGTGTTGGGTCATAGAATCACAGAATGGTTCGGGTTGGAAGGGACCTTAAAGACCATCTAGTTCCAACCCCACTGCCCTGGGCAGGGACACCTCCCACCAGACCAAGTTGCTCAAAGCCCCGTCCAACCTGGCCTTGAAGGTCACACAAGGCACTGGTAGCACCAAGAAGTCTCCACTGCAAGCGCCACATTTCCCCAAGCTGCAGCACTCCCAAAGCCTGCAAATAATCGCAGCCATCAGACGACAACCCATGTGGTCCTTCACTTCTCTACTAGAATTTTCTCCAGCCATCAGCGAGCACAACACAGCTCCTGCAAGCACCAATCTTGTCCTTGGGAAGTGCCTGCATCCCTCCATCCATCCACCCAAGGGGACCTGGGGCAGCTCAGCTCTTCGGTTAAACACCGTCATTGTGCACCTTCATTTAATCCAGGATTTAACCCGCACATATCTCTGCTCCTCTGGAGTTGAAGGCAGACAAGTGTATTAATCCAACTCTGCCATGCCAAGCCCAGCCATAGTCTCCCTGGCACACGGACCTGCTCCCAGCACTGAGAACAGACCGGTCTCCGTCTGGGGGACACTGGGGAGCCAGCAGGCCATGGTTACTCACCCACACCCTGGGCTGATGTCCTTCTGGTGGACCGTAGGGCTGCACTGAGGTCCCTGTGCACGGCAGAGGCACCCAGAGTCCCTGCACCACGTAGGGCTCCCATAAGCTGGATAAAAGAGATGGAGACAAAAGCATGGCCCTACCATCCCCTGGCTTCAGGTGCCCATCAGTTCCTCCAGCAACATCTGCTGAACCCTATGGGCTTCCTCAAGGGAAAGGCATTTTTTGTCTGAAAATTGTATAGAAAAGGTCACTTCCTTGAAATCAAACTTTTTGCAAAGGCACAGAAATCTCAGTTCAGGAAAAAGCCCGGGGAACTGATGCTGAGGTGCAAGTCAGAGCCAGAGAGGAAGCTCCCTCAAAGCTGCCAGTCCCGTGGCCACAGCCCATAGCTGGTAAGGAAGGGTCCAAAACCCTCTTCCAGTGATTTTTCATTTTTGTAAGATTCAAGCATGAAGAGACACCACCAACTGAGTTAGCATGGACTGGTCACCAGCGCCCAGGGGCGAGATTTCACCTTGAGGACGCCAACAAGCTCCACGTCCCCACGTTATTTCTCTCCTTTATGACAAAAGTCTGAAATAAATACAACCTTGGGGAAAAAAAAAAAAAAATAAAAAATCCTGATTTTCTCCAACGTGGAGCGGCACATTTTACGAGTGGCCAGAAGTCTGGCTTTTCCAGCCCTTCGTGCTCATCATCAATTAGCAATTACACCATTAAAGCTTTATTTAAAGTTTGGCTTGCTTTTAAAACCAGCCAGGGTGCTTTTTCTCTTCTCTTATTTTGATTAGTAAATAAATACCCCAGGCCCCGGGAGCTGTTAGCGATGACATTTGGAGTAATCCCAAGCGATTTACCTGTCAAAAGCCACACGGCTTGTTTGGACGTGCTTGGGCTTGGCCATCGGCATCGTGGCACGGAGGGGGCTGTTTGCTTTTCTGAAGGCATTTTTAGCAGAGTAAGCGGGTGGCGGCTGCCTCGCAGGGTTCAATTTGAGATCATTAACTGCAGATGGACACGCTGCCATCAGGCTGGGAGAGGAGCGGGAGGCAGCATCCCAGCTCAATGGAAAATTGGGGAAAAGTTGGCCAAATGGCAAAAATTGTACTCCATTTCTAGAGGAAAATTGGGTGAAAAATTCACCCCATTTGTCTGTAATAACAAGGATTGTGTACTAGCGGCTATTTTGCAGCTCCTGGGACTTACCTCAGAGGAAACTTGAAGCGCTCTCCTGCTTCTCATCCTCACTTATTCTTTATTCTGCCTCAATTCTACATCCTTTCTTGCTGATACAGCCAAGCCTAGGAGAAGCAAATTCCTCCAGGCAGCAAGGCTACTTTCCCCTTCGTCTTCCTGTTTTCCAATTGCCTGGGCATAAAAGCAGAATGATTTGGAGAAACTTATGTGCTTCTGCTAAATCTGCAAGATCAGAAGTTTTCGTGATTTTTCAGCCCTTTCTGGTCCCTGAGAGCTTGTTACTTTTCACCTTGGGCTTTCAGTCCTCTCCCTTTCCTCGCTGGACGGCGTCGGCAGTGCTCGTAGATGCTGGGACGTGAACAGGTCGTTGGGTTGATGCAACAACAGCAGAGAACACGCTGCAAAGTTTCCAATTCAATAAAACTCCTTGCAAACAGAAATCGGCGGTTTCTGTGCAACCCTGTTCTTGCAGGTCACCGACGCTTGTGTAAGGCACCAAACACAGCTTTCTGCCCTGTCTTACTGGTTAAACTGGGTAGAGAGGGACGATAAAACCTGTAACTGGCCTGGACTCAAACGCTTAAAAGACCTTAGATGCCATCATTATTATTTAGGTTCCCAGCACAATGGATTCAGTGGTTTAACCCTTAAATATCACCAAGATCTCCTCATCCATGAACCTGTGTTCATGTCTGGTTTGGGGATGGAGATGGAGTCTTGCCATGGGGAGTGCCACCAGTCCTTTACTTTTCAATGAGGCAAGAAATGCCGGCAACCTTCGCCCTCTCACTTGGGAACACCTTGTTGAGCCCCAAATGAAGAAGCTATTTGTGCGTTTTCAGCTTTGCCACTATTCTCCCAGAGACCAACCGTCACACATACGACCTGTCACTCGGGGGAAAAATAAAGTTTTAAGCTTTGTTACAAAAGAGAAGCCTATCATTGGTGAATAAAAATAAAAAACAAACAACATAGTCCCAAAATGCTGCCAGCTCTGCCTGGAAATCCACCAGTGCGTGCAGGCATCCCTCCCTCTAGTGACTAAACCCTGGATGTACAATCCCCTCCTTTGGGTGACAGACGTTCTCCTCCCAAAGCTGAAATTTAAGATCCAACATCCCCACCCAAGGAGTCGCGGCACAGAGGTCAAACGCGGGTGAGCCATTTGTAGTAGGTCACCACCCGGGGAAGAGATGGGGATGCTGCAGAAACGTGCCATGAGGGCTCCATGTACACCTTACTTCTACCCCCAGATTATTACTTTTTTTTAAAGAGAAGGTCACAGCCCCGCTGCAGAGCTACCCTAGATATTTGCAGAGCAACACATAGCCAGGACTGCAATGGGACAAGAGCATGTCCTGGCTGGTGGGGACCAGCTGAAGGAACATGGTGGATGGCTACTTGAAGAAGAGGGGTGGTGGGTTCTTAGTCCCAGTCCTCAGGTTGGACCTCCAGACCCAGAGCACTACCTCCTGGTCCCCAGTCCCATTTTCACCTGGAGACCAAAATACACACCTTCCCCATAGATCCGCCATTTGAACAGCTTCAGCCGTACAGCAGAGACATTCAGGACAAGAAGCTGCAGCCTTCGCTTAATGTTCATCTCCCACATCTCCACATCCCTCCTGGAGCCCAAGCAGGGCTGGAGATCAGGTGGAAAACTGAATCCCACCATTTCTCACCGCAAACAGCCCTGAGCATCCACAGTCAGGCTGCTCCACCTGAGCTACAAGCTTCCGAGGAAGGGATCAGAGAGGAAAGCGCTGATGCAACCATTGGCAGTGACACAAAACGTGTTGCCATCACACGTTGACCTTTGAGAATTGCCAGCCTGGTCTTGGCAAACCTCTGCCTTTGTTATTCATCAGACACACCAGCCCAGCTGCAGGCCCAGGCTTCCTCGGACAGCACTGCCCTGCCATAAAATTAAACTGGTTTAACACATCACACCTGATCTCCGCAGCCACTCAGGCACTGCCAGGGCTCAAGGAAAATGTTGAACTGCATGTCATTACACAGCTTATTATAAAGCACGTGTTTGGTGGAGCCCCTCAAAAGCCACCCTTGTCAGAGCTGAGGAAAACACCAGGGATGGTATAAAGCACAACAGCCCTTCATGGGGGAGGATTCATGCATGGGCAGAGGAGAAACTCTAGAATTAAATCTAATTTCTTGTTTTAAGATTTAGATTAATATTCCAGGTCATTGATGAGTCAGAGAGAAAGGAAAAGGTTACAACCCAGAAAGGTGAGGATGGCCCACACATCCTTGATGTTTGTGCTAACAGGGAGATTTGGTCCTAGAGACAGCATCTTGCTAAATCTTTTAGTAAGCTTAGCTCTTCCCCTCCTTTCTGTGGGTAAGTGGCTCCGAGCCCTGCAGCAAGACAAACTTGAATTGCAAAGCTCTCGGGGCAACTCAGGAGCTCAGCCCTTGGTGCAGCTTCTGCTGTCCGAAAACCCTGCTCAACCTCCTTCCCAAGGACAGCAGCGATGCCACTCGCACACACTGCTCCAAGGGCTGGAAGGGTTTTGGGGCAACTTGTCCAAATTTCTGAGAGATGGAGGAGATTTGTTATCAACGAGGACATGTCCCGGGTCTCTGGAGCCGGTCATCCAGGTTAAAGAACCCAAGAGCTTGGTGTCCCTGTGCAGCAAAGCCGCTTACTAGGACCATCTCTGGTCCCTTTGGGAAATCCCCAGTGAAATGCTCACAGTCCAAATTTCACAAAAACTCTGAACCAAAGTCACATGCTTAAAACTTTCCCCAGCCAAAAAAAACCAACCCCAAACAAACATGTTTTGATCCAGAGACACGTTTCACACACGGGGGTTTCTGCTCCCCCTGTGAGGTACTGATTTTTACTGTAAGAGATGCAACCATGTGGCCAGCCCTCGGCACAAAGCTTTGTGTAGGAAATGTCAGCAGCGGGTCTTGTGCAAGCTGAAGTCCTTCTTTGGGTCAGGCAAGGCTGTATCTGTCACAGGGTCATGGATGCTAACGGTACCATGGGAGGTGCAGCATGGGCAGAGGAACAGCTCGGCCACAGCAGCAGCATCTGAGGAACCCGCTCCCTGTCTCCGGGCACAGCAGAGCTCCCCAATTGCTTGTTTTACCTGAAACTTAAAAAATACAAAAATTAGCTATTTTTCCCATTACTGTTCACTGACCAAACTAACTGGGGAACCTACAGAAGGGGAAGCAAAACTGACAGCTCCCAAGGAAAGCTAAGTGCAGATGGGGGCTGTCACAGGAGCTTTCCGTGGGTGCCTTTACCCGAAGTAAATGAAATGGAGCTGTAACTCATGCTTGAACTGCTGTTGGAGGTGTGTGGGTGTTCAACTGTGCATACCTCGCTCCCGTGTGTGCTGCTACCTCCCACCACCTGTGCGAACGGATCAGCCGTCCTGGTTATTTGCTTGGGATGCTGCAGCTGGTGGAGCAGGATTGGGCTCAAGATGGGGCTTTGAATCCTGCCGTGCCTCTCCGGGGAGGGGAAAACCGGCTGTGGCCTCCTCCCCTGGGTGATCATCAGGACAGAAAGAGCCAAGGTCCCTCTTGAGCATGGGGCACTAGTTTTATTATTGCATAGGTTAGGGACAAATAAGCAGATTTCCACATGGCTGGAGTCCCAACATCAAGCATGGGCAAAGCCATCCTGGAGCTCTCTACAGAGACGAATGATTTAGAAAACTGGGGCAAAAAACCACATTGAAACAGGGCACTTCAAGTCGGAGGTTTCCAAAGAGCACAAACATCCTGTTATCAAGGGCTCAGCTGCGAGTTGAATGAGTCGAGGGCCCAAGATGGGGACATCCAGCCTTGAGCAGCTTTGCCAGCTCCTGGCCCCTAAAAACTATCTTCTACCCAGACAGCTCAAAGAAATTCTCACCGGCAAAGCAAATGCCTTTCCAGCAGCTAGATCAGACCTTATGGAAACATCATCACACTCACTCTAACTAATCAGTCAAGTTTTGTGGGGAAGAACGTATCAATATTTTAGTTCTCTATGGCCAGCTTGACACCAGCAAGACAACTTTACGATTCCGACAAGATTTCCATCTGCCTTGGGAGGAATTGGCTGTCGGAGAAGAGCTCTCCATTTGCCATCTGTGGCGGGGGAGGAGGGAAAGGCTTTCATCCATTAAATATGAGGGCAGATCAGGACAGGGCTGCCAACCGAGAGCATCGGGGAGAACAGAGAGACACCATGTAGACAATCAGCCTCCATCACTCTGTGGAGTTGATTTGTTGGACCATCTGGGACCAAGAAACCCTCCTGAGCTTTGCTTATGAGCCCCGTGGGCCCCAGAGCAGATGCACAGGTAGCGTCCACTGACATCATCTGCTCTTGGCCAAGTGGTGCCTCTTTGGGATCCCAGCCCTGCTCCTGTGGCCAGGGAGGCTGCCCTGTGCCGGCTGCACGCATCACAGATCTGCAACAGGGCAAGAAAAATTCCCTCTGCAAACATCTGATAGAAAAGACCATCTCAGCCCGCAGTCCTTTGCATCCAGATGCCACCAGCGGCACTCGCAGCACGGGCACAGCTCTGCCAAGCCAGGCACCAGCGGCGTCAGCTCCCCCCTCCAGCCCCGCATCACCTCCTCATCCATCCCACCACAGCATCTCGGCTTGCTCAGACCCCGACTGCATAACCCAGCCGTGGACAATAAACGTCACCCCTCCCAGCCCCAAGGCAGCATCACGGCGTTTGCAATCACCTATATTAAACCAGTAACTTGTGTTAACATTACCACTCCCAGCGGAGGTTCGTTACAGACCGTAATCACCTCAAAGCAATGCCACACAGCCTTAAAAGACGATATAACATGAATTATTTAAGAAGGTCTAATGGGCTGGGAAGTTTAAAGATGAAGAAGTTGTTATCCATGACTATTACTGGCCATAAAAATGTTTACGCTGCTTCATATCATATTAGTGGCTATATGGTAATTTGCTAAAAGTAAAAGAATACCAACATTTGGAAGTGCCATTTAAACAGAAGATCTAACACGAAGAGGATTGGGGCTGTCACAACAAGCAGCTCAAAGGAGGCTGCTCTGCTAAAGGGCATCTCAAATGCCATGGTGATCCCCAGGAGGGTCAGCGTGGGCAGCAGGGTCTGGGGAGGAAGAGAAAATAAAAGCAGAAAGAATAACAAGACGCCCAGTCTCTGATTTTTTGCAGAAGGTGATGTTAGGGAGCCCACTGTGCTGCTGGTTCCCCACAACCCAGACCATTGCATGTAGCATGATGCAAAAGCACCTAAAACCCCTGAACTTGGCCCATTGAGACCGGAATATGGCCCAAGCATGGCCATGGCATGGCGCTGAGGCACGTGGACCCGTGAGCTCCGGTCCCCAAGCGCCTGGGGACACCCACACCAGGTTGAGCATGGATGGCTGCTCTGATCCAGGCACGGATCCAGCCCAGCACCAGGCACTGCTCTCCCCACGGACCATTTCACTGAAAGCCTGCAAGGGGCTGCCAAGCCTGCGGGGGAACACACCACGTGCACGCAGCAGACCCGACTTTTTGGCAAACCAGTATTTCAGGGTGCCTGGAGAGACAAGACGTGCTCCCAAGACAATGCTAAGAAATCCACTTATTCCAGGCAGCACAGATGCACTGACTTTTCCTGCTGCTACAGCAAAGTTACAGACCTCCCCCTCCTCCTCCTCCCCCAGAACTAATGACCGAGCACAATTAAAAAAAAAAAGGAAAGAACCATCACTTCTCTCCTAGTGACTGGAGTACGATGCTCTAAATGTTGTACAGGCTTGCAATTTATTTTTTTTTTCTTTCTTTCCATAGCATAACTTATTACCTCGAATTTTTAGTGAACTCATTTCTCTTTGAGAAGTGTGTTGGATGTTTGTTTACTCCCCTCTACCTCCAAGCAATCAGTTCTTATAATGATCTCGCATTTATGTGCCGCGTCACACCCAAGTGGGTCCAACGGTACTTTGCAAATCCGCACTCCATCCCACGTACAGCCCTCTGCCCAGCGCTGAAACGCAGCCAAAGAAACAAATAAGGGAGGGGGGAAACCCACACAGGCGCTGCTCAACGGATGGAAAAAGCCACTTCTTGCTTCTATTTTCATCTGATTAAGGACAGAGCGCTTTGTTTCCCACACAAGGAGATACTAATCTCCTGTCCCCAAATAGTCCAACAACACGAGCTGCAAAATGACTCCGTGTTCAAAGAGGCTAATGCAGAACAAGCCAATAATGGACAAACTTTATCACCCAGCGACGATGGCAGGTTGCATTAGCATGTGGCGGCACTTGCTCGCCTTGACCCGCATGTGATGGAGGAAGCTCAAAGCCGCTCGGTAGCTAATGGATCAGCGTAATTCTGCCAGCAGCGCATCACAGTACATCACATTCGAAATGCAACCTGCCTCCATCGCCAGCAACTCAGCGGGGCAGCCGTGGGCAAACGGCGTTTGCCCCCCTGGCCACGTCACCTTGGTCTGCAGGGTCCCCTCGTGTCACGCTGACTCCATGCGTTGCGCTGAGTTCAAAACACAGCGTTTCTACAGGGATGGAAATCAATGGCTCTGGTTTATAAATATAATTAGCTCAGGAGGCTCTGGGGAGACCTAAGACCCCCTTCCAGCATCCGAATGGTGCCTACAAGAAAGCTGGAGAGGGACTTTTTACATGGGTATGTAGTGATAGGACGAGGGGGAATGGCTTCAAACTGGAAGAGGGGAGATTTAGATGAGATATTGGGAAGAAATTGTTTGCTGTGAGGGTGGTGAGCCCCTGGCCCAGGTTGCCCAGAGAAGCTGTGGCTGCCCCATCCCTGGAGGGGTTCAAGGCCAGGTTGGACGGGGCTTGGAGCAACCTGGGCTGGTGGGAGGTGTCCCTGCCCAGGGCAGGGGGTGGCACTGGATGGGCTTTAAGGTCCCTTCCAACCCAAACCGTTCTGTGATTCTATGATTAAGCTGTCTCTGTTGGTCTGGGAAGCCTTTGCTGGGGAATCCCAGCCAGAAGAGTTAATGCTGCAAAGAGCTAGTGAAAACCAAGAGGTTTCCCTGTGCCCCAAAGTGGAGAGGAGATGCTCTTCCCCAGGCTAAAACCCACTAAAAGTCCACCAGTTTTCCTGAAGTTACGAAACCTGCAGGTTTCCCACTTCTGCCTGACACGCTGACAGTCAGCACAATTTACAGGGGAAGCAGTAAATGAAATAAGGTGATCTGCAGAGTTTATTCACTACTGCTTTCCCCATAAAGCACAGCTTAAATTTCATTTCGCCTGTGTTCTTGCTTAAATGAAGCCTCATCTTCAGCTCCGATCTGCCTAACAACCCTTTTTCCACTTATATTTTTACTACCTTAAACATTTGTCTCACCTTCACTTATATGATACCAGTAAAAATGCTGAAGAAGCACCTTCAGGGAAAACTTTCCTCCACTGAAACAGGTTGATTTGAATCAACGAGAAGCTGCAGGCATTTCTGCAGGAGTTCACCTGCACCCCACCTCCGCTGGAGCCCCACCAGGGGAAGGTTTAGTCAGAAACTCACTCAAAAAACCCACTCCATTTTGATGGATGGGGGTGGGGGTCATGAGCAGGGGTGGGTTGCACCAAGCAGAGGATGGCCAGGAAACAAACCCTGTGTTCCAGGAGCTGCAACTCCAGCATTTTATTGCTGGAAATATCCAGGTGAAATGGGGTTTTGCTCCCCATGGTCACGACCTGGCTTCCCAGGTTGCAACATGCACTACACGAATCCACTTCTGACGCACCAAGACCCCAAACCCCTTCACTGGGGCTCCCCGTCTTCGCCTTCATGGCCGCTTGCACCACTACAAGTTGGCTCAGCCTCATCCTTCTGGTGGGACCATCTTTCTCACACCACATCTCTGCTAATGATCTTACAGGTGTACTGCTGTCTGCAGAGAACCATTAGCAAACCACCCTAATTGCAGCACAGATGCCACGCGCCACCTGGGGCCAGCTACGAAAAAAACCCAACAACACAGCAGCAGCCAAAGCAGGCAGGGCACACTCCAAAGACAGGCAAGCTTTTGCAAGCAGGAGGCTATGACCAGGATTGTGTTTAATCCCCAAAATTGGGCCAAAAGCATGCAGCACTCTGGGGAAAACTGCTCTTTGCCAGGCCAGGGGGAAAAGCCAGAAAAAGAGAATTTATAGAATGGTTGGGGTTGGAAGGGACCTTAAAGCCCACCCAGTGCCACCCCCTGCCCTGGGCAGGGACACCTCCCACCAGACCAGGTTGCTCCAAGCCCCGTCCAACCTGGCCTTGAACCCCTCCAGGGATGGGGCAGCCACAGCTTCTCTGGGCAACCTGGGCCAGGGGCTCACCACCCTCACAGCAAACAATTTCTTCCTCAGATCTCATCAAAACCTCCCCTCTTCCAGTTTGAAGCCATTCCCCCTCGTCCTATCACTACATACCCATGTAAAAAGTCTCTCTCCATCTTTCCTGTAGGCCCCCTTCAGATACTGGAAGGAGCTCTAAGGTCTCCTCGGAGCCTTCTCTTCTCCAGGGCTGCTGCAGAGAAACAGCTCCCAGGGGGTTTGGAGGCTCAGGCCTGGGACTACCTTCCTCTGCCTGCTCGAATGGTAGAAGCAACCACTCCTTCCCTACTCCCATCACCAAAACCCCTCTCCCCACCAAAAATCCCACCCTTTCCCCAAGACACTGCCCCAGTTCCCCCTCACTTCCCCATGGGAACCCTGATCTGTTCATTCAGGCCACCCCCATCCCCCACCCAAGCAGTGATGGTTACCCACCTATCACCCCCTCCCTACACAACCATCTTCCCCTAACACCCCACTTTTCCTCTAAGCCTCACCTGCACCGCACCTGCATTTATGGATTTATTGCCTTTTTCACCTCCTGCTTGCAAACTTCAGCCCAAACTTGAAGCCCCTCCAACTTTAAGCAGTGCCGTACATCTTGTTATCATGAGCTGCAGCGTTTCTTTGCTTTACAGCAACACAAATAAAGCCTCTTATCTCATTTGCAGCTACGCTGGTACCCTGATGCGGAGCCAGCCCTGCCTGCAGCACACCCCCTCCCCCCCCCGACCTTGGATTAATCTGCATCTGTTTATTGACAAATATACATATTTCATTTGCTCTGTATCACTCTCACATCTGTTGTTTGATGACAACCCGTGGGTTAAGTACTCGGAGCTCTGTGCTTGTAGGCACAAGCAGATGCACCTCCACGCAAGCAAGAAACAGCAGGACACCGTGCAAGCACCCCTAGGTCCGCGTCCTTCACGCTCAGAAACCCTCCTCCCTTGAGGAATTCCTCTGGGAGAGCACCACGACTGTTTTTCCCTGGTGGGATACCATATCTGAGCTACAAATCAGCATTAAATAGCTCCTTGGAGCCTTGCTAAGAGCTTGGCGTAGCACCTAGCCCTCTTGGGAAATGCTTCCTCCTGAGAAAGTCCACCAGCCGTGGATGGCTGCAGGATGGTGTCCGCTCCTGGGATGTTGTCATGTTCTTGCCCCTTATTATCTTTTAAGAGAACCAGGAAAGTTCAAAGAGAACCAGGAAAGTTCAGGTAGAAAGTTTTTTACTTCTTCAGTGTTTTTTGCCTTTCTAACCCACCTTTTTTTTTTACCCCAAAAAATCAAGATCTTCTGTAGAAAGCCAGTTTTTCCAGGGGAAAACAAAACAAAATAAAACAAAAAAACCCAAAACAAAAAAAAAACCAAAACAAAAAGATCATCAGGATCTCCATGCAGCCCTGACCCCAAGCTCTTGTTGGTTTTCTCTACTGCAAGTGCCAAATAAACCCAATCTTGCCTGAGCCAGATGATATGCTGGCTATCATCTTGCCTAACCTCTTGTTGCCATGGCCAATAATCGATAGCTGCGTAAAACATCAGCCTTTTTGAGAAAGGTCTTACCATCCCCTCGTGCTAGAAAAACCTGAGCTTTCGGGTCTATTTTTCATCAGCTACTGCACAGATAACAAATATTGGATTTTCATAAAGTCGGAATCCTGCAACAAATGAATGTCCTGAAGTCCAAGGTTTATCCTCAAAGGCCTAGAAACAAAATGCGTCGGTGAGCTGGCCTCGCTGGAAACATCTGCGTTATTCAGAAAGCCTTGGGGAAAAAAAGTTGTGGAGGTGCTACCTCTGAATCCACGATACTGGATGAATTTACTGCCCTTCAATCTCTACATAGAGAGAAGCACCTGGATTTACACCTCCAGTTATGAGAAGTCATCTTAAAAAAACAGCTTCTGGTGTTTTAGTAGTCTGGGACTCTTCAATTTTCCGGCAAAACATCAAACAGATACTTTCCAGGGGAAAAAAAAAAATATATATATATATATATTTAATGGAAAATTGGGGCTTTTCATTAAGAAATATTCCGTGGAAGTTCTGCCTGCCTTAACTGGCAATCAGTGAACATGAGTGTCAACTGCAGCCACATGCCCAGGCAAATTGGTGCTTTTGGGAAGGTTCAGTGTCAGACTCGTACCTGTAATACCACACCACCACACACCTCGTTGCTGCCTCCTCCACAAAGCAGGTTATTCCAACCCTTAAGGGAAAGCACTGTACACACCTGATGAATTTGTACTTACCTCCAAGAACTAAAAAAAAAAAAAAAAAAAAGCTCCTTTCATAATATTTCCATCCCTTTATTTGTCTTCTTTTTATTTGCACAGTAGGAAAAAAAAAATACCGAGCTGAGTCGCGTTATTTGTTATTATCAAACAAGACATTCACTCTATGCATTCGTATCGCTACTTTTTTAATCAAGCTAACACGAAGAGCTAGCAAACCTGCTGGCAGCCTGCCTTGGGTTCAGTCAGGAGAAATCGGTTCAAGACAAAAGGAAGATTAACATGACAAAAGCAGGTGTATTTTTTCAAAAATCATAGGCTGAGCGAGAAGTGCGGGGAATGGAGAGATTTACACAGAGTCCCCGAACAGAAAATCTCAAACAGAACTGGGCTGTTTTTAACAGTATCTGCTCCGTTTTGTCTTTTTTTTTTTTTTTAATGAGAAAGAAGAAAAAAGGCATCTGTTTTATTCAAAGATCCTACAACACGGGGCAAGCAACATTTGTGCCTCCACTGCTAATCCCATGCCCAGACTCTCAAAGTGCCTCAAGACCCAAAGTTATGCCTCCACCACATGCTACAAAGCAAATTATTCCAGAAAAATTCAGCAGCTCCCTATCTTACTCCTCGGTGTATGCTCTGCTTGAGGCCCCTGCGTGTTTTCAGTGCGGAGGAATAAAAGCGAGGAGCAAAGGGCAGTCTGCGTTCACGGGATGCAGCCGAACCCTGGGAAATGTTTTCCCTTGCTTTCATCCACCAATTCAGCTCTTAATATCAGGCTTCCCTTGCAATCAGTCTTACCTAACGGAGTTGCTGAAATCAGGCGTACAGAGCGCCGGGGAACTTATTGGGAGCTGTAACATTAAATGACTACGGGAGAAACCAGCCCAGCCGGAGATAAATGCCCCGCCAGCCCAGAGGAAGGGTCTGCGTGGCAACCCGTGACGGACGAACCCCGGGGGCACGGGAAAAAGGCCAGTGCAACGATCACGCTGCTCTTTGCGGGAACAGGCACAAGCGCAATGGGTACAACCAACCTTCTGGGGAGGGGAGGAAAGACCTGGAGAAACAACGAAAGAATCTGAGGATGGTTCCCTAGGTTTTACTTGTGGTGGAAGAGAACAGAGGGAGGCAGACACAGAAAAAGAGTTTGTAAAAGATTTAAAAGAGAGTCAGGCCTATGAATACAGGTTTTACAAGACTCTTTATCGAAGACCAGAATGCCTTGAGACGCAGCAGTAAAAAAAACTCACGCAACCTTCAAGTGGTTTCTTGGGGAGAGGACTATGGTGCCAGGAAAAAGTAATATGTATATGCCAAGTGCTAAAAATCCCAGAAAGACAAATAAAAACCTCAGAGGAAGACCCAGGGATAGTTTATGAGCTGAAAAGAAGCGGAGTTTTGGTTCATCCATGCCCTGCTGTGAATTCTGACACTGGGCACTTGCAGTTGTGTGTGCCCTGGAGGGGAAACCCATGGCAGATTTTGGGGCGCTCCTGGACACCCCCCACCACAGTCCACTTCGTCATCCAGGCACCTACCTCCAGCGCTGGCATGGGACACCTTCCTCCGCCAGCCAGAGGTGGAGCCCATGGGGCTCTTCTCTGGAGGGTATTTCAGTGGGGGCAGATGTGCTCCCTTTCCTCTGCTGCTGCTCTACTTCGCAAAAAGCACTTACGCATCCACCTGAAGAGAGAGCAATCCTTGCCCTGACTCCCCAAGGAGCTTTCTCACCCCTGCACTACAAACACCCACCCCATTTCTCCCCCCTCTTGCCCATGTTGAACCAAGGAATCACAGAATGGTAGGGCTGGAAGGGCCCTCTGGAGATCATCCCCTCCAACCCCCTGCCACAGCAGGGTCACCCACAGCAGGGGGCACAGGAACGCCTCCAGGCGGGGTTGGAATGGCTCCAGAGACGGAGACTCCACCACCTCACCGGGCAGCCTGTGCCAGGGCTCTGCCACCCTCACGGGAAAGAAGTTCCTCCTCGTGTTGAGATGGAACTTCCCAGGGTCAAGTTTGTGCCCGTTACCCCTTGTCCTGTCCCCGGGCACCACTGAGAAGAGCCTGGCCCCATCCTCCTGACACCCCCCCTTTCAGTATTTATAAGCGTGGTTAAGATTCCCCCCTCCCAAATCCCTCAGCCTTTCAAGGAGATCCACTTAAAAAAAACTCTACCCAACAAAAGCCCAAAGACCACCCCCACCAAATGGACACCACCCAGCCCAAGGCTTATAAACTCTTTGGGGAGTGAGCAAAAAGGACGGGGCTCATTGGAAACACATGGGATTGACCAGTGCCAGTCCTTCCACAGCCGGAGAGCATCTCCCTGCTCGAGGCCACATAGCCCAAAGGCAAGGGGAAAGTTTCAGGTAAATCCTTCTCTCTGGCTGTGCCACGGCTGCGGTTGGACCCAGAACCTCCTGCAGGACCTTGCACCTCCTGGCTCCCAAACAGAAACCGAAAAGTTTCTCTTCTGCCCAAAATAATTAATTCCTTTCAGCACGGGGAAAATAAACAAATGCAGCCTCATTCGGATTCAACCAGGGAGTTTTCCCAGATATTTCAGTTAGGAAAGCAATTGTTCTTGCAGAACAATGTAATTGTTTATGGCTTCCCGCCCCACCAAGCCGGCAAGGGGGAACGGCAGAGCCAAAGGAGCAAGGGAGGGGGGCGACAGAAATAAAAGTGGCACAGGATGGCAGCAGACAGCATCAAGTCAGCAGGTGCCCGGCTTTCAGACAAGTATTCAGAAGCTCTCATAACGCTGAGCATTGTGAGGGAAAGCCGACAGTGCTTATATTAAGAGCAGGAAAGGTTTCTTGGAGTGGCATGGGAGAGCTGTTTCGCAATTCAGGAACGGCTTTACGGAAGCTGGAGAGATGGTGTAACCAAAATGCACCCTGATGGCTTAGACGTGGTCTGTCTGGTACCACTGAACCTCGGGTAGAGACGCAAACTGCCAGGGATTGATGAGAAGCACGCAGAAAAGTGGTAGGAGGATGGGCAGGAATACCAAGGAGCAAGGGAAGAGCTTGTGGCCACACAAAGAAGTGAAAAATCAGTTTTATCCATTCACCCAAGATGCGTTTCCTCTTGGAGCCATTCAGACTTGTCCTCTTGGAAATCCAGCCTTGTCAACCAGGTAGCCACAGCTGGATGGGACATTGTCCCTGGACAGCTGGGAGAGGAGCTGGGCTCCTTGGTGTGCTCAAGAAGCTTAAACCCTCGCGGAATTCACAGGAGAGAGATGGGCACCTTCTGGGGGAACATGACTTTGCCCCCTGAGAAGCACAGAAAGGGAGACCAGGTCTCCCTTCAAGGCACCGGAAGACCCAAAGGACTAGAAAGTCCAAGATTCTGGTTTCATCATCAATGAGACAAGTCAGCTCCACCAAGAATTGGGATGTACAAACACTTTTCAGGGCACAGATGGGAGAAAAATCTGGTGAACAGAGTGTAAGACTCCCTTCAAGGTACCTGAGAGCCTGGAGAGATGAGCAAAGGGAGAACAGAGAAGTAGGATAAAAACAGTTCACAGATTTATCCCGTTATTGATATGGAGAGTCACTGGCACTGATACGGCAACGCAGTGATTGCTATCTGTCCCCAAGAACTGGAGGAGCAATGTAGATATATCACCGTCTATGAGAGCAGTCTCCAGAATAAGGTAAGGATTGGGGTTTTTAGAGTTTTCTATTTAATTATCAGCGTTTTACTTGTGCTCTGAAGTCCTCTGGGAAGTGCAGGAGCGACCCAGCTCCCTGCACAGGGTATTTTCTTGGTTGGGTTTCCCAGGGGATCAGCAGTGCTGGATACGGGAGAACGGAGCATAGGGCAGAGCAAGCCACCACCGCCGGAGGAAGGTTATAAAACGTGCTGCCTTCTTTTCAGTTAGTAAAGCAACGGCTTTGATACCGATCATCTCCATCACCAGGAAGCCACGTGCGCAGTAGGAGAAGACAAAGTCTTTCGCAGATAAATAGGCAGAAGTCACCTAATGCATGCTCCAGCAGAGATACTGGGGGCTGCTTCAGACTCACGGTGTAATATTTAAGCTCAATTCGGGCATTTTTCATGTCTGTCCCAACCCTTTGTTTCTCCATCACAACAGCAAAACTACCGGACCCTTTTTTGAGAGTAACAACTCACACCCTCCTCCCTGTGGGGTGGGGAGGACCCTGCGACTCTGCTGTGGGTAGAGCACCACCAGACCACCCCAGCAGCCACCTCCCACCCTCCCAGTCCCGCTCTGTGCATCACCAGCCTGTGGTTTTACTCCCAAAGCACGCTCCCAGGTGGAAAACAGCTCATATATCCCTGCAGACACCACTCACCCACGTCCTGAGACCAAGCGTGAGTCCCTCGCCCCACGGGAGGATGCTCAGCCTCACAGACTCCTTTTTCCTCCTGCTTTTTGGGGGATTTTAGGGGTGAGCAGAAGAGGAGGCAGTTCCGTTCGTCTCCGCAGGTAACCCCAGGGAAGAGAAGCGCTGCTGACCAGCTGCATTGATGCTGGGTATCAATTGATCGCCAGCCAGCTTCATTTACTCCTCTATCCAGTGATTTATCAAGTGACCAGGGAACAGTTCAGACAAAATGAATGGATTTCATTAGCATGGTGCTAACAATTTGGCACTTTAATAGAAAGAAAGGAGTATAGGAAAATACAAGCGGTGAGCTCCCCATGAAGCTCGCATCCCACCTGCTCACAGGGCTGGCAGTGCAGCAGATAAGGCATCAGTCTTTGCTATGAAAGTCTGTGTCAGTAGGGTCTCGTTGCTGAGAGAGCTGTTAGCACATGAAAAGACTTGAAATTTTGGTTAATTCCCTTGTTTGCATGAGCTTATGGTTCTCAGGAAGCCCTAAAGGATGTAATCAAGAGAAGACATCTGAGGTGGGTTGACCCTGGCTTACACCAGGTGTCCACCAAAGCCACTCTATCACTCCCCTCCTTGGCTGGACAGGGGAGAGAAAACATAGTGAAAGGCTCGTGGGTCGAGATAAGGATAAGAGATGCCTTGTTAGCTCAGTGCGACGGGATTTAGAAAGGCAGAATGAGAAAAAGAGATGACGGACTATACCTTGTTCTCTGTCTCCACACGCTCCTGCACTTGGTCTGTCCTTGTGGCCACAGACACATCTCCAAGAAGCCACCAGGGCCCTAAAGCTTTCCTTGGCCAACTTAGCTTGGCATGAGCTCAGCCCCAAATCAGCATCGCAGGGACCAAAAGGCAGGTTTGATGAACCTCACCCGCAGCATGCAGGGCTGGCCAATGTAGGGAAAGTAGAAAGAAGCGTGTGCGGATGTGTGGACGCATGCGATGAAGGAGAAATATTTCTTTGGAGCACTTCACCCCGTGCAAACATCTTTGAATTGCAGCCCAGCTGACTGCGGCTGTGCAGCTCTCAGCAGCCTGACACCCTCGCACCATTAAGGCAGCCTTCCCTCCCCTGCCGTAAGGATGCCGGCGGCAGGTCCCCACTCTCTCTTTATCTCCAGCAGCAGAGACAGGAGAGGGCGCAACCCTGTCCTGCTCCCAGCAGGCTGTGACTGATGTTTTGGCTGTCCTTTCCTGCAGGGCGTTGGTCCCCGCTGGTGAGGTTAGGACACTCGTGAGGAGGAGAGCAGCCGGTTCCCGTGTACCCATAAACCCTCCCTGGCATCCCCATCGCTCCCATCCTGACCTTCACGGCAGGGATGGAAGAATAATATGGATGTGCTCAACCTCCCCCTCTCCCGGCTGTCTTCACCATGGTGAGGAGCTTGTTAGCTTTAAAGGGACTTGGCCAAGGAAGTGTGAAGGATGGGAGAGACCCTGGGAAATGTTTTCCCAACTGATTGTAATAAATGTAGAGAAATAAATGCTCAAGCCTCCCCAGCTTGTGGGCTGGATCCCTTCTGGCTATGAAGGCTGAGCTGGTCCATGCCTGGTTCAGCACAGGTGTGTGAAGGGCTGTTTCATAGGTTTTCTCCCTTTAACTCCCACCAATTAACAGATAATTGCCAGAGCTAATGATGATTACCTCTAGAGTGAAGCCTGCTGAGTCCTGGTACTCTCCAAGCCCTTCTCTCATGAGTCAAGACCACGGTCTCCTCCTAGCCCCAGCTCACATGCTGTCCCCTGCTCTTCCCTGGAGCTGGACCAGCTTTTCCTCCTCTCCTTCTGCTCTGCCTGCCCCAACCAGCCCCGAAACTTCCATACCTTGTTACCCCACAAGTGGTTTATAGAAAGCACAGGCAGCACCATCAGCAGGAAACCCAGGGGCAGATGCATCGCCCCCAGTGCGCTGCTTGGTACCCCGAGAGGAATTTGGCACCTCTCCACCCCCGTAGTGATAAATTCACCACAACGAGCAGGTTTGATCCTCTGGAAAGCCCGTTCGATAAGGCTATTGGGAAATCCAGAGCAATAGCAAAAGTCTTGGCTGTTATTGCTCGTTGTGTTCCCTCTTGAAGAGCCAACTAATGGTCACCTCTAGGGATCGGTCACCATAAGAGACTGTCCTTGTCCATGGATGGGTTTTAGCCATGGATTGCACCTCAGCACAGAGATGAGAGGAAAAGGAAGAGAAGACCAAGTCCAGGCTCTTAAAGTGCTGCAACAGGGAGCAGGTAACCCCGGGTTTCCCCAAGGCAACATTTGAAGGGCAGCAATGGTGCTGCAGATGGGCAGTTTGGGGACAAGCCTCGCTCCTATAGCAATTTAGTGCTGGCTTAGTAGGAGTAGCTTTGTGTCTTAGTAAATCCAAAGTTTAATTGTTTTCTGTTGTCTTCCAAAAGAAGTTGTTACTTTTCTGTTATGACCTAGCTACCAGCCCTCTGTGCTAAAGGTCGGTTCATTTTTTATTGTTTTCTCATCCCAGTGAGTATCTTCACATCCTCATGTGAGGCACAAATTCCTCAGAAGAGCTGACTCGGGTCACAGATTAGTTTCATTATTATGCATTTTATCAAATAGAGTTTATCGTGGATGGAAACTCAGTCACTAGGGAGTTTTCATGCAATTAACTGGTTTTGCTGAGAAATTAATCAGTTTTGCTGCATAATCTGACTCCTGAGGTTAAACTTCTCCAGCGGGATCTATACAAATCTGCCTGGACTTATGAGACCCCTTTGGAGGCCTTCAGGGGATTAGCAATGCGTTTTCATTTACATAATGCCTTTTGAGACTAGTTGGTGGCCCAAAGCAGGAGTCGGTGGCCCACTGAGCTACTCTGAAGGCACCCTACATCCAGGGGATGCTCCTCCCGGCACAGAGGCATCTCCGATGGTGCCTACAGCTTTCCTTTCTGACACCGCTGTGATGCTCTGTGGGGATGTGCTTCCTCAATGGGAATATCCAACACCAGCTGTGGCCAGCTGTGATGTTCTGGCTGATGCTACTCAAGACGCGGAGGTTATGGTCTTCACCTGCCCCCTGATCAGACGGTAGAGCCAAAAGCGATTAGATAACATAATAAAATTTCCTTCTTATATCCCTGGAGACAGAAACATCCATCCCTGAAGGACATGCATGAAACTATCACAAGACAGAGCTGTGAGCCCGTCTCTGGGATGCCATCTCTACAAAGCCAGGCTGCGACGGACCCACGAAATCTTTGTGTGTGAAAAAACGATGTCGAGCTGCCCGGCTATTTTTTTTTGGATTAACTTCATCCAGATGTCTGGCAAAGTTGCAGTAATCGTGATGAATATCAGGGAAATTCAGTAAAGAAACACTCCATAAATCAAGACAATTTAAAAAACATTAGCATTCAAAGCATATATAACCCTGATTTTACACCACGTTACATTTTTTTGGTTGTTTGTTTGCATGCACCCTGAAGACAACAGCTATGCACCGAAGACATTAATTTTCGTTATAAAGCTCCAGGCAGTGAATCAATTTTACCTGGGTTATGTTCAGCTACAAAATAGGAGCAGCGGAGCGAGATCTAATGGCTGCATGGGCAGGTGGCACGGACCTACCCAGCTCTCTGGCATCTCATCGCAAAGCCCCTCACACCACAAATGCTTTTCTCCCCTCAAAGGTGCAGGTATCTCAGGACCCGCTTTATACCCTTTTCTTCTGCTGCTCTCAGCTGCTTAGAGGCCTAAACCTCTGTTTTGCAAAGAGTTTTTTCCTTCTTTGGTTGCCGGTGTAAATCCAGCTGTGCGAGGCCAGATTGCCTCTTCCAGGAGAGCACAAGGGATGTTGGTGGCTTTGGCTGGAGCGTGTTGAGCTGGGAAGAGCCTGTGCCTTTTGCGTCTGTTTGACCTGTCCCTTAAGCCAGAGTTCAACCTTCTGAGCAGCAGAGGTCTAATAACACCCAAAGGTAAATCAGAAATAAGCCAATTCCCGGATCCTAAGACATCAAAGGCAAGAGCAGAGGTGAGCTGAAGATGATTAGGTATGACCATGTTTGAAGATGGACAAAATCGTCATAACAACGGACAAACAGAAGGTATTCTGGAGAAGAAATGGAGGGGGAAAACCCATAGGAGGTTGCACCTAAAGCTTGTGATTTTGCCCCATTTCCAGGGCACCCAATACTTTCTTGAGATCCTGGTGATAACAGGAGGAGAGCAGTGACCCGTTTCAGTAAGTCCCATAGTAAGAATTTTATTTAACTGTGCCGCTAGGGAGAGGAAACCCCATGGAATGTCTGGCCTGGCCCTGGAGCTGAACTCGTCCTTCCCATGGGGCTGCTGGTTCACAGCTTTGACCCCGGTCCCAGGAAACAAGGCTGGTTCTTTGCAACCCCGCTTCCCAGGATCTCATCATTTCTTGGTGACATCAGCACTCATTTTTCCTATAAGCGGGTTCCTAGCTTTCCTGGAGTCAGAGAGAAAAAAAACACCTTGAAAGAGCATTCACAGGCTTAGACCTAATGAAGGAATGAAAGGAACCTGACATCCCCGTTTGAAAATTTCATGCTTTTCAAGTACGTGTCCTGACCCAGGGGTCTGAGCTCCCAATCTCTGTGTGGCCGTGGAGTCGGGGACCATGGGAGTGGAGCAGCCCCAAGAAAGAAAGGATGGAGCTGGTCCTGCAGCCCATGATGGATGGGGGCTACACTCATTCCCAAGCACCAGCGCTATTCCCCTCTCTCAGCACTAGATGGGGGAAAAAAAAAAAAAAAAATAAATTAATGTCTGCATTTCTATTCCTGGGAATTAAACATTTTTTCAAAGGCACTCAGCTCATGGCCTCAGTAATACAGCGCAAACACACAAATCCTGGGAAAAGCCTCCCCATGCAGCACGCAAAGCTTTCATTCCCTCTTCAACCCATCTGCTTTTTTAGGGAGAGCGCTGCAAAAGCGCAGGTGTCTATTGAACCCAGGGAATCGCCGCTCCAGGTGATCAAACGCGTCTCCTGGCCAGGAACAAAGCAAATCCCAGCGAACGGGACAAGTGCAGATGGCAGCTTTCTGATGAAGCTGATACGCCCACGATAAAACAGCGATGGCACAGCAAGGAGCATCGAACAAGCCCCCCCCCCGGGATGGTTCCCAAATTTGCAGCGTCTTGGGGTAGCTGCTGATCTAAGGAAGGGATGTTGCTGTCACCATGTTCCTGGTGAACGTTCCTCTTCCCAAAGCACGGTCCAACTGCAGGGAAACAGCTTTTTCCATTTTTATCTGATCCGGGCCACGCAAAGCGATGACAGCTTTTGCAAGACTTTTTGCCGGCATGGAAATACCCCAGAAAGCACAGTGCTGCGGAAAGGTGCTGCTGGTGCAGATTTGGTGGCTTGTCCCCACCTGCTGCTCCCTTGGCAGTCCAACCTGGGTGTACAACACCAAAGCGAGGGCAGGGGTGCTTTGACACAGGTAGGAAGAGGTGAGGGAGTCAGGCAGGAGATGGGAGAGCCCAAAGCATATCATCTAATTGAGAAGGACCCCCTCTGATATCACCCCACCTCGCCTACACAACCCCGCCACCGTGAGCCCTCCCACCGTCCTGTTTTCTGCTTCGCTCCAACATAAGGGACCTGAGATGAGCTTGGAGCAGTGGAAAACCAGCATATAAATCTGATGACTTATTCTGTCAACGTTCAAACTGATTGCTGGAGAGAAAAAAAAAACAAAAAACCAAAAAAAAAAAAACAGAGCTGGGATTATGGTCTTAATAAGGGCGAGCGCTTATTGCGGTATCTCTTATTCTCTTTGTAACTGCTGTGCTGGTGGAGCTCTTACGGAGTCATAGCGATATTAGCGTTACAGCATTATCCCCCATAGCAGCATTAGCAGTCCCAGTGGCTGTATTAAGTGAAAATCTCTCTTGCTGACGGTGGGGCTCAGCCACATGCTGATCCCCGACTGCAGCAAGCTGCCCATGCACGGGGTGAGGGGAAAAACAAGTCTGCTGCCAAGAAGGTACTGCGTCCTTATGAATATCTTATTGTTAATATCTTATTAACATTCTCTCCAGAGCTGAGCTCAACATCGGCAAAGATATAGAGATTGACCCAACATGGAAAGTGCCAGGAGACAAAAGTGATGCTTGTTTTCACTGTCTCTGGGAACTGCTTTCACTGCCACAGTGATCTTTGAGCTAACATTCTCCCAGGGTAGGACTCAACATCAGCAAACATCTAGCAATTGCTCCCACGTGGAAAATGCCAGGAGGGAGAAGAGGGGCTTCTTCCCACTGTCTCTGGAACTGTTTTCACTGCCTCAGTAACCTAAGTGCTAACACTCTCCGCAGCGCTAAGCTCAAAACCAGTGTCCTTATTAATTATCTTAACCAGGGTCTTCCCCTGCTTGCATCCCCTGATAGCGCTTGAGGAAAAGAAACTCCAGAGAGCTGCAGCAGGTGCTGGAGCTGCCAAGCACTGCACCTATCGATGCAAAACTCCACCCAGCTGCGATGCAGCCATTGCATTTTCCCCTCTCAGGACCCATGTTCAGGCTCTGCAATTCTAGGGTAAATTAGGGTGGCAGGTGATGGAGCTGCTGGGATGGCTCTGCCTTCCATCAGCTCTGCCCCACTCCAGAATCACCCTGCCCAGCATCCCCTCCGCCCCACACCCACTAGTACACCACACTGGGGGCTTGTGACCCACTGGTGGGTCAAAGGAGAAGCCCCCACCGCAGGGGACAGCCCAGCTCACCCAGGCATCTCAGCACCAGGACAAACAGGCAGCTGCCAGCAGGCTGCAATCACAGAATCACAGAACCACAGAATGCTTCAGGTTGGAAGGGACCTTAAAGATCATCTAGTTCCAACCCCCCTGCCCTGGGCAGGGACACCTCCCACCAGCCCAGGTTGCTCCAAGCCCCGTCCAACCTGGCCTTGAACCCCTCCAAGGATGGGGCAGCCACAGCTTCTCTGGGCAACCTGCGCCAGGGGCTCACCACCCTCACAGCAAACAATTTCTTCCCAATATCTCATCTAAATCTCCCCTCTTCCAGTTTGAAACTGTTACCCCATGTCCTATCATTACACTTCCTGATAAAGAGTCCCTCCCCAGCTTTCCTGTAGGCCCCCTTTAGGGCCTGGAAGGGGCTGGAAGGTCTCCCCAGAGCCTTCTCTTCTTCTCCAGGCTGAACCCCCCCAACTCTCCCAGCCTGTCCTCCCAGCAGAGGGGCTCCAGCCCTCCCAGCATCTCCGGGGCCTCCTCTGGCCCCGCTCCAACAGGTCCATGTCCTTCTTGTGCTGAGGACTCCATAGCTGGACGCAGTAGTCCAGGTGGGGTCTCACCAGAGCGGAGTGGAGGGGCAGAATCCCCTCCCTCGCCCTGCTGCCCACGCTTCTTTTGATGCAGCTCAGGATGCGGTTGGCTTTCTGGGCTGCAAGTTTGCATTGCCGGCTCACGTTGAGCTTCTCGTCCACCAGCACCCCCAAGTCCTTCTCCTCAGGGCTGCTCTCAAGCCATTCTCCGCCCAACCTGTATTTGTGCCTGGGATTGCCATGACCTAGGTGCAGGACCTTGCACCCATCCCCTCCCATCAGCCTGGTCCTGAGGTGATCCCACTCTTTCCATGACAATAGTCAGCTCCCTGCCGGCTTATAAGATGTTTTCTAGCGATTCGCACTTGGCTGAGTTGAACGCTTTACTAAGAATCAAGATATATGAATGTCTACCACCTTCGCTTCATCCCCTAATTTAGCAATTCTATCAAAAATGTAATTAAGTTTGTCTAGCATGATTTGTTCTTAATAAACCTGAGCCGCTTGCAGTTCTGCTATCCTCTTGGTGTTTATAGCTATTAATATTTGCACAGCAAATTTGCTGGGATTTAAAATGAGATTCATATGAACTTGTATATATTATCTAATTAATAAACAATACTGATACATTAGTAGAAGCAAATGACCAGTGCCCAGCGCTCAGACTTTGCTAGCTAATTAATCCTGCCACTGCTCCACTGAGCGGAGATCAGCTCCCCAGTGCAGCCACGTGGATGCGGGCAGGGAGGCTCTGGCGTGGTCCTCAAGCCAAGAAGGGATGAAGAGCCAGAGGGCTTCAGAGCTGCTTTCATGCCTCAGATTCAAGCCCCCAACGTCCCCTTGGGGTCCGTGGCAGCAGACGTAGTCTGGGGAAGAAGAGAAGAGGGAGGATGTCCCAGCAACCTTCCTCCTGTGAGCGGTTTGGGGACTTCCCAAGCCATCGGCTACCGCCACACCATCACATCTGGTAGCCCCGTCCTCCTCCTCTGAGACAGCACCTCTTGTTGAGACCATGCGCATTGCCTGCCCTGCTCTTCTCACCCCTTGTGTCTTCTCTGTGAAGATAGTTAAGCACTGCAATGAAATTATTTCAGATCGTCTGTTCTTTTGAGACACCAAAGAGCCTTTGCCCCAAGCATTTTTAGGAAGTGCCCCATGGAAGCTGGTTTCCTATGGATGTGCATCTGGTTTCTACCCCATATCTCACGTGGGGACATGATCGCATCCCCTGGGCTCCTGGGTCTTCTCCTGCACCATTGCATGCCCATAATGTTGGGTCCTTCCATCTGCTATCGTGCAAAAAAAAGTCTCCTTGAGCATCTTTGGAGCTGCAGCGGCCAACAGAAGGTCACTGGCTCCTTTAGAGACATATTTCTGGGGAATTCAAACACATTGATGGCTAAAAGGCTCTTCTCTATACAAATCATTAGCTCATAAATACATTAAAATAAATGTCAGTCTTAGGTCACTGCATATTGTGAGCAGAGATGAAACAAGCCATTTGCCCCCATCACCTCTGCATGACTCTTATCACACCCTTTAAATACATCCACAGAAGAGTTTAAAAGAAAGGTAGGGACGGCTGGAAAATTTAAATCAAATATTTATTTTTTTTTTTGATGGAAAGTTGGCATTGCAGCAGGATGAAAACACGCGCAGAAAACAAAGAGGGAAAAAAAAAATCCAACAACAAATTACAGGAGAAGGTTGGGGTTTCTCAGAAGGTCTTTCATTTTCTTTTCCTTTTAAAAGTCCGCATTTTCTGCAGACACCCTCCACGTCCAGCCTGGTGCCCGCTCGAGGCTTCGGACATGCCCAGCCTGGGATGGGGAAGGGGATGCTGAGACCAAGCCGAGAGGCAGTGGGTGACCCCAGTTGTAGCTGAGCAAGGGACAAAGTCCAGAGCTGAGCTTCAAGGACAAGAGGCAGGAACGGGATTACTCCTCTGCACTGAAAAACCAAGAGCGTCCATCTCTGTGAACTTCTCCTTGAATTCACACATTTTGATGATCTGCCCCCAAAACCCCCACAGAGCTGGTCCGCAGCCCCCCTTCCCCATCACCCGGAGCCGGTGACAGAGGACTCTGCTCCCTGCTCTCCTCCTGGCAGCCACTTCGTGCCATTCCCCACTCTGATGCATTTAAAGGTGCATTTATAGCACAAAGTAGATGTTTACAATTTATAATGGTGTTCCAATTATGGGCTGGGAAAGCGCCTGGAATTGAGCCTGTCTCCGTTATTTATGGGCAGTGTAATCCTAACCCAATAGATACCTCTCATGAAGAAAGCTAACATTTTTCACCGGAGCACTGAAAGCTCTTCATGCTAATAGAGTCTGTTATCGGAGGGAAATAAGCCTGTACAGCCAGCTCGCTGGCTACCCAGAGAAGAGCACCTCAAAGCACAGGGATCCAGAGGTCTTGATGGAAAAGCAACAGGCTGCTAGAAACGGAGATCTGCTTTTGGGGTACACCCGAGAAAGCACAAGATGGGACTGGGAGGAGGAGCAGGGATGTCCACCTCCCACTGGGTGCAGGGATGATGATGGAGGAGAATGAGGCAAAATCCCCATCTTTCCCATGCTAAAGGTATCCTTCTTCTTCCCTTGTGCCCCATGGGGCTCCGTTGGGAGCATCTGTGTTTGGAGAGTGTTTCACGCCTCCGTGATACCCCAGTTTTATCCAGAGCTTGCTGCCTGTTTCTCCAAGAGGAGCTAGCCCTCCTGCGTCAGGGACAAGGGATGTTCAGACCAGCTGGACTAAGACACAGTGTCAGGTGGTTCCTGGGACACTTAGGACATCTGAAATGTGGGATACCGCCTGGTTGCCTGTTCCTGGCAGAAGGTCCATGCTCCTCACCTCAACGGGAGGACTTGCCTGCTGGATGGTGACATCAGGTCTCAAAACGCTTCTTCGCAGGCTGGCAGGAGAGGAGCTCCAAAGCCAGCAGGTCTCAGCCACGTTTTTGGGGAAGCAAACCTTGTCTTGGTCTGTGTCTGCCCATGGCAGATTCCTCTAAGCATCCTTGTCCAGGGTGCACAGGCTGAAGGGCCTCTAGCACAGTGAATAATGTATATATAAAATATAGTTTTGGCTCATTAAGGTCCACTAGGAGCTAGATTCTTGAATAAACCCTCTCCACTCTCCTCAAATATCTCCCCCCACCTCTTCCCCCAAGGATGCTTGCTGGGCTGTGAGAAGAGCAGCGATAGTGGGGCAGTCATCTTCATCTCAATCTTGATGACCTTGATTTTGCATGACAAGCCGCATACTTAATTAATTAAAGAAAAAAACCCTCCGTTCCTTCTAAAAGGCCATTATTTTAATTTTGACAGGTAATTACAAAAGAAGAAATGATAAATCTTCCTGAACACTGTTTGTCTTTAGCAGAGGCATTAATTATGGATGTTTTAAAGCTGAGGCTGGATGTAGCTGAAGACATGTCAACGGATGAAGAAGTGCTCGAGACCACCTTGAGCTTCCCGATGGGTAGCCCCACCACTGCATTTCTACCCACACCGTAGGAAGGATGATGCTCTTCTGAAGCTCCATAGCGGGAGCGAGGGATTGAAACAGCTAAATGCAATTCACTGGGGAAACTCATAACAGCATGACACACTTGGCCTCTGGAACTCATTGCCATCATATATCATCTGGCAGCGTTTAAAAAGGGATCACCATTTTATGCAGATAATAAGAAAATCCGGAGTTATATCAAAGAAAAAAAATAAAAAGAGAACCAAGATATTCTGTGAACAGTGGAAATAAGAGAGCCTGATTCCTCATGCATTAGGGTGCTCACTCCCTTAAATGTGCATCCCTCAGTAGTATCAGATCCTCCCTGTCTCCTCCAGAGGAAAAGGAGACCACCATCTTGCTGGCTGGTGAACCAGCTCCTTCCAAACTCACCATCTAATGGCCAAGTTCTCCCTGCCTTCCTCTTGGACAAGGCATTAATTTGGGCTGCTCACACCTGCTACAGCTGTAGCATCACCTGCTACAGCTCTAAAAGGTGATTAATTTTGGTAGGTGATAAACCCAAGTCAGCAAAGCACCAGAGTTGGCCAGAAAAGTGCTTTCACTCAGGCCTCGCATGGAAATAGGAGCTTTGATGAGCCCAGGTTGGCCTTGCATCTGGTCACGAGCCAAACCAGCAGCTAACACGCAGGTAACATGGAGGGGTACAATTAAACAGTCGTTAGCCTTTTCTGAGGCACGAAAGCTGTTTACATCCCCCAGCCCAGGAGCTCTACAGGCAGCCGCTGTGCTGCTGGTGGGCAGGAGGTGGTGTGGTGGGGCTGGGAGAGGATGCAAAGGCTCTTGGTTCCACCAGAAACACAGATGGCTCAGAAAGCATCCTCCCCTACCACTGCCCCTTCCTGGCAAAATATTACATCAGTTGAGAGCAAATTCCCTCTCCTTGGTTTCTGTTTCAGCTTTGCAATTATCACCCGGCGGAAAACGGGCTCATCCCCTCCACGTGTTGCTCCAAGGAGAATCCCTGTGCCGGGACTCCCCATGCCCGAGGAGAGTCCATGCTTTGCTCCCTCATTCTGCATCCCAGCCCAGCGAGGAGGTGCAGGGGGACGGAGCAGCAGTTGGTGGGATGCTGGGGACAGCCCCACGGAGAAGGGGTCCAGCCGAGCGGTTGCCAAGGAGATGATGCTCTTCCATCCCGCTCTCACTCCTGACCTTTCGGCTTTAAATGATTTCCCGCCTGGCCATACGAATGAGCGAAGGCATTTAGTACATCTGTAAGTGTCATTAGCAGGGTAATCTGCACACGCTGTAGTTGTAACTATCATTAAGAGGGCGATTTTCAAAGACCAGCAATAAGTCAATTAGATTTGATGGGATATTAAAACCAGTGCCCGTCTGCAGAAGGGAGCTGAGAGGCGGGTCAGACCCCTCGATGGTGGCTACCTCCTGTTTTTTCCAACCTGCTCCTAAAATCCAGATTAAATAGAAGGATTTAGGTGGTGTCCAGCTACCTAAGCTGGCAACCACTCCGGTAATTAGTCAGCGCTAGACTAAAGGATGTGGCGGGGCTCTGAGTGCTCCGGGGGAGCACTGGCATAGGGATAAAGGACCCAGCAGCATCCCATTTCCATCGACTTACTGAGAGGGGCTCGGCCGGGGGGATCTGATGGAGCACGCACAGGCAGGAGCCCGGAGCACGCTGCCACAGCACATCTACACCAGCGTTCGCTCCAGCTGCACTTCAGGGGAGGATTTATCGCATCCTGGAAAAAAGCTGGGTTCAGTTGAGAGACAAGCCAGCTTTTGCCGGCCGACAACACATTTGGGTGCAGATCCAGGCAAATCGGGGCTGATAGAAGGTGCAATGTGGCACCGTAACCTGGTGCTCACACCCCTTCGAGACCCTCCCCTGACCTGCGGTCACGGACCCTCTGCAGACTCACGTGTCCCATTATCACACAGGGTTCTTCCCCTGTTAGGAGTGACGGATTCTCATTTTTCCTGGAAAGCTGAGCTCCCCATCACCCCACAGGAGCGGCTGCTGCCTTCCGTGTCCCCCCCAGCCTCCCTGCCCCTCCACGTGCTCTGCAGCAGGGCAGGTTTCCACGCTTTTCTTTCCAGGCTTTCCTTGCCAAAGGGCAGAGACAGCATTAAGACATCACAGGAGGTCCCAGAAGGCTGGGCCGGAGCCAGGCTCCCGCATTAAACACAAACCCTGTCCATGAATAACCTACGAGGTACGAAAGGCTCCGTAGCCCAGCTGCCAGGCATACACGTCTCTCTCGCATTTGACTTCACCCAAAGGAAAATCCCAAATTCGCTGCAAACCGCCGGGAAGGTTTTCCACACGCCTAAAATGAGCCCATCCTCATATACCTAAAGATGTCCCCGCGGGGAGGCGTCCTGCCCTCACAGATATTATCACACCGACAGATGCACTGCCAAGGGGAGCACGCCAAGGGGATGCTTGTACTAAGCCATAATCACGCTGGAGTCGCTTTATTGTCCTTTGAACAGCCTCGGACAGAAGCAAAGAATAAATCCAAATTATTAAACTCCTTAATCACTTCTTGTCACCAAGCACGGAGAGAAGGGATGAGGTTGTAAGCACCATCAGTGGTGGAGCCAGATAAGAAACCCTGCTATGGGGCTAAGCAAGGGTGAAGATGAGGAACCAGAGATGGTCACCTCTGCCCTGGACATTTGTCCACCACCTGGGTGACGACACCAAGCTTCTGAGGCTTTGAGGGGCTTTTTGGTCCCCACCTCACTCGAGCTTTTCATCCTAGTGCTTCCCTCCACTGTATCGTGGGGACAACAGTGCTCCTCTCCTCCACAGGGACGTTACAAGGATAAGCACGCTGAAGACTGTGAGACAGTGAGACACATTACTATGGTAACAGGAGCGCCACGTACCTGAGACAGACCTGGAGGAGAAGGCCTCAATAAAAAGAGCAGAGATGTGTAGAAGAACAGGAGACTTATTCCAGCCCTTGCCAGCTGGGAGCAGGCACCATGCCATCACCCAAGCTGATGAGTGAGGACACTCCAGAAGAGATCATAGAATCATAGAACCATAGAATGTGTTGGGTTGGAAGGGACCTCTAAAGGCCATCTAGTCCAACCCCCCTGCAGTGAGCAGGGACATCTTCAACTAGATCAGGTCGCTCAGAGCCTCATCCAGCCTGGCCTTGAATGTCTCCAGGGATGGGGCCTCCACCCCCTCTCTGGGCAACCTGGGCCAGTGTCTCACCACCCTCAGTGTAAAGAACTTCTTCCTGATGTCTGATCTAAACCTGCCCTGCTCTACTTTAAAACCACAGATAAAGCAGATGAGATGCGGGAGGCAGATCAGCTCTGCTGGGAGTCTCCTCCATGCTCAGGAGGGACAGATGGACACAGGACCACCTGCAGCACCCCGGTGTGACTTCACTGGGTGGGAAACCAGTAGGAAAGCCAACAAGTTGGCCGACACTTAAGGAGGTGATGTCCCCAAGCTCACCTACTGCAGAGCACATTAAACTAGCCTGGGTACTGTGTCCACAGCGGGGAAGAAGAATAAGGCAACGGTGTGGTGAGGGAAGGATGGTTTGAGGCCCACGGGTACCCTGGAGGGTCTGAGGAAGATAAGGCTTGTCCCTGGCATAGGGACAACTGCAGACACATCCCATGGCTTTGAAGTCCCCTGTTCCCCACCTTACTCCTCATTCCCCCTGCCAGCGATTCACAGGCCCATCCGATGTTCAGTCATTGAGACCGACCTTCTCAGCACCACCGGCCACTTCATCTCCCCCAGTTCCCCAGTACCTCACGTGGGAACGAAGCATCCCTCAAACCATCCAGTCTCCACGAAACCCCACCACTTCCTTAAAGCTTTGTTCGCATGGTTAATCATGCTGCCTGCTTGAAGCACCAGCCTCATTTCTCATCCAACTCCCTCCCAACTTCCCTCTGGTACCCTTATTTCACTGCATGTTTTGCTCTTCCAGAGATGCTCACACTGGAATAAAACCACCTCACAGTCTTCTTTTTGAGGAGCTGAATGGCACAAACTCTTTTTTCCCCCCATCAGACGCTTTCTCCTGTTCGCCCATAACTAAAAAAAATAATGTAAAAGGATCTATCCTGCATCCCTCCCAAAAGGTGATGCTTAATAAGTTGGGTTTATTCTCCTCACCTGCACAAAAATTGCCCACACAGGTGTTTCAAGGCTTGCAAAAGGGACATTTTTATCATTTAGTCATTGAGGGTTTTCAAATCCCTTAATTATATGCAATTCATAGCGGTTTGAAGAAGCCAGACAGCATCGGCAGCTTCTGTAACAATCGACACAAAAGCATCTTCCAAGTGTCTCTTTTATGTGGTTTTGCCCAAAATCATGGCAGAGAGATAAAGTTCTGTAATTTATTTCCACTAATATAGTCAGGCAGCAATTGATGTTTTTTATGAGGGTGAATATGTCTGTGGGATGTACTAATGTTTATAGGCTGGTAAATTTGATTTATATGGCATAGTCACCGTTGCTATTGGTAAAGGCCCAGTGTTTCTAGGAGAGCTAATATGATTTGCATTGATGAGATTAATATCAATTAAGCACTCCCAGGTCTGCAGAGCGCAGCTGATGTGATTTCCACCTGCTCTAACCCCAGCGGGTGAAGGGGCTGTTCGCTTTGAGAGCAGCGAGTGAGTGTTTGACCTCAACAAGCACAAACCTCCAGGGATTTCGTTGCCCTTGCTGGTCCCAGCCCCAGAAATACCAGTTCAGCTCATGCAGGAGGAGATTCTGGCTCCGCTCAGCTTCTGCTCCCCTCGTTTAAGGCGATGGAATTTAATGGGAAGGGCACAGCATGGCCACGCACACCGCGGCGTAGGGCAGGAGCATCCTCTGGATGTGTCTGCTGGCCCCTCCGTGTCCAGTGGCCAGGGGGAAGGTGCAGAAGGGACCTTCTGGCTCCAGCAGCTCCGTCTGCGCTCAGGGACACTCCGATCACGGTGGTGTTTCAGTGCCCTCTTGTGCCCAAGCACAGAGGGGTTATGGAGGGGCTGAGCCCGGAGAAGATGCTGATGCAAAGTTCTCCCCGGTGAATTTGGGAAGAGGGGAGAATGTTTTCCACCGGGATAAACCCCCTTAGCATGATCCTGAAACCCATGAAGAGGTAAAACCACATAAAAATGAGGCTTAATGCTTTTATATACCAGGTGCCTTGGATCACAAGGGAGGTGCCCCATAGCGGGGAAGGCAGGGGGGACCTGGGGTGGCTCCCTGTGAAGGTGGCACAGGGAGCAGCCCATCGCTGCCAGAGAGGCGTGGGAGGAAGGGATGGGGCTGGAAATGATGCCGGGGATCTGCCGGGAGACCCGGCTCAGCTGCTAGCGTGGGTGCAGCTTCCCGGCACGGTATATCCAGGATTTTCGGCATTAACAGGCTGTCTTAAGCTGATTCTTCCGCTGCTCCCTTCCCCCTCAAAGCATCCTGGCTCATCTGGAAGACACGGGATTTATCCCAGCTCTGTTCCACGGTACTAAAAGCCCTCTGTGCTCAGCCTTTGCCACCTGTCCCACAGGGACCGGGGGGGGGGGACCGAGAGGGGTTGCCCCCCGCCTCCAGGCAACACAACCCATCCTGAGCCCATCACACAGCCTTTTCGCGGTGGATGGAGTTTGACAGGCTCCAGAGCCAGCCTGAAAGCTTACAGCTGCTGAACGACAACAGAATGGTGAGATGACAAACTCAATCCCATTACAGCTCAGAGAAGGTTAAACAGGAGCCGTGTTCCCAGCATTGCCTTAAATCCTCCTGACGGGGAAACCTTCCCTGCACAGGTAAATAATTTAAAACCTGAGTTATCTGGCTGATTACTCAAAGCTTAATCGTGTGCTTTATGTGAGGTGTTAGGCAGAGCTGTGTCACAGGTTGGACCCAGATGGAGCTGGGATACACTGGGGGGTAGGCGTGGGCTTGCAAAGACTCGTGGTTGGATAAAGATTTGGCAGCAGGCAGCCTGGGGATGACATGAAAAGCAGATCATTTTCTTCCCAAATGAGAAACACATCTGCTCAGGCGAAGGGAGGGATGTCCATCTGCTTGCCCCAGGACGAGCATCCACACTGCTGGAGTCTTCCACCAGCAATCAGCTCAGGCTGTGGAGCCCTGAGGTGTTGAAGGGCACCAAGAAGCCAGTGGTCCTACAGCTGGGAGGGGAAATTACAGAACCACAGAATCCCAGACTGGCCGGGGCTGGAAGGGCCCTCTGGAGATCATCCCCTCCAACCCCCTGCCACAGCAGGGTCACCCACAGCAGGGGGCACAGGAACGCCTCCAGGCGGGGTTGGAATGGCTCCAGAGACGGAGACTCCACCACCTCTCTGGGCAGCCTGTGCCAGGGCTCTGCCACCCTCACGGGAAAGAAGTTCCTCCTCATGTTGAGATGGAACTTCCCATGGTCAAGTTTGTGCCCGTTACCCCTTGTCCTGTCCCCGGGCACCACTGAGAAGAGCCTGGCCCCATCCTCCTGACACCCCCCTTTCAGTATTTATAAGCGTTGATAAGGTCCCCCCTCAGCCGTCTTTTTTCCAGACTGAAGAGACCCAAATCCCTCAGCCTTTCTTCATCAGAGAGGTGTTCCAGTCCCCTCAGCATCTTGGTAGCCCTAAATTGTCCCCAGCAACATCACCCTACCAGGAAGGGAAAACCAGGGGCTGTCCTTGGATTCATGGCCCAAGGCTGCAGCTGCCCTGGGAGCAATGGGGCGATGGATGGCCCAGAGGCAGAGCAGGCTCACATCCAACACATCTGCAAGACACAACGTGGTCACAGCTGGAGGCTGCTGGTGGGATGAGCACCGCAGGGTTGTATCTGGTGGTGGTGCAGTCCCACACATGGTGGGAGTGGGCTTGATATATCGAGTTCTCCACTGTGAAATGTCCCTACCGCCCAAGCTTCTACATTAGTCATGAACCAAAGCCATCTTCATCTCACTATCTCCAGTAACTTGTTGCTTTAACGCTCTCTTGGGAGCCACTGGTGCCTGGGAAGGAGTCTAACACATAAAGAGCATGTCCACAGCTTGCACCAGACCAATTACTTCAGTCCCCCAAGAAATGAAACCTAACAATCGTGGAATCTGCAAAATCCAGATTTTGGTTGGTGGTTCTCTAGTGGTTCCCCTCGGTCCTTCCTCTGAAGCACACCTTTTTTTGGAGATGTCTTCAGCCCTCTTGGCCTGGGGGCTCTGTGCCTTTCCTTGACACAGTCAAGGCTGCTCATCAAACAATATTGGTGCCTGCTGCCTTCCTCTGCCACCCGTGACTCTCCGTCTGGGAGATCTTTCCATCTCCCACGAGTGTTACTGTGATAAGCTAAATATCTCCCTTCCATCCCCAAAGTATGAGTTGGCCACCGGCATGGATTTGCAATTTATATGTTAATTGCATCTGCCTCCCGGGACTGTGCTGACCTCCAGAAGGGAAGGTTTAATTGAAAAATACGCAAAGGATGCTCCTGACTTTTCATCCAGAGAGGAAGCTTCCCCTGGTCTGTGCAGACAGCCGAGA
Source organism: Stercorarius parasiticus (assembly GCA_013396915.1). Lineage (NCBI taxonomy): Eukaryota > Metazoa > Chordata > Aves > Charadriiformes > Stercorariidae > Stercorarius > Stercorarius parasiticus. The sequence goes on along the minus strand of VWZL01004438.1, from coordinate 4,254 downwards.
ACAAGCAGCCTTCCCAGAGAGGCACTGAGCCTCACCTATGCTGACGAACGGGGTCTCGCTAATTAGGCTTCAGCCTGTGCCACATAATAGGAGAAGAAACCAGGGTAATCACGTTTGCTCCCAGCTGACAAAGAGAAGGTCCTTTAATCAGCATCCTCTGGGCTTTGACCCTGTGCTAATGATCTGGCACCTGGTGGGATGCTGGGAAAGTTCGAAATTTTAAGAGGAACTCCTGCAAAGTAATCATTGAGGTCTCCACGCCTCTGAAAACGTCACAAGAGGAGATTAAAAACAGCATCCGAGTAAATGGAGAAGACGCCTAGTGTTCCTGGGAGCTCCAGACTTTCTGCATGAAGGGAAAAAGGAAAGCAGGATTTTTCCCAACCGCCTGCTTGATCCCTGGAGATGGACTGAAACAGAGGAACTGCTAAAGCTGCCAAAGCTCTTGGGCAACAAAACGATTGCAAAGATGCCCCCACTAGGGACCAGAGACACCCACGGAGATGTCCCTGCACAGCCAGGCTCTGCTTTCCTGCTGGGAAACCGGTGCCGTGATTTATTGGCAACTTCTGCCCCGTGCAGGGGAATCTCCTACCGGCAGCAGCAGCAGGACCGGGCGCGTTGGGATGGAGCCTTTCCCACTGCAACAGGGGAGGGAAAACTGGGGAAAAGGGAAAAGAAACAACTCGCTGAAAGTCATTCAGCAAACCAGGGATGGGAGGAGGACCCGGCGTCCTGGGTGCTGGCACATGCTTTGTCCCCAAGCCCTGGGGATTTCTGTGCGCTCGCGGGAAGACGACAGGAAAAGAAAATGGTGCTGGAAAAGCAATAAAGCCCTAATCCTCACAATCCTTGTCTTCTTCCCCGAAAGCCCATTGCTTCTGCAAGGGCCCTGCGGCACCGCAGCAGGATGCCTTGTACCTACCGACTGCATTGCAGAGCACGCACAAATTAAATCGCTGTTGTGCTGGCGTGTCTTCATCTTAAGCCTTTTGTTTATCTACCTTATTTCCAGAAGTTTATTCAGGTTTAGGAGCATCTCCTACATTTCAGCAAAAGAAAGAAAAAAAAAAAACCACAAAACCCAAGAGGTGAGGATTTTCTGGTTTACGTTCCTTTCCTATCTACGAGTAGGAAAAGCAGCTTCACCATCACTTTCAAACAGGTTTTGCCTGTCCCCGCTGCCCAGGACGCTGTGGTGAAGCCACCAGAGGGGAAAGACATCATTTACTGCCCATCCTGGTGCCTTCACCGAACAGGCAGGGACCACAGAGCACCCAGATCGCCCCAAAATCCTAGAAACCTCCCCAAAACCACTGGGAAACTTGCTGGGATGGCAGACAGCAACTAAATCTGACGCCAGCCCAGAGAGATCGACTCATCAGACAAATAACTCGTGGGCACGGAGCGCAGTCCCCGAGCATCCCTCACCACCCCGTGCCACCACCGAGAAGCTCCCGCGATGGAGCAGTATTTCAACCTTTCCTGGCATTTCATTAAGGGTTATTAGCGGCTCTGTAATCACCACCGGAGCAGGGTTTCATGTTCTGCTTAATGAAGTGTCAGTGCTTCTGAAGGGAAGATCCGTGTTTTACTGATGGTTTACGGCTGCGGTGGAAGCGCACAGGCAGGGAGGGAGAGCCAGAGGGTTTGGAAACCTGGGTGAGGGCAATCTCCCACACCGACTGCCCCAAAATCTTGTTTCATCCCCATTTCATCCAGGGATGGGGGTCCCCCAGCGGGACCGAGTCGAACAGCGGGGATGCAGGAGATGTAATTTAACAGGAAAATTTGCTTTTTTTGGTGCTTTGCTCCACCTAGTGCCCACGGAGTGAGGCTCAAAGGGGACACGGGTGTCGGTGGTACCTTGTGGAACACTTTTGGGAAGACACTGGGGAAGTCACCTTGTTCCATGGACCTTCTCCCCCAACACCATGTCCCCCAGGAGCAGCCCTGGCTTGGGGGCTGCTCTGGGGAGGAATGACCCCACTCCCAGCCCCACATGATGAATAATAAACCAAAAATAAGCCCAGACACTGGTCCACCTCCACATCCCCAGCACGGGGGATCGGCAGATGCAGAGGGCAAGCCCCAGTCCAGCACCCAACACATTTTGGGGGGACAAGAGCACCCCACAGCAACGCCCATTTTCTGCAAGCAGGCAGAGCTCTGCTCTCCTGGCCCCAGCACGGGCAGCCAGGCTGGTTGAACTGGGCACAGCCAGGCATCCTGCCACCCCAGGGCTGGCTGGGGCAGGTCACTGGGGGACGGGGCTGAGCGCTCGTGTCCTGCCTGGCCAGAAAGCGGTGGTGGCGAAGAGGGGAGAGGGCATGTGTCTGCCTGGTCACGAGGGTCAGCGGCCACAAGATGACTGTTCTGGTGATGGAAATGGAGCAGCAAGGGCAGAGAGGGAGGAAAAAAAGGAGAGAAAAAGGATGCAAAACCCAAGAAAATGGAGTGGGTCAGCTGCAGCCGAAGGTCTTGGAGCCAGAGCTGGGGGGAAAGGAAAGGAGAGGGGCTGAGCCAAGCCCCAGAGGGGTGACAAACCTCGTCCCACCTTAGGTGGGGGTCTACCTGACCGGGGAGGAGCAGAGAAAGCCCCCTGGGGCTGAGTGCTGTCCCTCACAGCCTCGAGTGCACCCACATCAGGCCCTGCCCCACACCAGGCTCTACACTGGGGCCCTGCTCCTGCCCTGCGCCACACCAGGCCCTGCCCCACACCAGGCTCTCCATCGGGCCCTGCTCCGGCCCTGCCCCACACCAGGCTCTGCTGCTCCCATGCACGGCCATACCTGGCCCTGCCCCACACAATAGGCTCTATACCGGACCCTGCTCCTGCCCTGCCCCACATCAGGGCCCTGCCCCACACCGGGCCCTGCTCCTCCCATGCCCCATGCTAAGCCCTCCCCCACGCCGGGTCCTGCTCCAGCTCGGCTCCCTCCACGGGCAGAGTCCGGGAGGTCCCAGAACCGCCCCCGGGGCCTCCCGGCCCCGGCCCATCACGGTGGGTCGGGGCCGGGCCCACCGGCCCGGGCTCTGCTGCCCCCTCCCCGGGCCTCCCCCCGGCTCCACCCCGCCGCGGAGCGAAAGGCCGGGCCCGGCGCTGCGGCGCCCCCTGGCGGCCGCGTTGCGGAGCAGCGCTGCCGCGCGGGGCTCCCCCGGGTCCTACCGCCCACCCGCGCCCGCCCGTGCGCGCTGCCCTGCACACGCGTGTGCCAGCGGCCCCCGCCGACACGGGCACGACCAAGCCCGCACACGCTGCACGCGTGAACGCCCTGACATCTGTGGCTGTGGATATTGTCTACCTAGACTTTCGAAAAGCATTTGACACTGTTCCCCGTAGAATTCTCGTGGGAAAACTGGCTGCTCATGGCCTGGATGAGCATACAATCTGCTGGATCAAGCACTGG